>CM051237.1:487127412-487530837 GCA_027917425.1 Gastrophryne carolinensis | reverse complement strand
TCGCTCTCTCTCTCCATGACAGTCCTCCTCTCTCTCGGGGGGCAGTCTCGCTCTCTCTCTCTGGGGAGCATCTCGCTCTCTCTCTCTCTCTGGGGAGCAGTCTCGCTCCTCTCTCTCTCTCTCTGGGGAGCAGTCTCGCTCCTCCCCTCTCTCCTCTCTGGTAGGAGCAGTCTCGCTCTCTCTCCTCTCTCTGGGGGAGCAGTCTCGCTCTCTCTCTCTCTGGGGAGCAGTCTCGCTCTCCTCTCTCTCTGGGGAGCAGTCTCGCTCTGCTCTCTCTCTCTGGGGAGCAGTCTCGCTCTCTCTCTCTCTCTGGGGAGCAGTCTCGCTCTCTCTCTCTCTCTCTGGGGAGCAGTCTCGCTCTCTCTCTCTCTCTGGGCGGAGCAGTCTCGCTCTCTCTCTCTCTCTGGGGAGCAGTCTCGCTCTCTCTCTCTCTGGGGAGCAGTCTCGCTCTCTCTCCTCTCTCTGGGGAGCAGTCTCGCTCTCTCTCTCTCTCTGGGGGAGCAGTCTCGCTCTCTCTCTCTCTCTCTGGGGAGCAGTCTCGCTCTCTCTCTCTCTCTCTGGGGAGCAGTCTCGCTCTCTCTCTCTCTCTGGGGAGCAGTCTCGCTCTCTCTCTCTCTGGGGAGCAGTCTCGCTCTCTCTCTCTCTCTGGGGAGCAGTCTCGCTCTCTCTCTCTCTCTCTGGGGAGCAGTCTCGCTCTCTCTCTCTCTCTGGGGAGCAGTCTCGCTCCTCTCTCTCTCTCTGGGGAGCAGTCTCGCTCTCCTCTCTCTCTCTGGGGAGCAGTCTCGCTCTCTCTCTCTCTCTGGGGAGCAGTCTCGCTCTCTCTCTCTCTCTCTGGGGAGCAGTCTCGCTCTCTCTCTCTCTCTGGGGAGCAGTCTCGCTCTCTCTCTCTCTCTCTGGGGAGCAGTCTCGCTCTCTCTCTCTCTCTCTGGGGAGCAGTCTCGCTCTCTCTCTCTCTCTGGGGAGCAGTCTCGCCTCCTCCTCCTCTCTCTCTCTGGGGAGCAGTCTCGCTCTCTCTCTCTCTCTCTCTGGGGAGCAGTCTCGCTCTCTCTCTCTCTCTCTGGGGAGCAGTCTCGCTCTCTCTCTCTCTCTCTGGGGAGCAGTCTCGCTCTCTCTCTCCTCTGGGGAGCAGTCTCGCTCTCTCTCTCTCTCTCTGGGGAGCAGTCTCGCTCTCTCTCTCTCTCTGGGGAGCAGTCTCGCTCTCCTCTCTCTCTCTCTGGGGAGCAGTCTCTCTCTCTCTCTCTCTCTCTGGGGAGCAGTCTCGCTCTCTCGCTCTCTCTCTCTCTGGGGGAGCAGTCTCGCTCTCTCTCTCTCTCTCTCTGGGGAGCAGTCTCGCTCTCTCTCTCTCTCTCTGGGGAGCAGTCTCGCTCTCTCTCTCTCTCTCTGGGGAGCAGTCTCGCTCTCTCTCTCTCTCTCTGGGGAGCAGTCCTCGCTCTCTCTCTCTCTCTCTGGGGAGCAGTCTCGCTCTCTCTCTCTCTCTCTGGGGAGCAGTCTCGCTCTCTCTCTCTCTCTCTGGGAGCAGTCTCGCTCTCTCTCTCTCTCTCTGGGGAGCAGTCTCGCTCTCTCTCTCTCTCTGGGGAGCAGTCTCGCTCTCTCTCTCTCTCTCTGTGGGAGCAAGTCTCGCTCTCTCTCTCTCTCTCTGGGAGCAGTCTCGCTCTCTCTCTCTCTCTGGGGAGCAGTCTCGCTCTCTCTCTGGGAGCAGTCTCGCTCTCTCTCTCTCTGGGGAGCAGTCTCGCTCTCTCTCTCTCTCTCTGGGGAGCAGTCTCGCTCTCTCTCTCTCTCTGGGGAGCAGTCTCGCTCTCTCTCTCTCTCTCTGGGGAGCAGTCTCGCTCTCTCTCTCTCTCTGGGGAGCGAGTCTCGCTCTCTCTCTCTCTCTGGGGAGCAGTCTCGCTCTCTCTCTCTCTCTGGGGGAGCAGTCTCGCTCTCTCTCTCTCTCTCTGGGGAGCAGTCTCGCTCTCTCTCTCTCTCTCTGGGGAGCAGTCTCGCTCTCTCTCTCTCTGGGGAGCAGTCTCGCTCTCTCTCTCTCTCTCTCGGGAGCAGTCTCGCTCTCTCTCTCTCGGGAGCAGTCTCGCTCTCTCTCTCTCTCTGGGGAGCAGTCTCGCTCTCTCTCTCTCTCTGGGGAGCAGTCTCGCTCTCTCTCTCTCTCTGGGGAGCAGTCTCGCTCTCTCTCTCTCTCTCTCTGGGGAGCAGTCCTCGCTCTCTCTCTCTCTCTCTGGGGAGCAGTCTCTCTCTCTCTCTCTCTCTCTGGGGAACAGCAGTCTCGCTCTCTCTCTCTCTCTGGGGAGCAGTCTCGCTCTCTCTCTCTCTCTCTGGGGAGCAGTCTCGCTCGCTCTCTCTCTGGGGAGCAGTCTCTCTCTCTCTCTCTCTCTCTCTCTCTGGGGAGCAGTCTCGCTCGCTCTCTCTCTCTCTGGGGGAGCAGTCCTCGCTCGCTCTCTCTCTGGGGAGCAGTCTCGCTCCGCTCTCTCTCTGGGGAGCAGTCTCGCTCGCTCTCTCTCTGGGGAGCAGTCCTCGCTCTCTCTCTCTCTCTGGGGAGCAGTCTCGCTCTCTCTCTCTCTCTGGGGAGCAGTCTCGCTCTCTCTCTCTCTCTCTCTCTGGGGAGCAGTCTCTCTCTCTCTCTCTGGGGAGCAGTCTCGCTCGCTCTCTCTCTCTCTCTGGGGAGCAGTCTCGCTCGCACGCTCTCTCTCTCTCTGGGGAGCAGTCTCGCTCTCTCTCTCTCTGGGGAGCAGTCTCGCTCTCACTCTCTCTCTCTCTGGGGAGCAGTCCTCGCTCTCCTCTCTCCTCTCTCTCTGGGGAGCAGTCTCGCTCTCTCTCTGGGGAGCAGTCTCGCTCTCTCTCTCTGGGGAGCAGTCTCGCTCTCTCTCTCTCTCTGGGGAGCAGTCTCGCTCGCTGTCTCTCTCTCTCTGGGGAGCAGTCTCGCTCTCTCTCTCTCTGGGGAGCAGTCTCGCTCTCTCTCTCTCTCTCTGGGAGCAGTCTCGCTCTCTCTCTCTCTGGGGAGCAGTCTCGCTCTCTCTCTCTCTCTGGGGAGCAGTCTCGCTCTCTCTCTCTCTCTGGGGAGCAGTCTCGCTCTCTCTCTCTCTGGGGAGCAGTCTCGCTCTCTCTCTCTCTCTGGGGAGCAGTCTCGCTCTCTCTCTCTCTCTCTGGGGAGCAGTCCTCGCTCTCTCTCTCTCTCTCTGGGGAGCAGTCTCGCTCTCTCTCTCTCTCTCTGGGGAGCAAGTCTCGCTCTCTCTCTCTCTCTCTGGGGAGCAGTCTCGCTCTCTCTCTCTCTCTCTGGGGAGCAGTCTCGCTCTCTCTCTCTCTCTCTGGGGAGCAGTCTCGCTCTCTCTCTCTCTGGGGAGCAGTCTCGCTCTCTCTCTCTCTGGGGAGCAGTCTCGCTCTCTCTCTCTCTGGGGAGCAGTCTCGCTCTCTCTCTCTCTCTGGGGAGCAGTCCTCGCTCTCTCTCTCTCTGGGGAGCAGTCTCGCTCTCCTCTCTCTCTCTGGGGAGCAGTCTCGCTCTCTCTCTCCTCTCTCTGGGGGAGCAGTCTCGCTCTCTCTCTCTCTGGGGGAGCAGTCTCGCTCTCCTCTCTCTCTCTCTCGGGAGCAGTCTCGCTCTCTCTCTCTCTCGGGAGCAGTCTCGCTCTCTCTCTCTCTGGGGAGCAGTCTCGCTCTCTCTCTCTCTCTGGGGAGCAGTCTCGCTCTCTCTCTCTCTCTCTGGGGAGCAGTCTCGCTCTCTCTCTCTCTCTCTGGGGAGCAGTCTCGCTCTCTCTCTCTCTCTGGGGAGCAGTCCTCGCTCTCTCTCTCTCTGGGGAGCAGTCTCGCTCTCACTCTCTCTCTCTCTGGGGAGCAGTCTCGCTCTCTCTCTCTCTCGCTGGGGAGCAGTCTCGCTCTCTCTCTCTCTCTGGGGGAGCAGTCTCGCTCTCTCTCTCTCTCTCTGGGGAGCAGTCTCGCTCTCTCTCTCTCTGGGGAGCAGTCTCGCTCTGTCTCTCTCTGGGGAGCAGTCTCGCTCTCTCTCTCTCTCTCTGGGGAGCAGTCTCGCTCTCTCTCTCTCTCTGGGGAGCAGTCTCGCTCTCTCTCTCTCTCTCTGGGGAGCAGTCTCGCTCTCTCTCTCTCTGGGGAGCAGTCTCGCTCTGTCTCTCTCTGGGGAGCAGTCTCGCTCTCTCTCTCTCTGGGGAGCAGTCTCGCTCTCTCTCTCTCTGGGGAGCAGTCTCGCTCTCTCTCTCTCTCTCTGGGGAGCAGTCTCTCTCTGGGGAGCAGTCTCGCTCTCTCTCTCTCTGGGGAGCAGTCTCGCTCTCTCTCCTCTCTCTCTGGGGAGCAGTCTCGCTCTCTCTCTCTCTCTCTCTGGGGAGCAGTCTCGCCTCTCTCTCTCTAGGGAGCAGTCTCGCTCTCTCTCTCTCTCTCTCTGGGGAGCAGTCTCGCTCTCTCTCTCTCTGGGGAGCAGTCTCGCTCTCTCTCTGGGGAGCAGTCTCGCTCTTCTCTCTCTCTCTCTGGGGAGCAGTCTCTCTCTGGGGAGCAGTCCTCGCTCTCTCTCTCTCTGGGGAGCAGTCTCGCTCTCTCTCTCTCTCTCTCTGGGGAGCAGTCTCGCTCTCTCTCTCTCTCTCTGGGGAGCAGTCTCGCTCTCTCTCTCTAGGGAGCAGTCTCGCTCTCTCTCTCTCTCTCTCTCTGGGGAGCAAGTCTCGCTCTCTCTCTCTCTGGGGAGCAGTCTCGCTCTCTCTCTGGGGAGCAGTCTCGCTCTCTCTCTCTCTCTCTCTGGGGAGCAGTCTCGCTCTCTCTCTCTCTCTCTCTGGGGGAGCAGTCTCGCTCTCTCTCTCTCTCTCTCTGGGGAGCAGTCTCGCTCTCTCTCTCTCTCTCTGGGGAGCAGTCTCGCTCTCTCTCTCTCTCTGGGGAGCAGTCTCGCTCTCTCTCTCTGGGGAGCAGTCTCGCTCGCTCTCTCTCTCTCCTGGGGAGGCAGTCTCTCTCTCTCTCTCTCTCTCTCTGGGGAGCAGTCTCGCTCGCTCTCTCTCTCTGGGAGCAGTCTCGCTCGCTCTCTCTCTCTGGGGGAGCAGTCTCGCTCGCTCTCTCTCTCTCTCTGGGGAGCAGTCTCGCTCGCTCTCTCTCTCTCTGGGAGCAGTCTCGCTCGCTGTCTCGCTCTCTGGGGAGCAGTCTCGCTCGCTGTCTCGCTCTCTGGGGAGCAGTCTCGCTCGCTGTCTCGCTCTCTGGGGAGCAGTCTCGCTCTCTCTCTCTGGGGAGCAGTCTCGCTCTCTCTCTCTGGGGAGCAGTCTCGCTCTCTCTCTCTGGGGAGCAGTCTCGCTCTCTCTCTCTGGGGGAGCAGTCTCGCTCTCTCTCTCTCTCTGGGGAGCAGTCTCGCTCTCTCTCTCTCTCTGGGAGCAGTCTCGCTCTCTCTCTCTCTCTGGGGAGCAGTCTCGCTCTCTCTCTCTCTCTGGGGAGCAGTCTCGCTCTCTCTCTCTCTCTGGGGAGCAGTCTCGCTCTCTCTCTCTCTCTGGGGAGCAAGTCTCGCTCTCTCTCTCTCTCTGGGGAGCAGTCTCGCCTCTCTCTCTCTCTCTGGGGGAGCAGTCTCGCTCTCTCTCTCTCTCCTGGGGAGCAGTCTCGCTCTCTCTCTCTCTCTGGGGAGCAGTCTCGCTCTCTCTCTCTCTCTGGGGAGCAGTCTCGCTCTCTCTCTCTCTGGGGAGCAGTCTCGCTCTCTCTCTCTCTCTCTCTGGGGAGCAGTCTCGCTCTCTCTCTCTCTCTCTCTGGGGAGCAGTCTCGCTCTCTCTCTCTCTCTCTGGGGAGCAGTCTCGCTCTCTCTCTCTCTCTCTGGGGAGCAGTCTCGCTCTCTCTCTCTCTGGGGAGCAGTCTCGCTGTCTCTCTCTCTGGGAGCAGTCTCGCTGTCTCTCTCTCTGGGAGCAGTCTCGCTCGCTGTCTCGCTCTCTGGGGAGCAGTCTCGCTCGCTGTCTCGCTCTCTGGGGAGCAGTCTCGCTCGCTGTCTCGCTCTCTGGGGAGCAGTCTCGCTCGCTGTCTCGCTCTCTGGGGAGCAGTCTCGCTCGCTGTCTCGCTCTCTGGGGAGCAGTCTCGCTCGCTGTCTCTCTCTCTGGGGAGCAGTCTCGCTCGCTGTCTCTCTCTCTGGGGAGCAGGTCTCGCTCTCTCTCTCTCTCTCTCTCTCTGGGGAGCAGTCTCGCTCTCTCTCTCTCTCTCTCTGGGGAGCAGTCTCGCTCTCGCTCTCTCTCTCTGGGGAGCAGTCTCGCTCTCTCTCTCTCTCTCTGGGGAGCAGTCTCGCTCGCTCTCTCTCTCTCTGGGGAGCAGTCTCGCTCGCTCTCTCTCTCTCTGGGGAGCAGTCTCGCTCGCTCTCTCTCTCTCTCTGGGAGCAGTCTCGCTCGCTGTCTCGCTCTCTGGGGAGCAGTCTCGCTCGCTCTCTCTCTCTCTGGGGAGCAGTCTCGCTCGCTGTCTCTCTCTCTGGGGAGCAGTCTCGCTTGCTGTCTCTCTCTCTGGGGAGCAGTCTCGCTCTCTCTCTCTCTGGGGAGCAGTCTCGCTCGCTGTCTCGCTCTCTGGGGAGCAGTCTCGCTGTCTCGCTCTCTGGGGAGCAGTCTCGCTCGCTGTCTCTCTCTCTGGGGAGCAGTCTCGCTCTCTCTCTCTCTCTCTGGGGAGCAGTCTCGCTCTCTCTCTCTCTGGGGAGCAGTCTCGCTCTCTCTCTCTCTGGGGAGCAGTCTCGCTCTCTCTCTCTCCTGGGGAGCAGTCTCGCTCTCTCTCTCTCTGGGGAGCAGTCTCGCTCTCTCTCTCTCTGGGGAGCAGTCTCGCTCTCTCTCTCTCTCTGGGGAGCAGTCTCCCTCGCTGTCTCGCTCTCTCTGGGAGCAGTCTCGCTTGCTGTCTCTCTCTCTGGGGAGCAGTCTCGCTGTCTCGCTCTCTGGGGAGCAGTCTCGCTCTCTCTCTCTCTGGGGAGCAGTCTCGCTCGCTGTCTCGCTCTCTGGGGAGCAGTCTCGCTCGCTGTCTCGCTCTCTCTGGGGGAGCAGTCTCGCTCGCTCGCTGGGAGCCGTTCGCTCTCGCTCTCTCTGGGGAGCAGTCTCGCTCGCTGTCTCGCTCTCTCTGGGGAGCAGTCCTCGCTCGCTGTCTCGCTCTCTCTGGGAGCAGTCTCGCTCGCTGTCTCGCTCTCTCTGGGGAGCAGTCTCGCTCGCTGTCTCGCTCCTCTGGGGAGCAGTCTCGCTCGCTGTCTCGCTCCTCTCTGGGGAGCAGTCTCGCTCGCTGTCTCGCTCTCTCTGGGGAGCAGTCTCGCTCTCTCTCTCTCTCTGGGGAGCAGTCTCCGCGCTCTCTCTCTCTCTCTCTCTGGGGAGCAGTCTCGCGCTCTCTCTCTCTCTCTCTGGGGAGCAGTCTCTCTCTCTCTCTCTCTGGGGAGCAGTCTCTCTCTCTCTCTCTCTCTGGGGAGCAGTCTCGCTCTCTCTCTCTCTCTCTCTGGGGAGCAGTCTCGCTCGCTCTCTCTCTGGGGGAGCAGTCTCGCTCGCTCTCTCTCTCTCTCTGGGGAGCAGTCTCGCTCGCTGTCTCGCTCTCTGGGGAGCAGTCTCGCTCTCTCTCTCTCTCTGGGGAGCAGTCTCGCTCTCTCTCTCTCTCTGGGAGCAGTCTCGCTCTCTCTCGCTCTCTGGGGAGCAGTCTCGCTCTCTCTCTCTGGGGAGCAGTCTCGCTCTCTCTCTCTCTCTGGGGAGCAGTCTCGCTCTCTCTCTCTCTCTGGGGAGCAGTCTCGCTCTCTCTCTCTCTCTGGGGAGCAGTCCTCGCTCGCTGTCTCGCTCTCTGGGAGCAGTCTCGCTCTCTCTCTGGGAGCAGTCTCGCTCGCTGTCTCGCTCTCTGGGGAGCAGTCTCGCTCGCTGTCTCGCTCTCTGGGGAGCAGTCTCGCGCTCTCTCTCTCTCTGGGGAGCAGTCTCGCTCTCTCTCTCTCTGGGGAGCAGTCTCGCTCTCTCTCTCTCTCTGGGGAGCAGTCTCGCTCGCTCTCTCTCTGGGGAGCAGTCTCGCGCTCTCTCTCTCTCTGGGGAGCAGTCTCGCTCGCTGTCTCTCTCTCTCTCTGGGCAGCAGTCTCGCTCGCTGTCTCGCTCTCTCTCTGGGCAGCAGTCTCGCTCGCTGTCTCGCTCTCTGGGCAGCAGTCTCGCTCGCTGTCTCGCTCTCTGGGGAGCAGTCTCGCTCGCTGTCTCGCTCTCTGGGAGCAGTCTCGCTCGCTGTCTCGCTCTCTGGGGAGCAGTCTCGCTCTCTCTCTCTCTCTGGGGAGCAGTCTCGCTCTCTCTCTCTCTCTGGGGAGCAGTCTCGCTGTCTCTCTCTCTGGGAGCAGTCTCGCTGTCTCTCTCTCTGGGGAGCAGTCCTCGCTCGCTGTCTCTCTCTCTGGGGAGCAGTCTCGCTCGCTGTCTCGCTCTCTGGGGAGCAGTCTCGCTCTCTCTCTCTCTCTGGGGAGCAGTCTCGCTCTCTCTCTCTCTCTGGGGAGCAGTCTCGCTGTCTCTCTCTCTGGGGAGCAGTCTCGCTCTCTCTCTCTCTGGGGAGCAGTCTCGCTCTCTCTCTCTGGGGAGCAGTCTCGCTCTCTCTCTCTCTGGGGAGCAGTCTCGCTCTCTCTCTCTCTTCTCTGGGGAGCAGTCTCTCTCTCTCTCTCTCTCTCTCTGGGGAGCAGTCTCGCTGTCTCTCTCTCTGGGCAGCAGTCTCGCTCGCTGTCTCGCTCTCTGGGGAGCAGTCTCGCTCTCTCTCTCTCTCTGGGGAGCAGTCTCGCTCTCTCTCTCTCTCTCTCTGGGGAGCAGTCTCGCTCCTCTCTCTCTCTCTCTGGGGAGCAGTCTCGCTCGCTGTCCTCTCTCTCTGGGGAGCAGTCTCGCTCGCTGTCTCACCTTCTCTTTCTTGGCTTTATTCGGCATGGCGGGAGTCTCGGATGTCTCTCGGCAGCGGTGGGGATGTCTCCAGGGTCTGAGCTTTGGAGTCACACCCGACGATGTTCAGCTGTCTCTACAGCGGGGTCTCTCCTCAGGCTGTCTCTTTTGTGGAGGCTCTAATTTACTCAGGCTGTCTCTTTTTGAAGGTGTCCTGTGCAGAGGTCTCTATAGACTGTCACTAGTGGGGCGTGTAGTGTCTCTTGGGGGGGTGTCTCTCGGCACTCACAGCTGTCTCTTTAGGAGATGGGTCTCAGTGCACTGTCTATTATTACAGGGCCGCTTCTGCGGGGGAGTGTCTCATGCGGCGTGCAGGATGTCTCTTTTCTCTGCAGACTGTCTCTATTTGATGGGCTTATCTAGTCTCTCTTTGCAGTCTCGCTTAGGGGAGGTCTCTGCAAGGTCTCTCTTATTTCCAGGCGGTCTCTCCTCTCCTCAGGCTGTCTCTATGTGTGGGGCCTGTAGGTCCTTATGAGGTGTCTCTAAGAGGAGGTCTCTGCAGGGTGTCTCTTTTCTCCTCAGGATGTCTATATGTGTCTCTCTTAGGGGAGATCTATGCAGGCTGTCAGGGTGTCTCTTTTCCTCTCTAGACAGTCTCTATGTGAGAGGGCGCCTCGCGAGATTTCCGGACTGTCTCTTCTCTCATGAGAATGTCTGTAGGACCTGGCGAGGTGTCTCAGGACGGTTCAGACGGTCTCTTTTCTCCTCAGACTGTCTCTATGTACGGGAGGTCTCTTTTCTCCTCAGACTGTCTCTATGTACGGGAGGTCTCTTTTCTCCTCAGACTGTCTCTATGTACGGGAGGTCTCTTTTCTCCTCAGACTGTCTTCTCTATGTACGGGAGGTCTCTTTTCTCCTCAGACTGTCTCTATGTACGGGAGGTCTCTTTTCTCCTCAGACTGTCTCTATGTACGGGAGGTCTCTTTTCTCCTCAGGACTGTCTCTATGTACGGGAGGTCTCTTTTCTCCTCAGGATGTCTCTTTAAAGTGCAGGCCGTCTCTTTTCTCCTTAGACTGTCTATGTACGGGAGGTCTCTTTTCTCCTTAGACTGTCTATGTACGGGAGGTCTCTGCAGGCCGTCTCTTTTCTCCTCAGACTGTCTCTATGTGCGGGAGGTCTCTTTTCTCCTCAGACTGTCTCTATGTACGGGAGGTCTCTTTTCTCCTCAGACTGTCTCTATATACGGGAGGTCTCTTTTCTCCTCAGACTGTCTATGTATGGGAGGTCTCTGCAGGCCGTCTCTTTTCTCCTCAGACTGTCTCTATGTACGGGAGGTCTCTGCAGGCCGTCTCTTTTCTCCTCAGACTGTCTCTATGTACGGGAGGTCCTCTGCAGGCTGTCTCTTTTCTCCTCAGACTGTCTCTGTGTACGGGAGGTCTCTTATCTCTGTGAGGTGGATGTCTCGGGCCGTCTCTTATCGCCTCAGACGGTCTCTCTGTGTGAGGTTGAAGTCTCGGGCCGGGGTCTCGCGAGACTTCAGGACCATCTCACCGGTCAATTCCCCCTCCTGTCAAAGCGGTGTCTCCTCAGCGAGGCGTTGTGACGTATGACGTCACAGCAGAGGAGCGGGGAGACGCCGGCGCGTACGTGTTGCCATGGTAACAGGACGTTCGCCGACCAAGCAAAAAATGTCCATTATATCGCTATGTGTGGGTAGCGGCGTAACCCCGCCCCCGGCACCGCCATCTTGCTCCTCCAATCATTTGCTAGGACGCCGCAACCAATCACAAGACCAGATATTTGGACAAGCCCCCTACTCTGCAGTGGAGCGGAGATTAGGGGGCGGAGCTCCCACGTCAGTATATAAGCGGTTGCCATATATCGCTGGGCTGTCAGCAGGGGGCGCGATCGCCAATGAGGGCAGAGTCATGCTTTCGCCACAACAAATATGGCCGCCGGTCCGTGACGTCATCAGGCGCGCTCGCCAGTGAGGGCAGAGTCATGCTTTCGCCGCTCCATCCTCCCCCGGCCGTGACGTCATCAGGCGGCGCCCGAACTTCGCCCCCTCCTTGGCCGGCATGCCGGTGGATCCGCGCTCTCCCGGGGGCCCGTTGATGCTGGTGCGGAGCCGGGGACCTCTGACCCCCCGCCGGCCCCTGCTAAGCTCCTCCCATCCCGAGCCTCAGCCACGCCCCTGCGATGACGTCACGCCGGTGCCCCCGGTTGTCTCCAGCTTTCGCCCGGGCGGCGGCTCCGCTGAGGATTCGGGTGACACCGGTGGACGCCGAGGGGCTGGTGAGGGCGGGGCTTCTGCAGGAGGCGGGGCCAGCCTTGGATCGCGGCGCCGCCCTCTGGGTGAGCAAGAAACAGCTGCACGCGCTGGGCCTCTACCACCGGGAGTGGGTGTGGCTGAGTGACGTCACGGGCGCGGGGCGGGGCCACCTGGCCCTCATCCTGGCTGCCGAGCTCTGGCTGGGCCACGCCCACAAAGCGCTTAGCTCCGCCCTTATCTCCGCCCCTCTGGGCTTCAACCTGGCGCAAGGGAGCCCCGCCCCGGAAGTGCTCATAGAGGTGAGACTCCGCCCCTTACACCTCACTGACTCCTCCCCCTGATATCATACACCTTCACTGACTCCTCCCCCTGATATCATACACCTTACTGACTCCTCCCCCTGATATCATACACCTCACTGACTCCTCCCCCTGATATCATACACCTCACTGACTCCTCCCCCCTGATATCATACACCTCACTGACTCCTCCCCCCTGATATCATACACCTCACTGACTCCTCCCCCCTGATATCATACACCTCACTGACTCCTCCCCCTGATATCATACACCTCACTGACTCCTCCCCCCTGATATCATACACCTCACTGACTCCTCCCCCCTGATATCATACACCTCACTGACTCCTCCCCCCTGATATCATACACCTCACTGACTCCTCCCCCCTGATATCATACACCTCACTGACTCCTCCCCCCTGATATCATACACCTCACTGACTCCTCCCCCTGATATCATACACCTCACTGACTCCTCCCCCCTGATATCATACACCTCACTGACTCCTCCCCCCTGATATCATACACCTCACTGACTCCTCCCCCCTGATATCATACACCTCACTGACTCCTCCCCCCTGATATCATACACCTCACTGACTCCTCCCCCCCTGATATCATACACCTCACTGACTCCTCCCCCCTGATATCATACACCTCACTGACTCCTCCCCCCTGATATCATACACCTCACTGACTCCTCCCCCCTGATATCATACACCTCACTGACTCCTCCCCCCTGATATCATACACCTCACTGACTCCTCCCCCCTGATATCATACACCTCACTGACTCCTCCCCCCTGATATCATACACCTCACTGACTCCTCCCCCCTGATATCAATCTCACTGACTCCTCCCCCCTGATATCATGCACCTCACTGACTCCGCCCCCTAACGCCTTGCTCCTCTTTGCAGCGTTACAGCCCGGAGCCCAGCGAGGGGAGTGGCTCCGCCCTCCGGCAGCCGCCATTGGCCAGGACGCTGTATGTCAGCTTGGTGCGCTCACCTACCTCCAGCAGCGAGGCCACCTACCAGCAGGCGCTGTGCAGCCATTTCTGCACCCCCAGGTCTGTCCCGCCCCCAAACTGTCCCGGCCCCGCCCCCTGCTCCGCCTATGCTCACCCCCTTCTTCTTCTTTCTAGGGTGGTCCAGGTGGGCGACGTCCTGTGTGTGCCCGCCTACCTCCTGGACAGCCACGCCCCCCTGCCGCTCAGGTAGGTACCGCCCCTTCCAGACTGCAAGCCCCGCCTCCCACCATGTCCGCCACAGCTCTCCTTTCCCTGTACGGGCAGGCTCCGCCCCCTTGCTGTCCCCTGTGCAGTGATTGGTTGGTCTCTTGGCAGGGCTCCGCCCCCTTGCTGTCCCCTGTGCAGTGATTGGTCTCTTGGCAGGGCTCCGCCCCCTTGCTGTCCCATGTGCAGTGATTGGTCTCTTGGTAGGGCTCCGCCCCCTTGCTGTCCCATGTGCAGTGATTGGTTGGTCTCTTGGCAGGGCTCCGCCCCCTTGCTGTCCCCTGTGCAGTGATTGGTTGGTCTCTTGGCAGGGCTCCGCCCCCTTGCTGTCCCCCTGTGCAGTGATTGGTTGGTCTCTTGGCAGGGCTCCGCCCCCTTGCTGTCCCCTGTGCAGTGATTGGTTGGTCTCTTGGCAGGGCTCTGCCCCCTTGCTGTCCCCTGTGCAGTGATTGGTTGGTCTCTTGGCAGGGCTCCGCCCCCTTGCTGTCCCCTGTGCAGTGATTGGTTGGTCTCTTGGCAGGGTCTGCCCCCTTGCTGTCCCCTGTGCAGTGATTGGTTGGTCTCTTGGCAGGGCTCCGCCCCCTTGCTGTCCCCTGTGCAGTGATTGGTTGGTCTCTTGGCAGGGCTCCGCCCCCTTGCTGTCCCATGTGCAGTGATTGGTTGGTCTCTTGGCAGGGCTCCGCCCCCTTGCTGTCCCCTGTGCAGTGATTGGTTGGTCTCTTGGCAGGGCTCCGCCCCCTTGCTGTCCCCTGTGCAGTGATTGGTTGGTCTCTTGGCAGGGCTCCGCCCCCTTGCTGTCCCCTGTGCAGTGATTGGTTGGTCTCTTGGCAGGGCTCCGGAGCTCTTCTTTAAGGTGCAGCGGATAGAGGGGCGGGGATGGCGAGGAAGCGGAGGGATACCTGGCAGATGCGGCGCACACCACCCTCTACCAGGTGAGCTCACCTGTAATACCCCCCCCCCCCCCCCCGGGTTACAGTGAGTAGTGCGGCTCACGTGCGGCCATCTTGTTTCCTGCAGGTGGGCAGTTGCCATAGTTACGTCCCCTCCTTCCCCTCCCGAGACGCTCATGTCTTCTGGAGTAGCCCCTCCCCCGCGGGGCTCAGCCATGTTGTGGATGACATCTGTCGGCTCCTCCAGCCCCACCTACAGGACAGGTAAGTGGCTCTCGGTGCGGGGGGTGTGGCCTGTAGGTGATGCCCCGCCTCTCACCTGACTGTCTTCCTGCAGCGGCCATGTTCTTGGTACCGGGGGGCGGATCCTCGTCTCCGGTCCGGCCGGCAGCGGGAAGGTGACAGCGGTGAAAGCTGCGACCAGCCGCCTCAACTTACATCTCTATCAGGCAAGACGCGGGGGTGTGCCACGTGATGGGTGTGTCTGGGGGGAGGAGTGTGAGGGGCGTGTCCACCTGGTGGGCGTGTCTGGGGAGGAGTGTGAGGGGTGAGTCCATGTGGTGGGCGTGTCTGGGGGGAGGAGTGTGAGGGGCGTGTCCACATGGTGGGCGTGTCTGGGGGGAGGAGTGTGAGGGGCGTGTCCACCTGGTGGGCGTGTCTGGGGGGGAGGAGTGTGAGGGGCGTGTCCACATGGTGGGCGTGTCTGGGGGGGGAGGAGTGTGATGGGCGTGTCCACCTGGTGGGCGTGTCTGGGGGGAGGAGTGTGAGGGGCTGTAGCGATAACCCTTATCGCCGGAGGGCTTCCCCGCCAGAGACGTCCTTTTCCCAATGGTGAGAGGTGCTGCTGGAATTCCAGAGTCGTCCGTGAGGAAACAGGAACAGCCCTTACAAGGGCTAGTGAATTGTAATATAGCGTTTCCCCCAATAAGAGACGGAACTCAGTATTGAGGGTGAAGGTGAAGTGTACTTTATTAGTGCCACACTGGGCCTTATATACACAAGTCTCTATTGCATGACACACACACCGACCAATAGCAGCAGGGCACACAATCCCTCAACTCTGCCGGTGACGCAATCAGCAAAACAATAGGCGTCTGTAATACACTCAATCAGAACAATGCCATTGTCTGTGACGTAATCAATTAACACAATGGCAGCCTGTAATACAATCCAATCTACAATGACATTGCCTGTAACAGTATCAAAATACAATGACATTGTCTGGAACCTAATTAAGAAAAGGCCAGTGAATGACCCGGTGGGCAATGGAATAGTGATGACATCCAAAAGACAGAGCGTCTGTCACAGGGGCGTCTCCACGTGGTGGGCGTGTCTGGGGGGGGAGGAGTGTGAGGGGCGTGTCCACCTGGTGGGCGTGTCTGCGGAGGAGTGTGAGGGGTGAGTCCATGTGGTGGGCGTGTCTGGGGGAGGAGTGTGAGGGGCGTGTCCACGTGGTGGGCGTGTCTGGGGGAGGAGTGTGATGGGTGTGTCCACATGGTGGGCGTGTCTGGGGGAGGAGTGTGATAGGTGTGCCACGTGGTGGGTGTATCTGGGGGGAGAAGTGTGAGGGGCGTGCCCACTTGATGGGCGTGTCTGGGGTGGTGGGCGTGTCTGGGGGGAGGAGCGTGATGGGTGTACCATGTGGTGGGTGTGTCTGGGGGGAGGAGTGTGAGGGGCGGCTCCACGTGGTGGGCGTGTCTGGGGGAGGAGTGATGGGTGTGCCACGTGGTGGGCGTGTCTGGAGGGAGGAGTGTGATGGGTGTGTCTGGCGGAGGAGTTTGGGCGTGTCTGGGGGGGAGGAGTGTGATGGGCGTGTCTGGGGGGGAGGAGTGTGATGGGCGTGTCTGGGGGGGGAGGAGTGTGATGGGCGTGTCTGGGGGGGGAGGAGTGTGATGGGCGTGTCTGGGGGGGGAGGAGTGTGATGGGCGTGTCTGGGGGGGAGGAGTGTGATGGGCTTGTGTCTGGGGGGGGGGGAGTGTGATGGGCGTGTCTGGGGGGGAGGAGTGTGATGGGCTCGTGTCTGGGAGGGTGGAGGAGTGTGATGGGCGTGTCTGGGGGGGAGGAGTGTGATGGGCGTGTCTGGGGGGGAGGAGTGTGATGGGCGTGTCTGGGGGGGAGGAGTGTGATGGGCTTGTGTCTGGGGGGGGGAGGAGTGTGATGGGCGTGTCTGGGGGGGGAGGAGTGTGATGGGCGTGTCTGGGGGGGAGGAGTGTGATGGGCGTGTCTGGGGGGGAGGAGTGTGATGGGCGTGTGTCTGGGGGGGGGAGGAGTGTGATGGGCTCGTGTCTGGGGGGTGGAGGAGTGTGATGGGCTCGTGTCTGGGGGGTGGAGGAGTGTGATGGGCTCGTGTCTGGGGGGGGTGGAGGAGTGTGATGGGCGTGTCTGGGGGGGGTGGAGGAGTGTGATGGGCGTGTCTGGGGGGGAGGAGTGTGATGGGCTCGTGTCTGGGGGGTGGAGGAGTGTGATGGGCTCGTGTCTGGGGGGTGGAGGAGTGTGATGGGCTCGTGTCTGGGGGGGTGGAGGAGTGTGATGGGCTCGTGTCTGGGGGGGTGGAGGAGTGTGATGGGCTCGTGTCTGGGGGGGTGGAGGAGTGTGATGGGCTCGTGTCTGGGGGGGTGGAGGAGTGTGATGGGCTCGTGTCTGGGGGGGTGGAGGAGTGTGATGGGCTCGTGTCTGGGGGGGTGGAGGAGTGTGATGGGCTCGTGTCTGGGGGGGTGGAGGAGTGTGATGGGCTCGTGTCTGGGGGGGTGGAGGAGTGTGATGGGCTTGTGTCTGGGGGGGTGGAGGAGTGTGATGGGCTTGTGTCTGGGGGGGGGAGGAGTGTGATGGGCTTGTGTCTGGGGGGGTGGAGGAGTGTGATGGGCTCGTGTCTGGGGGGGTGGAGGAGTGTGATGGGCTCGTGTCTGGGGGGGTGGAGGAGTGTGATGGGCTCGTGTCTGGGGGGGTGGAGGAGTGTGATGGGCTCGTGTCTGGGGGGGTGGAGGAGTGTGATGGGCTTGTGTCGGGGGTGGAGGAGTGTGATGGGCTTGTGTCTGGGGGGGTGGAGGAGTGTGATGGGCTTGTGTCTGGGGGGGTGGAGGAGTGTGATGGGCTTGTGTCTGGGGGGGGGGAGGAGTGTGATGGGCTTGTGTCTGGGGGGGGGAGGAGTGTGATGGGCTTGTGTCTGGGGGGGTGGAGGAGTGTGATGGGCTTGTGTCTGGGGGGGGTGGAGGAGTGTGATGGGCTTGTGTCTGGGGGGGGGGAGGAGTGTGATGGGCTTGTGTCTGGGGGGGAGGAGTGTGATGGGCGTTTCCGGGGGGGGGAGGAGTGTGATGGGCGTTTCCGGGGGGGGGAGGAGTGTGATGGGCGTGTCTGGGGGGGAGGAGTGTGATGGGCGTGTCTGGGGGGGTGGAGGAGTGTGATGGGCTCGTGTCTGGGGGGGTGGAGGAGTGTGATGGGCTCGTGTCTGGGGGGGTGGAGGAGTGTGATGGGCTCGTGTCTGGGGGGGGTGGAGGAGTGTGATGGGCTTGTGTCTGGGGGGGGTGGAGGAGTGTGATGGGCTTGTGTCTGGGGGGGGGGAGGAGTGTGATGGGCTTGTGTCTGGGGGGGAGGAGTGTGATGGGCGTTTCCGGGGGGGGGGGAGGAGTGTGATGGGCGTGTCTGGGGGGGAGGAGTGTGATGGGCGTGTCTGGGGGGGAGGAGTGTGATGGGCGTGTCTGGGGGGGAGGAGTGTGATGGGCGTGTCTGGTGGGAGGGGTGGGACGGGCGTGTCCTTGCAGGTTGGTGAGGCCCCTCATTGTGTCTTGCAGGTGGAGTGCGCGCGGTTGTGCAGGGAGAGCAGTGGCGGGAGTGTGACCCGCCTGCGCGGCCTCTTCTCTCGCGCCCGCGGTTGCCGGCCCTGCGTCCTGCTGCTCTGCCATGTGGATCTGCTGGGGAGGGAAAGAGACGGCTCCGGGGAAGACTCGCGGGTCATCGCCACCCTCTGCAGCCTCCTGCTGGACCCCACAGATAGGTACCTGAGGCCCCGCCCCTTCCTCATACAGACCCCTCCTCCTTGGTCTGGAGACCCCGCCCCTTTCTCGTGCAGACCCCTCCTCCTTGGTCTGGAGACCCCGCCCCTTTCTCGTGCAGACCCCTCCTCCTTGGTCTGGAGACCCCGCCCCTTTCTCGTGCAGACCCCTCCTCCTTGGTCTGGAGACCCCGCCCCTTTCTCGTGCAGACCCCTCCTCCTTGGTCTGGAGACCCCGCCCCTTTCTCGTGCAGACCCCTCCTCCTTGGTCTGGAGACCCCGCCCCTTTCTCGTGCAGACCCCTCCTCCTTGGTCTGGAGACCCCGCCCCTTTCTCATGCAGACCCCTCCTCCTTGGTCTGGAGACCTCGCCCCTTTCTCATGCAGACCCCTCTTCCGTGGTATGGAGATCCCGCCCCTTTCTCATGCAGACCCTCCTCCGTGGTCTGGAGACCCCACCCTTTTCTCATGTAGACCCTCCTCCTTGGTCTGGAGACCCCGCCCCTTTCTCATGCAGACCCCTCCTCCTTGGTCTGTAGACCCCGCCCCTTTAATCATGCAGACCCCTCCTCCTTGGTCTGGAGACCCCGCCCCTTTCTCGTGCAGACCCCTCCTTCTTGGTCTGGAGGCCCCACCCCCTTTTGATGTTAACTGTTGTGTCTTTGCAGGGATTGGCCGCTCCTGGTTGTAGGGACTTCCTCTCGGGCTCAGGACCTCCCCCTGGACTTGCAGTCGTGCTTCCTGTATGAGGTCACGCTGCACGCCCCCTCGGAGGCGGAGCGTCTGGCCATGCTGACTGCACTGAGCGCCCCACTGCTGCTTAGCCCAGAGCTGAACATCTGCCAGCTGGCTCGCAGGACCGCGGTGAGTGAGCTGCATGCTGGGAGATAAAGGGGTGGCGCCAGGACCGCGGTGAGTGAGCTGCATGCTGGGAGATAAAGGGGTGGAGCCAGGACCACGGTGAGTGAGCTGCATGCTGGGAGATAAAGGGGTGGAGCCAGGACCACGGTAAGTGATCTGCATGCTGGGAGATAAAGGGGTGGAGCCAGGACCGCGGTGAGTGAGCTGCATGCTGGGAGATAAAGGGGTGGAGCCAGGACCACGGTGAGTGAGCTGCATGCTGGGAGATAAAGGGGTGGAGCCAGGACCACGGTGAGTGATCTGCATGCTGGGAGATAAAGGGGTGGAGGAGGGACCACGGTGAGTGATCTGCATGCTGGGAGATAAAGGGGTGGAGGAGGGACCACGGTGAGTGATCTGCATGCTGGGAGATAAAGGGGTGGAGCCAGGACCACGGTGAGTGATCTGCATGCTGGGAGATAAAGGGGTGGAGCCAGGACCACGGTGAGTGATCTGCATGCTGGGAGATAAAGGGGTGGAGCCAGGACCACGGTAAGTGATCTGCATGCTGGGAGATAAAGGGGTGGAGCCAGGACCGCGGTGAGTGAGCTGCATGCTGGGAGATAAAGGGGTGGAGGAGGGACCACGGTGAGTGATCTGCATGCTGGGAGATAAAGGGGTGGAGGAGGGACCACGGTGAGTGATCTGCATGCTGGGAGATAAAGGGGTGGAGCCGGGACCACGGTGAGTGAGCTGCATGCTGGGAGATAAAGGGGTGGAGGAGGGACCACGGTAAGTGATCTGCATGCTGGGAGATAAAGGGGTGGAGGAGGGACCACGGTGAGTGATCTGCATGCTGGGAGATAAAGGGGTGGAGCCAGGACCGCGGTGAGTGAGCTGCATGCTGGGAGATAAAGGGGTGGAGGAGGGACCACGGTGAGTGATCTGCATGCTGGGAGATAAAGGGGTGGAGGAGGGACCACGGTGAGTGATCTGCATGCTGGGAGATAAAGGGGTGGAGCCAGGAACACGGTGAGTGATCTGCATACTGGGAGATAAAGGGGTGGAGCCAGGACCACGGTGAGTGATCTGCATGCTGGGAGATAAAGGGGTGGAGCCAGGACCACGGTAAGTGATCTGCATGCTGGGAGATAAAGGGGTGGAGCCAGGACCACGGTGAGTGAGCTGCATGCTGGGAGATAAAGGGGTGGAGACGGAACCGGGTACTGCAATAGCAAAAATGTTAGTCAGAGCCACACTCACTTCTGAAGCCCAGCCTCCAACTCGCCCTAGGGAGGGGCTTAGAAGGTGCTTCCAGAATATTCCTTCTAACCTTTTCCTTCTTTTACCACCAGGGCCTCGTGCTGGGAGATCTGTGCACCCTGCTGGCCAGTGCGGGGCGCTGCGCCTGCACCCGAACCCGGACATCCCGGTAATGTACCCACCCCCTCTCCCGAGCCCCGTGCGTCCAACTTCCCGAGCCCCGTGCGTCCAACTTCCCGAGCCCCGTGCGTCCAACGTCCCGAGCCCGGTGCGCCCAACGTCCCGAGCCCGGTGCGCCCAACGTCCCGAGCCCGGTGCGCCCAACGTCCCGAGCCCGGTGCGTCCAACTTCCCGAGCCCGGTGCGCCCAACGTCCCGAGCCCGGTGCGCCCAACGTCCCGAGCCCGGTGCGCCCAACGTCCCGAGCCCGGTGCGCCCAACGTCCCGAGCCCAGTGCGCCCAACGTCCCGAGCCCGGTGCGTCCAACGTCCCGAGCCCGGTGCGCCCAACGTCCCGAGCCCGGTGCGTCCAACGTCCCGAGCCCGGTGCGTCCAACGTCCCGAGCCCGGTGCGCCCAACGTCCCGAGCCCGGTGCGTCCAACGTCCCGAGCCCGGTGCGTCCAACGTCCCGAGCCCGGTGCGTCCAACGTCCCGAGCCCCGTGCGCCCAACGTCCCGAGCCCGGTGCGCCCAACTTCCCGAGGCCCGGTGCGCCCAACTTCCCGAGGCCCGGTGCGCCCAACTTCCCGAGGCCCGGTGCGTCCAACTTCCCGAGGCCCGGTGCGTCCAACTTCCCGAGGCCCGGTGCGCCCAACTTCCCGAGGCCCGGTGCGTCCAACTTCCCGAGGCCCGGTGCGTCCAACTTCCCGAGGCCCGGTGCGTCCAACGTCGCGAGCCCGGTGCGTCCAACGTCGCGAGCCCGGTGCGTCCAACGTCGCGAGCCCGGTGCGTCCAACGTCGCGAGCCCGGTGCGTCCAACGTCGCGAGCCCGGTGCGTCCAACGTCGCGAGCCCGGTGCGTCCAACGTCGCGAGCCCGGTGCGTCCAACGTCGCGAGCCCGGTGCGTCCAACGTCGCGAGCCCGGTGCGTCCAACGTCGCGAGCCCGGTGCGTCCAACGTCGCGAGCCCGGTGCGTCCAACGTCGCGAGGCCCGTGCGTCCAACGTCGCGAGGCCCGTGCGTCCAACGTCGCGAGGCCCGTGCGTCCAACGTCGCGAGGCCCGTGCGTCCAACGTCGCGAGGCCCGTGCGTCCAACGTCGCGAGGCCCGGTGCGTCCAACGTCGCGAGCCCGGTGCGTCCAACGTCGCGAGCCCGGTGCGTCCAACGTCGCGAGGCCCGTGCGTCCAACGTCGCGAGGCCCGTGCGTCCAACGTCGCGAGGCCCGTGCGTCCAACGTCGCGAGGCCCGTGCGTCCAACGTCGCGAGGCCCGTGCGCCCATCCTTTCCTTACCCTCTGACCCGGGCACTATGGCCCCGCCCCTTGCCCTTTGACTATACCCTTCCAGTCTTCTCCTGACTTTTTCTGGTTGTGGTCCTGGCAGCTCAGTGACAGAAGCGCAGGGGGCGGAGCTTCCAGATGCCGGCCCCGCCATAACCCGGCAGGATGTGGAGATGGCGCTGGCGGAGCTGCAGGACGCTCATTCCCAGGCCATCGGTGCCCCAAAGGTAACCCACTCGCTGTGTATGTGTGTGCAGCTGTTTCCCATCCCCCATCCTTGGGGTAGCCGCCATGTTGTCATGGTCTCTCTGCCCCAGGTCCCGGCCGTGCTGTGGAAAGATGTCGGAGGACTTCACGAAGCGAAGCGTCAGCTCTTGGACACTGTGCAGCTGCCCCTGGAGCACCCGGAGATGCTGGCCCTGGGCCTGCGGAGGTCCGGGGTGCTTCTTTATGGTCCCCCCGGCACTGGAAAGACTCTGCTGGCCAAAGCTGTGGCCACCGAGTGCGCCATGACCTTCCTCAGGTACGTGGGGGCGGGGCACAGGGTATGGGGGGGGGGCACAGGGTATGGGGGGGCGGGGCACAGGGTATAGGGGAGGTACCTGTATCTGGGGGGGGATTACTAATCCTCTGTCTCTCCTCTGCAGTGTGAAGGGGCCCGAACTCATCAACATGTACGTGGGCCAGAGCGAGGAGAACGTCCGGGAGGGTGAGTGCGACCCCGGACCCCCTCCTTAATCCAGCTGCAGCAGCTCTAATGCCTGATGATGTATAATGGGAGGGGGATGGGTGTGGGGTCAGTATAGGGGAGGGGAATGGGTGCGGGTTCAATATAGGGGAGGGGGATGGGTGAGGGGTCAATATATAGGGGAGGGGGATGGGTGCGGGGTCGGTATGGGGGAGGGGTGTGGGGTCAATATATAGGGGAGGGGGATGGGTGCGGGGTCAGTATATAGGGGAGGGGGAGGGGTGTGGGGTCAGTATATAGAGGAGGGGGATGGGTGCGGGATCAGTATAGAGGGGGATGGGTGCGAGGTCAGTATAGGGGTGGGTGCGGGGTTAGATGGGTCAGTATATAGGGGAGGGGGATGGATGCGGGGTTAGTGGGGTCAGTATATAGGGGACGGGTATGGGTGCGGGGTTGGAGGGGTCAGTATATAGGGGAGGGAGGGGGATGGGGGCGGGGATGGGGGCGGGGTTAGAGGGTTCAGTATATAGGTGAGGGGGATGGGGGCGGGGTTAGAGGGTTCAGTATATAGGTGAGGGGGATGGGTGCAGGGTTAGTGGGGTCAGTATATAGGGGAGGGGGATGGGGGTGGGGTCAGTATATAGGGGAGGGGGATGGGTGCAGGGTTAGAGGGGTCAGTATATAGGTGAGGGGGATGGGGCGGGGTTAGAGGGGTCAGTATATAGGGGAGGGGATGGGGGCGGGGTTAGAGGGGTCCGTATATAGGTGAGGGGGATGGGGCGGGGTTGGAGGGGTCAGTATATAGGGGAGGGGGATGGGGGCGGGGTTAGAGGGGTCAGTATATAGGGGAGGGGGATGGGGGCGGGGTTAGAGGGGTCAGTATATAGGGGAGGGGGATGGGGGCGGGGTTAGAGGGGTCAGTATATAGGTGAGGGGGATGGGGCGGGGTTAGAGGGGTCAGTATATAGGTGAGGGGGATGGGGCGGGGTTAGAGGGGTCAGTATATAGGTGAGGGGGATGGGGCGGGGTTAGAGGGGTCAGTATATAGGGGAGGGGGATGGGTGCAGGGTTAGTGGGGTCAGTATATAGGGGAGGGGGATGGGTGCAGGGTTAGTGGGGTCAGTATATAGGGGAGGGGGATGGGTGCAGGGTTAGTGGGGTCAGTATATAGGGGAGGGGGATGGGGGCGGGGTTAGAGGGGTCAGTATATAGGTGAGGGGGATGGGGGCGGGGTTAGAGGGGTCAGTATATAGGGGAGGGGGATGGGGGCGGGGTTAGAGGGGTCAGTATATAGGTGAGGGGGATGGGGGCGGGGTTAGTGGGGTCAGTATATAGGGGAGGGGGATGGGTGCAGGGTTAGTGGGGTCAGTATATAGGGGAGGGGGATGGGGGCGGGGTTAGAGGGGTCAGTATATAGGTGAGGGGGATGGGGCGGGGTTAGAGGGGTCAGTATATAGGGGAGGGGGATGGGGGCGGGGTTAGAGGGGTCAGTATATAGGGGAGGGGGATGGAGGCGGGATTAGAGGGGTCAGTATATAGGGGAGGGGAATGGAGGCGGGATTAGAGGGGTCAGTATATAGGGGAGGGGGATGGAGGCGGGATTAGAGGGGTCAGTATATAGGTGAGGGGGATGGGGCAGGGTTAGGGGGGCAGTATATAGGGGAGGGGGATGGGGGCGGGGTTAGAGGGGTCAGTATATAGGTGAGGGGGATGGGGGCGGGGTTAGAGGGGTCAGTATATAGGTGAGGGGGATGGGGCGGGGTTAGAGGGGTCAGTATATAGGGGAGGGGATGGGTGCGGGGTTAGAGGGGTCAGTATATAGGTGAGGGGGGTGGGGCGGGGTTAGAGGGGTCAGTATATAGGTGAGGGGGGTGGGGCGGGGTTAGGGGGGTCAGTATATAGGGGAGGGGTTAGAGGGTTCAATATATAGGTGAGGGGGATGGGGCGGGGTTAGAGGGGTCAGTATATAGGTGAGGGGGATGGGGCGGGGTTAGAGGGGTCAGTATATAGGTGAGGGAGATGGGGCGGGGTTAGAGGGGTCAGTATATAGGTGAGGGGGATGGGGCGGGGTTAGGGGGGTCAGTATATGGGGGATGGGGGCGGGGTTAGAGGGGTCAGTATATAGGTGAGGGGGATGGGGGCGGGGTTAGAGGGGTCAGTATATAGGTGAGGGGGATGGGGCGGGGTTAGAGGGGTCAGTATATAGGGGAGGGGATGGGTGCGGGGTTAGAGGGGTCAGTATATAGGTGAGGGGGATGGGGCGGGGTTAGAGGGGTCAGTATATAGGGGAGGGGGATGGAGGCGGGATTAGAGGGGTCAGTATATAGGGGAGGGGGATGGAGGCGGGATTAGAGGGGTCAGTATATAGGTGAGGGGGGTGGGGCGGGGTTAGAGGGGTCAGTATATAGGTGAGGGGGATGGGGCAGGGTTAGGGGGTCAGTATATAGGGGAGGGGGATGGGGGCGGGGTTAGAGGGGTCAGTATATAGGTGAGGGGGATGGGGGCGGGGTTAGAGGGGTCAGTATATAGGTGAGGGGGATGGGGCGGGGTTAGAGGGGTCAGTATATAGGGGAGGGGATGGGTGCGGGGTTAGAGGGGTCAGTATATAGGTGAGGGGGGTGGGGCGGGGTTAGAGGGGTCAGTATATAGGTGAGGGGGGTGGGGCGGGGTTAGGGGGGTCAGTATATAGGGGAGGGGTTAGAGGGTTCAATATATAGGTGAGGGGGATGGGGCGGGGTTAGAGGGGTCAGTATATAGGTGAGGGGGATGGGTCGGGGTTAGAGGGGTCAGTATATAGGTGAGGGAGATGGGGCGGGGTTAGAGGGGTCAGTATATAGGTGAGGGGGATGGGGCGGGGTTAGGGGGGTCAGTATATGGGGGATGGGGGCGGGGTTAGAGGGGTCAGTATATAGGGGAGGGTATGGGGGCGGGGTTAGAGGGGTCAGTATATAGGTGAGGGGGATGGGTGCGGGGTTTAGAGGGGTCAGTATATGGGGGATGGGGGCGGGGTTAGAGGGGTCAGTATATAGGGGAGGGGGATGGGGCGGGGTTAGAGGGGTCAGTATATAGGGGAGGGGATGGGTGCGGGGTTAGAGGGGTCAGTATATAGGGGAGGGGGATGGAGGCGGGATTAGAGGGGTCAGTATATAGGGGAGGGGGATGGAGGCGGGATTAGAGGGGTCAGTATATAGGTGAGGGGGATGGGGCGGGGTTAGAGGGGTCAGTATATAGGGGAGGGGATGGGTGCGGGGTTAGAGGGGTCAGTATATAGGGGAGGGGGATGGGTGCAGGGTTAGTGGGGTCAGTATATAGGGGAGGGGATGGGTGCGGGGTTAGAGGGGTCAGTATATAGGGGAGGGGATGGAGGCGGGATTAGAGGGGTCAGTATATAGATGAGGAGGATTGGGCGGGGTGAGAGGGGTCAGTATATAGATGAGGAGGATTGGGCGGGGTGAGAGGGGTCAGTATATAGGTGAGGGGGATGGGGCGGGGTTAGGGGGGTCAGTATATAGGGGAGGGGTTAGAGGGGTCAGTATATAGGTGAGGGGGATGGGGAGGGGTTAGAGGGGTCAGTATATAGGTGAGGGGGATGAATGCGGGGTTAGTGGGGTCAGTTTATAGGAGAGGGGGATGGGTGTGGGGTTTAGAGGGATCAGTATATAGGGGAGGGGGATGGGGCGGGGTTAGAGGGGTCAGTATATAGGGGAGGGGGATGGGGCGGGGTTAGAGGGGTCAGTATATAGGGGAGGGGGATGGGGCGGGGTTAGAGGGGTCAGTATATAGGGGAGGGGGATGGGGCGGGGTTAGAGGGATCAGTATATAGGGGAGGGGGATGGGGCGGGGTTAGAGGGGTCAGTATATAGGGGAGGGGGATGGGGCGGGGTTAGAGGGGTCAGTATATAGGGGAGGGGATGGGTGCGGGGTTAGAGGGGTCAGTATATAGGGGAGGGAGATGGAGGCGGGGTTAGGGGGGTCAGTATATAGGAGAGGGGGATGGGTGTGGGGTTTAGAGGGATCAGTATATAGGGGAGGGAGATAGAGGCGGGGTTAGAGGGGTCAGTATATAGGGGAGGGGATGGGTGCGGGGTTAGAGGGGTCAGTATATAGGGGAGGGAGATGGAGGCGGGGTTAGGGGGGTCAGTATATAGGGGATGGGGGAGGGGTTAGAGGGGTCAGTATATAGGTGAGGGGGATGAATGCGGGGTTAGTGGGGTCAGTTTATAGGAGAGGGGGATGGGTGTGGGGTTTAGAGGGATCAGTATATATGGGCAGAAAAAAACAGAAAAAAATCAACGAATATATGGGCGGGGTTATACTGGTTAGGGGTGGAGTTAAAGCGGTCTCATGCCCCTCCCCCTTTCTCTTGGTGCAGTGTTCTCGCGGGCTCGGGCCGCCGCCCCCTGTATTATATTCTTTGATGAGTTGGATTCGTTGGCGCCCAATCGCGGGAGGAGCGGCGACTCGGGAGGCGTCATGGACAGGTGAGCCCCTCCCCCTTTCTGGTGCAGTCATGTGACCACAGCGGGGGCGTGCAGTTATTGTCCCCAGCTTCTACCTGATAGCCCCTCCCCTTTTGTGGCGCGGTCATGTGACCACAGAGGGTTATTATCTCCGGCAGGGTGGTGTCGCAGCTTCTGGCCGAGATGGACGGGTTACATTCCTCCAACGACGTCTTCGTAATCGGCGCCACCAACAGGCCGGACCTGCTGGACTCAGCGCTGCTGCGGCCCGGGAGGTAAGTCGCCCCCCATCGCCATGGCAACCAACCGCCGCTTATATCACATGACCAATACCGCCAGAGGAGCGACGATTGCTCTGCATGTAATGGTCATGCTGTGGTGCGGCGGCCATTTCTCAAGGCGGAAAGAAAAAAATGGCGACTTGCACTAGACCCTATTCAATGTGTAGAGGTGCCGCCCCCAAAGCTGCAAAAGAGCTCAAACCAGGAACATGAAAATCACGTAGGGAGGCAACGCTCAACTCATAAATTGATCAAAAAATACATTTTATTTAATTACATATTTATAAGCACTACATACAATTCACTTAACATATTAAAATCCCTTAGAAAACGCAATTCTGTGAGACTCACCTGTAGAATTGGTTTTGCTTCTGTCCTTTATTCTTTACATCTGGGTCTTCTCCGCCCTGAGGGGCGTGGCCTGCAAGATCAAAGGTGTGGCTCCTCCCGGCCCCCTATAAATAGCAGCTGCCTCTTAACCAGCCCAGTAATTAAAAAGCAGTTACTCTATAGTAAGAGGCAAGGCCGAGAACATAGGAGACCATGTTACCTCACATAGCCTCCGCTTGTATTCTCTCGAACCTATAATCCTACATTTTTATAACCAGAGTCCTGTGAACGGGTAATGGTTCAATCACCATAACAGGCCTCCAGGACAATAATAACCCTCAAAGAGGGCGGGTTGGACGGCCTGGAATGGATGAGAAGCAAAACCAATTCTACAGGTGAGTCTCACTTGCGTTTTTTCTTCCAATCCATTCCAGGCCGTCCTTTATTCTTTACATCTGGGACATCCAAAAGCAGTGTCCAATATGGGCGGGATCCCCAATGCGGAACAGCATGTAGTTCATCTCACTACCGCCTGAAGCACTTTTCAGCCAAAAACAGCGTCAGCTGAGGCCCTGACATCAACCTTGTAAAACTTGGTAAAAGTATGAACTGAAGACCAAGTAGCGGCCTTACAAACCTGTTCCTCCGAGGCCTGATGCTGAAAGGCCCAGGAAGCCCCAATGGCTCTAGTAGAATGACCTGTGATCCGAATAGGGGGTTCCTTCCCCCTGGCAGAATAAGCTCTTACCACCGCCTGCCTAATCCACTTACTGAGTGTGGACTTGGCTGGTGGAAATCCCTTTCTAGAGCCTTCCGCTAAAACAAAAAAGCGACAAAATTCAGTCGCAGCCAGGTAATCTCTTATGGCTCTAACTACATCCAAAGCATGGAGAGTCCTTTCTTTAGGATTAGCCGGTGCTGGACACAAGGAAGGTAAGACCACTTCCTCATTAAGGTGAAAAAAATGAAAAATCAGGCTTAAAACGAAAAACCACCTTGTCTCTGTGCATTTCAAAATAAGGCGGCCAATTCCGAGACTCGACGCACAGAGGTGATCGCCACCAGAAAGACCACTTTGAGTGTCAGCATAGACAATGTAGCGCCATACAAAGGCTTGAAGGGAGCACCCTGGAGAGCAGATAATACCAGATTTAGGTCCCACCCCAGTAAAACTGGTTTTCGCGGTGGTCGGACATGAGTGACCCCCTGAAAAAAGGTTCTGATCAATCTATGATTGGCGATAGACTTCTGGAAAAAAAAATGGATAAGGCTGAGACCTGACCCTTGAGGGTGCTCAACTGGAGGCCCAATTCTAGACCATGTTGCAGAAACTTTAGAATTCTAGAAACAGAATATCTCCGGCAAGGAAACTTCCTGGCCTCACACCAAACAATATAGGCCCACCAAACTCTGCAGTATATCATGGAGGAAGTCTTCTTCTCTGCCTGAATCATGGTGTGATTAACCGTGGCCGATAACCCCATCTCCGTCAGCATGGAGGTTTAAATAGCCAGGCCATCAAAGCCGGCGTCTGTAAATTCGGATCCGAAGCGACCCCTGTGTGAGAAGCTCCGGATCTTCGGACATGAGGAAGTGGTCTGGTGACATCCTTACTATGTCCGCAAACCAACTCCTCCTTGGCCAACAACGAGCCACCAGGATGGTTGGTACCCCCTCCTGGACTATCTTGCGTAGTACTTGGTCCAGGAGCGGAAACGGAGGAAAAGCATACAGAACATTGAACCCTGTCCAAGGAATTGCCAGGGCATCTGTTGCTATGGCCAGAGGGTCTCTTGAGAGAAAGACGAACCTTGGAAGTTTGTGATTGTGTCTGGACGCAAAAAGATCCACGTCCCCAGCGGAGGCACAGAGCTTGAAAGGCCTTCCTGCTGAGGGACCATTCCCCCAGACGCAAGGACCTCCTGCCAGGGAGTCTGCCTCCTTGTTCTCCACCCCCGGGATGTAGACGCAGGGAACATTCTCCTCTCCCCAACTCAGAGTCCGGCTTACCTCCTTGAGGGATCTCCTGCTCTGAGTACCGCCCTGGTGGTTGATGTAGGCTACTGCCGTCCGATTGTCTGAGCGGACCTGAACCGCATGGCCCCTTAAATTGGGGGGTCAGATGCAGGAGAACAAACCAAATTGCCCTCAGTTCCAAGAGATTTATGAGCAAACGGTTCTCTCTCGGACCCCACTGACCCTGGATCTTCTGGGTCTGCCAAATGCCTCCCCAGCCTGTAAGACTGGCATCCGTGGTAACTAGCTCCCAAGAGGGATTGCCTGACCGTGGGGGGGACAGCACAAATTCTTGGTCCGGTAACAACAAAGCCAATGAAATCCAACCAGGCTCTGAGTTCCTTGTAATCCTCTGCCCGTTTGCGAGACTTAGCCTTAGCCACAAGCTACTTAACCTCTTTCCTCGTGGTTAGGGGAACAATTGCCGTGACACACACAGGGCGTAGAAGCGAACCCACCAAGACAAAAGCATGGCAAGCCAACTGATCCATGCGTTTGTCCGCAGGGTCTCTTAAGGAAGCATTATCAGGTGACAGCATAATAGTAGTGTTGGACAGACCTGAAACCGGAGGGTCCACCTCGGGAGGTTGTGACCATAATTTAATCAACTCGGCAGGGGAGAGTCTCACCACACTAATTGATATCAAATGCCTAGCTATATATGTGCTAAAATCATTCAACAAAGTGTTCCAACAGTGCAGCTGAGCATGTGCAAATCCTGCCTATGATCCGGATCACTATCAAATCTATAAAGTGCAAGTGCTGCCAGCCAATCAATCAATTAAGAATTAACATTCCCAACCATAACAAGTCATAAACATATCAATCTACTCTATTCACCAATTATAGAATAATATGAAGATCTTATCACCTGTATATATTATATTATTAGGCATCCCAAAGGGGAACCACTGATGTATATATCACAATACCAATCCAGAGATTAAATCACAAATCTATAACAAAAAACATCACCAGAAATAAAGCAAAGGCATCATGAAAATAACGTGAAGTCTCCCCACCGCTTACCGCACCAGGAGCCACGCATTCCATGGGCGCATCACCCACTTCATCAGGCTCATGTTATTTTCTTGATACCTTTTGGCTTTATTTCTGGTGATGTTTTTTGTGATAGATAATATATACAGGTGATTATATTTTCATATTATTCTTTAATTGGTGAATAGAGTAGATGGATATGTTTATATGTTTGAGTTGCTCCTCTTTCTCCTCCAGGTTTGACAAGCTGGTCTATGTCGGGGTGAATGAAGATCGGGATTCCCAGCTGAGGGTGCTGGAGGCCATAACACGCAGGTGAGTGGCTGTCCCACTCAGGTAGAACTGCTTAGATCTGATTTGAGGTGACCACTATTATTTAGCACCATTCAAAGCACTGGTTTCATAGATCTGGACTTGTGTGATGTCAGAGACCCCGCCCCTGAACTGAGGAGGCTCCGCCCCTTTACTGAGGGGGAGGCGTAGCTGCGCCTGACTGGTCGTTTCCATTAAAACGACCATCAAAACCCATTTCCAGCCCCCCGCCCCGGCTCAACTGGGGCCCAGTCCTCAAATGAGACCGGTTTTTTCCACCACCAAAGCCACACCCAGTGGCAGATCTGACATCACCGATTGGCTGATTTTAAAGTGGACCAAAACCTAGGATTCTGGCTATCCTGGGTGTTGTCCTTGGCCCCGGACACACCGATAGGGGATGTCCCGCTATGTGAGCCCCCCCCCCCATGATTGCCCGAACAAATTCACCTCCTCCCAGTCCTACGGTGCATGTGTGGCTGCCCGTCCAATCAGCGGATCCTGGTGCGGGTACGCGCCCTGCTAAAGGGATAGTGGGGATGTGGCCGCGGCTCGCACATGCACAGTTGGACCGGGAAAAAAGGTAAACCTATGGGAGGGAGGAAATCAAGCGGCCCTGGAATCTTACAATCTTATCTCCATGGGTTTTGGTCCACTTTAAAGCTGGCTGCATCCCCCGGCTCTCTGTTCGGGCGCCTGCGCTCAGCCATTCGGATAGGCCGGGCGGTGGGAGCGTGCCCAGCTATATGAAAACCGGGGCTGTGAGTGGGAGACAGGTAATAGCAGGTAATATAATGGTGGCACTGCACGGGGGGGGGATAAATGTTCCGGATCCCGCGCAACTCCGCTTCTGGGTGCATTGTGCGTGTTTCCTATTCACCCATATTGGCCTGTGATCAGTGACAATAAGTCTGATCACCCCGTAACCTGCTATGTTGTCCCACTGAGCGTGGCTCCTCCCCCGGGGCTGACCCGAGTGTGTCTCCTCCCCCAGGAACTGGCCTGAGAATAGCTCCTCCTCCCTGAGTGTGGCCCCTCCCCCGAGGCTGGCTTGTTTCCTAGGTTCTCCCTGGACCCCGGTGTGGATCTTTCCCTTGTATTGGAACGCTGCCCACTCGCTGTCACTCACTGTGTGTGTGGCCCCTCCCCCTGAGCATGGCCCCTCCCCCCTGAGGCCGGCTTGTTGTCTCCTAGGTTCTCCCTGGGCCCCGGTGTGGATCTCTCCCTTGTATTGGAGCGTTGCCCACTCGCTGTCACCGGGGCCGACCTGTACTCGCTGTGCGCGGACGCCATGATGAGCGCCATTAAGGAGAAGGTGCAGCACCTGCAGGAGGGTGAGTGCTGCCACACCCCCGTGTATGCATGAGAACATCACTATGGATGGGAGGGAGAGGTTCCTGTGGCTGGGAGGGAGAGGTCCCTGTGGCTGGGTGGAGGCTGGGAGGTAGAGGTCCCTGTGGCTGGGTGGAGGCTGGGAGGGAGAGGTCCCTGTGGCTGGGTGGAGGCTGGGAGGGAGGGGTCCCTGTGGCTGGGTGGAGGCTGGGAGGGAGAGGTCCCTGTGGCTGGGTGGAGGCTGGGAGGGAGGGGTCCCTGTGAGTGGACGGAGGCTGGCAGGGAGGGGTCCCTGTGGATGGGCGGAGGCTGGGAGGGAGAGGTCCCTGTGGATGGGCGGAGGCTGGGAGGGAGGGGTCCCTGTGAGTGGACGGAGGCTGGGAGGGAGGGGTCCCTGTGGGTGGGCGGAGGCTGGGAGGGAGAGGTCCATGTGGAAGGGAGGGAGAGATCCCTATGGGTGGGCGGAGGCTGGGAGGGAGAGGTCCCTGTGGATGGGCGGAGGCTGGGAGGGAGAGGTCCCTGTGGGTGGGCGGAGGCTGGGAGGGAGAGGTCCCTGTGGGTGGGCGGAGGCTGGGAGGGAGGGGTCCCTGTGGGTGGGCGGAGGCTGGGAGGGAGAGGTCCCTATGGATGGGCGGAGGCTGGGAGGGAGAGGTCCATGTGGAAGGGAGGGAGAGATCCCTATGGGTGGGCGGAGGCTGGGAGGGAGGGGTCCCTGTGGATGGGCGGAGGCTGGGAGAGAGGGGTCCCTGTGGGTGGGCGGAGGCTGGGAGGGAGAGGTCCATGTGGAAGGGAGGGAGAGATCCCTATGGGTGGGCGGAGGCTGGGAGGGAGAGATCCCTATGGGTGGGCGGAGGCTGGGAGGGAGAGGTCCCTGTGGGTGGGCGGAGGCTGGGAGGGAGAGGTCCATGTGGAAGGGAGGGAGAGATCCCTATGGGTGGGCGGAGGCTGGGAGGGAGAGGTCCCTGTGGGTGGGCGGAGGCTGGGAGGGAGAGGTCCCTGTGGGTGGGCGGAGGCTGGGAGGGAGAGGTCCCTGTGGGTGGGCGGAGGCTGGGAGGGAGAGGTCCCTGTGGGTGGGCGGAGGCTGGGTCCCTGTGGGTGGGCGGAGGCTGGGAGGGAGAGGTCCCTATGGATGGGCGGAGGCTGGGTCCCTGTGGGTGGGAGGGAGAGGTCCCTATGGATGGGCGGAGGCTGGGTCCCTGTGGGTGGGAGGGAGAGGTCCCTATGGATGGGCGGAGGCTGGGTCCCTGTGAGTGGGAGGGAGAGGTCCCTATGGATGGGCGGAGGCTGGGTCCCTGTGGGTGGGAGGGAGAGGTCCCTATGGATGGGCGGAGGCTGGGTCCCTGTGGGTGGGAGGGAGAGGTCCCTATGGATGGGCGGAGGCTGGGTCCCTGTGGCTGGGAGGGAGAGGTCCCTATGGATGGGCGGAGGCTGGGTCCCTGTGGCTGGGAGGGAGAGGTCCCTGTGGCTGGGTGGAGGCTGGGAGGGAGAGGTCCCTGTGGGTGGGCGGAGGCTGGGAGGGAGGGGTCCCTGTGGGTGGGCGGAGGCTGGGAGGGAGGGGTCCCTGTGGGTGGGCGGAGGCTGGGAGGGAGGGGTCCCTGTGGGTGGGCGGAGGCTGGGAGGGAGGGGTCCCTGTGGCTGGGCGGAGGCTGGGAGGGAGAGGTCCCTGTGGGTGGGCGGAGGCTGGGAGGGAGGGGTCCCTGTGGGTGGGCGGAGGCTGGGAGGGAGAGGTCCCTGTGGGTGGGCGGAGGCTGGGAGGGAGGGGTCCCTGTGGGTGGGCGGAGGCTGGGAGGGAGGGGTCCCTGTGGGTGGGCGGAGGCTGGGAGGGAGGGGTCCCTGTGGGTGGGCGGAGGCTGGGATGCAGGGGTCCCTGTGGGTGGGAGGGAGAGGTCCCTGTGGCTGGGCGGAGGCTGGGAGGGAGGGGTCCCTGTGGGTGGGCGGAGGCTGGGATGCAGGGGTCCCTGTGGGTGGGCGGAGGCTGGGAGGGAGGGGTCCATGTGGAAGGGCGGAGGCTGGGTCCCTGTGGGTGGGAGGGAGAGGTCCCTGTGGGTGGGCGGAGGCTGGGTCCCTGTGGGTGGGAGGGAGAGGTCCCTGTGGGTGGGCGGAGGCTGGGTCCCTGTGGCTGGGAGGGAGAGGTCCCTATGGATAGGCGGAGGATGGGTCCCTGTGGCTGGGAGGGAGAGGTCCCTGTGGCTGGGTGAAGGGCGGGAGGGAGGGGTCCCTGTGGGTGGGCGGAGGCTGGGAGGGAGGGGTCCCTGTGGGTGGGCGGAGGCTGGGAGGGAGGGGTCCCTGTGGGTGGGCGGAGGATGGGTCCCTGTGGCTGGGAGGGAGAGGTCCCTGTGGCTGGGTGGAGGCTGGGAGGGAGAGGTCCCTGTGGCTGGGTGGAGGCTGGGAGGGAGAGGTCCCTGTGGCTGGGTGGAGGCTGGGAGGGAGAGGTCCCTGTGGCTGGGTGGAGGCTGGGAGGGAGAGGTCCCTGTGGCTGGGTGGAGGCTGGGAGGGAGAGGTCCCTGTGGCTGGGTGGAGGCTGGGAGGGAGAGGTCCCTGTGGCTGGGCGGAGGCTGGGAGGGAGAGGTCCCTGTGGGTGGGCGGAGGCTGGGAGGGAGAGGTCCCTGTGGGTGGGCGGAGGCTGGGAGGGAGAGGTCCCTGTGGCTGGGCGGAGGCTGGGAGGGAGAGGTCCCTGTGGGTGGGCGGAGGCTGGGAGGGAGAGGTCCCTGTGGGTGGGCGGAGGCTGGGAGGGAGAGGTCCCTGTGGGTGGGCGGAGGCTGGGAGGGAGAGGTCCCTGTGGGTGGGCGGAGGCTGGGAGGGAGAGGTCCCTGTGGGTGGGCGGAGGCTGGGAGGGAGAGGTCCCTGTGGATGGGCGGAGGCTGGGAGGGAGAGGTCCCTATGGATGGGCGGAGGATGGGTCCCTGTGGCTGGGAGGGAGGGGTCCCTGTGGCTGGGCGGAGGCTGGGAGGGAGGGGTCCCTGTGGCTGGGCGGAGGCTGGGAGGGAGGGGTCCCTGTGGGTGGGCGGAGGCTGGGAGGGAGGGGTCCCTGTGGGTGGGCGGAGGCTGGGAGGGAGGGGTCCCTGTGGGTGGGCGGAGGCTGGGAGGGAGGGGTCCCTGTGGGTGGGCGGAGGCTGGGAGGGAGGGGTCCCTGTGGGTGGGCGGAGGCTGGGAGGGAGTTCCTGTGGCTGGGAGGGAGAGGTCCCTGTGGCTGGGTGGAGGCTGGGAGGGAGGGGTTCCTGTGGGTGGGCGGAGGCTGGGAGGGAGGGGTCCATGTGGAAGGGAGGGAGAGATCCCTATGGGTGGGCGGAGGCTGGGTCCCTGTGGGTGGGAGAGGTCCCTGTGGGTGGGCGGAGGCTGGGTCCCTGTGGGTGGGCGGAGGCTGGGTCCCTGTGGGTGGGAGGGAGAGGTCCCTGTGGGTGGGAGGGAGAGGTCCCTGTGGGTGGGCGGAGGCTGGGTCCCTGTGGGTGGGCGGAGGCTGGGTCCCTGTGGATGGGCGGAGGCTGGGTCCCTGTGGGTGGGAGGGAGAGGTCCCTGTGGGTGGGCGGAGGCTGGGTCCCTGTGGGTGGGAGGGAGAGGTCCCTGTGGATGGGCGGAGGCTGGGTCCCTGTGGGTGGGAGGGAGGGGTCCCTGTGGGTGGGCGGAGGCTGGGAGGGAGGGGTCCATGTGGAAGGGAGGGAGAGATCCCTGTGGGTGGGAGGGAGAGGTCCCTGTGGGTGGGAGGGAGAGGTTCCTGTGGGTGGGCGGAGGCTGGGTCCCTGTGGGTGGGAGGGAGAGGTCCCTGTGGGTGGGAGGGAGAGGTTCCTGTGGGTGGGAGGGAGAGGTCCCTGTGGGTGGGAGGGAGAGGTCCCTGTGGATGGGCGGAGGCTGGGTCCCTGTGGGTGGGAGGGAGGGGTCCCTGTGGGTGGGCGGAGGCTGGGAGGGAGGGGTCCATGTGGAAGGGAGGGAGAGGTCCCTGTGGGTGGGAGGGAGAGGTCCCTGTGGGTGGGAGGGAGAGGTTCCTGTGGGTGGGCGGAGGCTGGGTCCCTGTGGGTGGGAGGGAGAGGTCCCTGTGGGTGGGAGGGAGAGGTTCCTGTGGGTGGGCGGAGGCTGGGTCCCTGTGGATGGGCGGAGGCTGGGTCCCTGTGGGTGGGCGGAGGCTGGGTCCCTGTGGGTGGGAGGGAGAGGTCCCTGTGGATGGGCGGAGGCTGGGTCCCTGTGGGTGGGAGGGAGAGGTCCCTGTGGATGGGCGGAGGCTGGGTCCCTGTGGGTGGGAGGGAGAGGTCCCTGTGGGTGGGCGGAGGCGGGGTCACGGTGTTGGGTGGAGGCTGGGAGTTGAGGTCCCTGTGGGTGGGCGGAGGCTGGGAGGTCCCCTGAGGTGGGAGAATCTGATTGGAGGCTCTATGGTCATGTGATGTCCTTGGTCTATTTAGGGTCACATGATCGGAGGCCGGAGGAGGAGCTGGTGGTGCAGATGGAGCATTTCCTGGAGGCCGCGAGTCGCCTCAATCCCTCGGTGTCCCAGCAGGAGCTGCAGCGATATCAGAAGATTCGGGCGCAGTTCTCCGGCCAATCGTATAGCGGATAGGAGCGGCGTCACAATTGCTGGACTCCAGGGGTGGCCACGCCCCCTGCTGCTGATTAGCCCCTCCCCCCGCTGTGCAGAGGACTATGGGGCCTGATCTGGAGCTTTAATGATGTCAATGTGATTTTAATATAAAAGTGCGCGGCCCCTTTAAGTTCAGCCTATTACTTCAAGGCAGAACAAAACCCACACGTGACCCACCTGGAGTCAGTAAAAGATTCCAGGGCCAACCGCGGGGCATCCCACATCAGTGACCAATGGAGGAGCCTCCTCATTGCCGCAGCATAACCTTCCCCTGCGACGCACAAGAAACTCCTTGGAGGCGGGGCTTACTCGGAGCTCTGTATTAATTTCAGTTCAGGGGCGGGGCTTCTGTCCGTCCTCTCCTATTGGTGCCAGTCGCAGGCGTCTGTCCGGAACCGGGCTGGCGCTTCCTCCTAGAAACGGGGGGAGCGTGCGCTCACTCTGCAATGAGAGAGGAGAGGAGGTGGGGTCAGACCACACCTGAGGCTCCGCCCACTGGGCGTGTCTTTAGAATCTTCTAATCGTTCATTATAAAATAGGGGTCAGACCACACTTCCTATAGATGGCAGCACCTGAGGCTCCGCCCACTAGGTGTGTCTTTAGAATTTCTCTTCTAATCGTTCATTATAAAATAGGGGTCAGACCACACTTCCTATAGATGGCAGCACCTGAGGCTCCGCCCACTAGGCGTGTCTTTAGAATTTCTCTTCTAATCGTTCATTATAAAATAGGGGTCAGACCACACTTTCTATAGATGGCGGCACCTGAGGCTCCGCCCACTGGGCGTGTCTATAGAATCTCTTCTAATTGCTCATTATAAAATAATCAGAGGAAACAAATACGGAATAAAATAATAAGGATCCAAAAATGACGAGTGGCTCATTAATAATAATGAGATGCGGGTGACGGGCCCTGTGCCCGGGTTCTAGGCCCATGACTGCTGGGCACACCCAGACCTGCTGCTTCCCGGGTTAGTGTGTGTGTGTGATGGATGGAGGTCGGAATCAATATAATGAATACATGTGATAGTGAACATTCCCTCCCTCCATTTACATCACATGATCTCAGACTCCTATCCCATTATATGCTTAGTGGCTAATAAAGGTGAAATAAACCCTCAGGCAGCCACTTATCTCTGCGCTGATTCTTTCCTTTGCTTGTACTGAATTAGAGCAATAAAGTTAATGAAGCCGCGCTGCTACTAACACATTACTGTGATAAAGATGGCGCTGGGGAGCTGGACAACACCTTATTATGTCCGGCCCTCAGGCCTCACTAACATTCCTAAGAATATGATCTGTGGCTGTGATGACCAATCACTGAGCCAGGAATTAGATTATGTCCTTATATGATGATGTCAGCATATGACGTGTGCTGTGTTTCTTACGTTAGTATATAATAAAGTGACGCTGGGTGGAGCGAGCAGAAAGCGCTTTCCCGTGTAACATCGAGCTCATACGATTATATCTGTGTCCTGCGTTATGCGGATATTTCAATCACATTATTTTGGAAGACCAAACGACGCTAGAGAGACTCTGAACCGTGCAGAGCAAAGGGGTCTGCCCACAGTTTCCTTAGCAGTTGCTGGGTTAAATGACCCCTCCCACTGGTGATGAGAGACAGGCCGGGGCAAAATCAATAGGAAGAGCTTTAATGGGTGAAATCGAGTTCTTGCCCTAACAGACCCGTGCAGGAAGCATTAGGAAAAAGGGATAATGGAGTGTACACTGGGGGCAGTATAGAGTCCTTATCAGTTTTGGCGCCCAACGTGGGGCGGCTGTAGTGCGATTGCCTTGAAGCGCTCGTGACTGCGATAATGAGCTGTGCCCGCCATGACACACTCCAGCTGGGCCTGATCAACCCATGAGGTAAGACCTTTTCTGTCTATACCTTGGTCATGTGTCCTGTCTGCTTGGCCTCCGCTCTGACCTGCACTTCTGTTCCTTGCAGACGTGGTAAGATCCACCCAGCCATTTTCTGCCCATGTAAGGATTGTTTTGTGGGCATCGCATCGTTACTGCTGGATAATTACTTGGTTTGTGCATTGTTGATATATACTGTTTGGTTGAGATAAGGTCAGCGATTGGTTGATAACGAGAAGGCCTTTGATTCAATTTAATTGGGCCTATTTGTGGGCAGTGCAGGCTAGATTTGGGCTTCCTGCCAATTTTATAGAGTATATCAAGCTCCTATATGGTCGTCCGATGGCCAGAGTACGAGCCAAATCCGTTTGAATTAAGCAGGAGGACCAGACCGGGTTGCCCACTCTCGCCATTACTCTTCGCATTGGCCATTGAACCATTGGCGATTATCGTTAGAAATTTCCCAACTATCACGGGGTGGAAAATAGGGGCGGTTGAGGAAAAGATTTCCCTCTATGCGGATGATACCCTGCTGTACCTAGCGGACTGTAGAAAATCCCTGGAAGCGGCATTAGATATCATAGGAACATTCGGGAGATTTTCTGGTTTGAAAATCAACTGGGATAAGTCCAGTTTAATGCAAGTCAACGAGCCTGACCATCCAGACATCTCTCCGAGATCTCAGCTGAAAGTGGTTCAACAATTTAAGTACTTAGGAATTATGATTAGCAAGCAGCCGAGTGAATTTATTCCCCTTAGTATCTCACCAGTGATGTCGCAACTGAAGCAGCCAGTCTCTCAATGGGCAAGCCTCCTGCTATCGGTCATGGGCAGGATAAATATATACAAGATGATATTTCTTCCGAAGTTCTTGTACATATACCAGGCCTCGCCGGTGCTACTTCCTGCCTCTCATTTCAAGGCATTAGAGGCGATTATCTTTGGCTTCATATGGGGGCAGTCTCCGCCGTGGTTAAACAGGCAAATAATGAAGGCACCACCAGACACGGGGGGGCGGCTTTCGGTGCCACATATGCTGATGTATTTCTATGCCACCCAACTCCAGTACGCCCATTGGTGGGTCAGCCAACCGAGGGAAAATCCAGTGGCGAGTGTGGCTGTGCTGGGGATACGGGAGGCAACTGGGTGTATTAGAATGGTATGTAACATTTGGGAAAGGGTGGATAAGTTGAGCGCAAACTCGGGTGAGAGTAGGGCCTGGTCCCCCTTTAACCCCCTTTGGGATAACCCCAAGCTGCTGGAGCTTGGATCTATGCAGGACTCGCAGTTCTGGATAAGGAAAGGGGTGCAACAGCTAGGTCAGATATACAAAGACGGGGTACTTATGTCCTTTGCGCAGGTTAAAGAGGAGTTTCTTCTATCCCAGCGGGATTTTTTCCGCTACTTGCAGATTAGACACGCTCTGCACGCCCAGTTTCAGTTTCGAGGATGGCTCCGAGGATACTGATGTCATGTATGGAAAAGGTGATTAGAGGGATGGAGCTAACAAAACCCGTCTCCACACTGTATCATTGCCTGACGGGTATGCTGGATTCTCCAAGGGATAGGGTGGAAATGAAGTGGCAGGCCTTAGACTAAAACCTGGATCAAGATGACTGGGAGGAGATAATCTGGATCCACCAGGTGTATATCACCCCGGTCCGTCTGCACAGAATGGGTCTATCAGATAGGGACATGTGCCCTAGATGCGAGAGAGACAGTGGCACATGGGGGCACGTAACTTGGTCGTGTGAGATCTTGGTGAATTTCTGGGAGGGTGTCATGGATCTGATCAGCAAAGTAGTGGGAATTTGGATCAGGGGTTCAATCTCACTATGTCTTCTGGGGGTGGTCGAGTCAATATCGGAACTCAGAGTATTAAAATCATTGCTTTGGCTGCTGCTCTTCTATGCTCGGAAATGCATATTGCTAAATTGGAGGCACCCTGCTAAACCTTCAGTGCAAGCATGGAAAAGATTAGTCAATCAGAAACTTACTTTGTATAAATTGACATACACTGCGAGGGGGGTCCCTGATAAGTTTGAGAAGATCAAGTGTCAGGAGTCGGCATCTGATGATGAGTGAACCAGAGAGGGGGGGAGCACTGTCAGCGCTGTGGTTATTGTTGAGTCAGGAGTCGGCAAGATGGAGCCGAGGTCGATATCTGTCCTGTGGGGTGAGGGGAGGGCATGGTCCTGGAGCATGATTGGATAGGCCTCAGTGGGTGGCCAATGATCACCACCCTTTCAGGTACTCCACCTGAGATCTGGTTGTTTCTAACACAACCTGTGTGCAGTGTGAATGGTTGTTGTTGTTGTTGTCTAAAAGGATGCCATCTTGATGTTGGGTGCCTGCGGCACCTAAAATACAAAACTATTTGACATGTATATGCATGTTGTTTCTACGTTACAACGCAAAATAAAAACGTAAAAAAAAAAGAAAAAAAAAAGGTCAGTGATCTGTAAGTTTTAATACAGGGGGCTGTTTCGTCTGACTGCCTGTCACTGGCGTTTATTCTCTTCTTTTAATTTGTGTTCTTTTAATGTGTTGAGATATATATATATATATATATATATATATATATATATATATATATACTGTTTGGTTGAGATAAGGTCAGCGATTGGTGCCCAGGTTTTCTCTGAGTTCTGTATGTTTTAATACGGGGGCTGTTTCGTCTGACTGCCTGTCACGGGCGTTTATTCTCCTTTTAATTTGTTGAGATATATATATACTGTTTGGTTGAGATAAGGTCAGCGATTGGTGCCCAGGTTCTGTATGTTTTAATACAGGGGGCTGTTTCGTCTGACTGCCTGTCACTGGCGTTTATTCTCCTTTTAATTTGTTGAGATATATATATACTGTTTGGTTGAGATAAGGTCAGTGATTGGTGCCCAGGTTCTGTATGTTTTAATACAGGCGGCTGTTTCGTCTGACTGCCTGTCACTGGCGTTTATTCTCTTCTTTTAATTTGTGTTTATATATATATATATATATATATATATATATATATATATATATATACTGTTTGGTTGAGATAAGGTCAGCGATTGGTGCCCAGGTTTTCTCTGAGTTCTGTATGTTTTAATACGGGGGCTGTTTCGTCTGACTGCCTTTCACGGGCGTTTATTCTCTATTCTTTCAATTAGGTCGCTGCTGTGATACTGATTGTGAAGGATACTTTGTGTTACTTAGACTGCGTCATACGACTAGAACAATGTGGAATCAGCTGCCCAAATGTTTCCCTCGTAATAAGCTGATGGAGAGGAACAGTTTGCAATCAAGATTGTTTCTCGCATGGAGGGCCATAAGCATGTTGGAAAAATGAATAAGTTGATGAAAGTTGCCCCTAGCAACGAAACGCGGTGGCTACTGGCGGACCTTCTATACAGCTGTCATCCGGATCTTGTTTCTGTTACCCATTCTCCATCCATGGTTGTTGGATTCCAGGGCTAGCAACTTTGTGGCTATTTTACTTCATGAGATGCTTTTCAATTCAACTGCTTTTGTGAGTGTATTATTTAATCTATCTATTAAAATTGGGGCTGTTTTTACGGAATTACGCTAGATCTGTCCCTTCTTTTGGTCCCTTTTTATATGTGATTCATTTCATTGTGGAGGAGCAACCAAAGTTTGTGTTATTATCACCTGTGGAATTGGCCTTATCAGCTTCTGACCGTCGCCATCAGAGTGGGATCTTAAGACTCATATATTCCTACCAGTTGGTAAGAGGCTGTGTTGTGTTCGGGATAGCGATCCTTCTGCTGGACTATTGCTCATTCACAGTGTATATCATCCTGCTGTGTATTGCCTTTCATCTGAAGTGCATGTGTTATGGGACATTTATTTATATCACCTTGTTCCTTTGTTATAATGAACCTTTAATTGATCTGTGTCTTTTATATATACTGCTGCCTATCTTCTCTGGAATAAGAAGTTGCACACATTGATCATTCTTAATAGAAATAGTTTAGTCCTGAAAGTTCCTGTTATTAAGTGTGTGCGCAGTGTTCTACATATATATTTTAAGTTGATGAAAGTGTCTGGTAGATTGAATTTTGTAGACTGGTAGAGCGTTTTGAAGACAAGGCAGAGACGGTTAATGGAGGTAAAGTTGTTAGTCGATGCCACGGCCTGGTCCCGGGTTTCTCAGTATATTAGAAATGAGAATCTGATTGAAAGGAAAGTTATTGTGCCTGTCGGTAAATTTGTGTATAAAGTGTGTTGTGACCTGCTGCCGCCGCCCTGTGCCAAAGAGCAAACGTGGCTTTGCACTGCCTGCTCCGAAATGAACAGGATGTGCATTGTGGGCGATGCAGCAGGGCAGGACCGGGTTCACGCCTGTTACCACTCCCCTCGTGCCTCCACCCACCATTGACATTCCCCTCACATGTGTCGCCCGAGAGAGCGACTCTCAAACACTCCGCCTTCATCTATAGTGCCCGCCCCCCATGGGAGACCCCCAAGTTCACCATAGCTGGTCTAGAGGCGGAGGACTCTGCCCGAGAAAGCGACTCCAACACTCTGCCTTTATCTATAGCGCCGGCCCCCGCAGGAGGCCCGCAGGCCCCCCGTAGCTGGTCTAGAGGCGGAGGACTTGGGGGCCCAAGGACCCCTTTTCTCTCTGCCGGCCAATGTGGAATCATGGGATAAAAGTGTCTGGAGATTGGAATCACCGCAGCTTCCCACAGCTCACCAGTCATAGCAAGCAGTAAGGGGAAGGGAATCATGGGGTATAACCCATCCCCCCACTTACACCTTGTGGAAGAAAGAAGCGATGTAGGCCCTATTTGGAGAGCAGTAGGAAGGGGCGGAGTAATGCCTTGCAAGAGGAGTTGTGGCGAACTACCCCCCCCCCCCCCCCCACCAGCGTGCTGCTTTAAGGGTCTAACCTGCTCTTCAATAGGACTTTCCACCCAGATGGTCACAGGCTAGAATCACTTACAAGCCGCTATGGGCCCCTCTGCCAGGTGCCCCCCAAACATGGGCCCCATTGTAATCCTAGTGCCCGGGTGAGAGGGCTGAGCCTATAGGTCCCTGTAACTAAAATCGGGGCTCATTTTAAGCAAAGAGATTGGCCGTGGGCACTGTGGTGGGGGGGCATATTTTGCAAGGCCATCAGTGAGCCCGACATGGCAGGGAAATAGTAAGCTTTTAGCCCTGGGCCAGGGGCCCTTTGGTGAAAGGGGCCCGAGTAACTGCACAGTATGCATGCTATTCTAGAAAACAAACCTATAAGCTGCATGTGCCTGCACAGTGGGTGGGGAGCTGCGGGAAGCGGGTGACACCCGACAGGAGATATTACGTTCCTCATTCCTGGCAAGTGAAGCTCTAACCCCTCATTGTTGTGAATCAGAGAAATCTGATTGGTCACCTGGGTTGATGATGCTCTTCCAATCTGATTGGTCACCTGGGTTGATGATGCTCTGCCACTTTGCAGACCTCTTACACTCCAATGAAAGTCTATGGAGCAGCTTCTAAGCTCCCGGTCCAGATGGCTTTGCTCCATTGTGTGTGATTAAACCTCTCGTGATCTACAGGAGCGTTCCTCCACTTCCCATGTTCCAATTTGCTCAAGTACCAACGTACCAATACAACCCTCCTGAGGGGGGAGGTGCACCCAACGCAGATCCTGCAGCTCGGCATTGTGGGAGGGGAGCGGACCCTGCAGCTCGGCATTGTGGGAGGGGAGCGGACCCTGCAGCTCGGCATTGTGGGAGGGGAGCGGATCCGGCAGCTCGGCATTGTGGGAGGGGAGCAGATCCTGCAGCTCGGCGTTGCGGGAGGGGAGTGGATCCTGCAGCTCGGCATTGTGGGAGGGGAGCGGATCCGGCAGCTCGGTGTTGTGGGAGGGGAGCGGATCCGGCAGCTTGGCATTGCGGGAGGGGAGCGGATCCGGCAGCTCGGCATTGCGGGAGGGGAGTGGATCCTGCAGCTCGGCATTGTGGGAGGGGAGCGGATCCTGCAGCTCGGCGTTGCGGGAGGGGAGCGGATCCTGCAGCTCGGCGTTGCGGGAGGGGAGCGGATCCTGCAGCTCGGCATTGTCGGAGGGGAGCGGATCCTGCAGCTCGGCGTTGTGGGAGGGGAGCGGATCCTGCAGCTCGGCATTGTCGGAGGGGAGCGGATCCTGCAGCTCGGCGTTGCGGGAGGGGAGCGGATCCTGCAGCTCGGCATTGTCGGAGGGGAGCGGATCCTGCAGCTCGGCGTTGTGGGAGGGGAGCGGACCCGGCAGCTCGGCATTGTGGGAGGGGAGCGGACCCGGCAGCTCGGCGTTGCGGGAGGGGAGCGGATCCTGCAGCTCGGCGTTGCGGGAGGGGAGCGGATCCTGCAGCTCGGCGTTGCGGGAGGGGAGCGGATCCTGCAGCTCGGCGTTGCGGGAGGGGAGCGGACCCGGCAGCTCGGCGTTGCGGGAGGGGAGCGGACCCGGCAGCTCGGCGTTGCGGGAGGGGAGCGGATCCTGCAGCTCGGCGTTGCGGGAGGGGAGCGGATCCTGCAGCTCGGCGTTGCGGGAGGGGAGCGGATCCTGCAGCTCGGCGTTGCGGGAGGGGAGCGGATCCTGCAGCTCGGCGTTGCGGGAGGGGAGCGGACCCTGCAGCTTGGCGTTGCGGGAGGGGAGCGGACCCGGCAGCTCGGCGTTGCGGGAGGGGAGCGGACCCGGCAGCTCGGCGTTGCGGGAGGGAAGCGGACCCTGCAGCTCGGCGTTGCGGGAGGGGAGCGGATCCTGCAGCTCGGCGTTGCGGGAGGGGAGCGGATCCTGCAGCTCGGCGTTGCGGGAGGGGAGCGGATCCTGCAGCTCGGCGTTGCGGGAGGGGAGCGGACCCTGCAGCTTGGCGTTGCGGGAGGGGAGCGGACCCTGCAGCTTGGCGTTGTGGGAGGGGAGCGGACCCGGCAGCTCGGCGTTGTGGGAGGGGAGCGGATCCGGCAGCTTGGCGTTGCGGGAGGGGAGCGGATCCTGCAGCTCGACGTTGCGGGAGGGGAGCGGACCCGGCAGCTCGGCGTTGTGGGAGGGGAGCGGATCCGGCAGCTCGGCATTGTGGGAGGGGAGCGGGTCCTGCAGCTCGGCATTGTGAGAGGGGAGCGGATCCTGCAGCTCGGCGTTGTGGGAGGGGAGCGGATCCTGCAGCTCGGCATTGTGGGGGGGTAGTGGATCCTGCAGCTCGGCGTTGTGGGAGGGGAGCGGACCCTACAGCTCGGCGTTGTGGGAGGGGAGCGGATCCGGCAGCTCGGCATTGTGGGAGGGGAGCGGATCCGGCAGCTCGGCGTTGCGGGAGGAGCGGACCCGGCAGCTCGGCGTTGCGGGAGGGGAGCGGATCCTGCAGCTCGGCATTGCGGGAGGGGAGCGGATCCGGCAGCTCGGCATTGTGAGAGGGGAGCGGATCCTGCAGCTCGGCGTTGTGGGAGGGGAGCGGATCCTGCAGCTCGGCATTGTGGGGGGGTAGTGGATCCTGCAGCTCGGCGTTGTGGGAGGGGAGCGGACCCTACAGCTCGGCGTTGTGGGAGGGGAGCGGATCCGGCAGCTCGGCGTTGCGGGAGGAGCGGACCCGGCAGCTCGGCGTTGCGGGAGGGGAGCGGATCCTGCAGCTCGGCATTGCGGGAGGGGAGCGGATCCGGCAGCTCGGCGTTGTGGGAGGGGAGCGGACCCTGCAGCTCGGCGTTGTGGGAGGGGAGCGGACCCGGCAGCTCGACGTTGTGGGAGGGGAGAGGACCCTGCAGCTCGGCGTTGTGGGAGGGGAGCGGACCCGGCAGCTCGGCGTTGTGGGAGGGGAGCGGACCCTGCAGCTCGGCGTTGTGGGAGGGGAGCGGATCCTGCAGCTCGGCGTTGTGGGAGGGGAGCGGATCCTGCAGCTCGGCATTGTGGGAGGGGAGCGGACCCTGCAGCACGGCATTGTGGGAGGGGAGCGGACCCTGCAGCACGGCATTGTGGGAGGGGAGTGGATCAGCCAGCACGGCATTGTGGGAGGGGAGCGGATCCTGCAGCTCGGCGTTGTGGGAGGGGAGCGGACCCGGCAGCTCGGCATTGTGGGAGGGGAGCGGATCCGGCAGCTCGGCGTTGTGGGAGGGGAGCGGATCCGGCAGCTCGGCATTGTGGGAGGGGAGCGGACCCTGCAGCTTGGCGTTGTGGGAGGGGAGCGGACCCTGCAGCTTGGCGTTGTGGGAGGGGAGCGGACCCTGCAGCTCGGCGTTGTGGGAGGGGAGCGGACCCGGCAGCTCGGCGTTGCGGGAGGGGAGCGGATCCGGCAGCTTGGCGTTGCGGGAGGGGAGCGGATCCTGCAGCTCGGCGTTGCGGGAGGGGAGCGGATCCGGCAGCTCGGCGTTGCGGGAGGGGAGCGGACCCTGCAGCTCGGCGTTGTGGGAGGGGAGCAGACCCTGCAGCTCGGCGTTGTGGGAGGGGAGCAGACCCGGCAGCTCGACGTTGTGGGAGGGGAGAGGATCCTGCAGCTCGGCGTTGTGGGAGGGGAGCGGACCCGGCAGCTCGGCGTTGTGGGAGGGGAGCGGACCCTGCTGCTCGGCGTTGTGGGAGGGGAGCGGATCCTGCAGCTCGGCGTTGTGGGAGGGGAGCGGATCCTGCAGCTCGCCGTTGTGGGAGGGGAGCGGATCCTGCAGCTCGGCATTGTGGGAGGGGAGCGGACCCTGCAGCACGGCATTGTGGGAGGGGAGTGGATCAGCCAGCACGGCATTGTGGGAGGGGAGCGGATCCTGCAGCTCGGCGTTGTGGGAGGGGAGCGGACCCGGCAGCTCGACGTTGTGGGAGGGGAGCGGATCCTGCAGCTCGGCATTGTGGGAGGGGAGCGGATCCTGCAGCTCGGCATTGTGAGAGGGGAGCGGATCCTGCAGCTCGGCGTTGTGGGAGGGGAGCGGATCCTGCAGCTCGGCATTGTGGGGGGGTAGTGGATCCTGCAGCTCGGCGTTGTGGGAGGGGAGCGGACCCTACAGCTCGGCGTTGTGGGAGGGGAGCGGATCCGGCAGCTCGGCATTGTGGGAGGGGAGCGGATCCGGCAGCTCGGCGTTGCGGGAGGAGCGGACCCGGCAGCTCGGCGTTGCGGGAGGGGAGCGGATCCTGCAGCTCGGCATTGTGGGAGGGGAGCGGATCCGGCAGCTCGGCGTTGTGGGAGGGGAGCGGACCCTGCAGCTCGGCGTTGTGGGAGGTGAGCGGACCCGGCAGCTCGACGTTGTGGGAGGGGAGAGGACCCTGCAGCTCGGCGTTGTGGGAGGGGAGCGGACCCGGCAGCTCGGCGTTGTGGGAGGGGAGCGGACCCTGCAGCTCGGCGTTGTGGGAGGGGAGCGGATCCTGCAGCTCGGCGTTGTGGGAGGGGAGCGGATCCTGCAGCTCGGCATTGTGGGAGGGGAGCGGACCCTGCAGCACGGCATTGTGGGAGGGGAGCGGACCCTGCAGCACGGCATTGTGGGAGGGGAGTGGATCAGCCAGCACGGCATTGTGGGAGGGGAGCGGATCCTGCAGCTCGGCGTTGTGGGAGGGGAGCGGACCCGGCAGCTCGGCGTTGTGGGAGGGGAGCGGACCCGGCAGCTCGGCGTTGTGGGAGGGGAGCGGATCCGGCAGCTCGGCATTGTGGGAGGGGAGCGGATCCGGCAGCTCGGCATTGTGGGAGGGGAGCGGATCCGGCAGCTCGGCGTTGCGGGAGGAGCGGATCCGGCAGCTCGGCGTTGCGGGAGGAGCGGACCCGGCAGCTCGGCATTGTGGGAGGGGAGCGGATCCTGCAGCTCGGCATTGTGGGAGGGGAGCGGATCCTGCAGCTCGGCATTGTGGGAGGGGAGCGGACCCTACAGCTCGGCGTTGTGTGAGGGGAGTGGACCCGGCAGCTCGGCGTTGTGTGAGGGGAGCGGATCCGGCAGCTCGGCGTTGCGGGAGGAGTGGACCCGGCAGCTCGGCATTGTGGGAGGGGAGCGGAGCGGACCCGGCAGCTCGGCGTTGTGAGGGGAGCGGACCCGGCAGCTCGGCGTTGTGTGAGGGGAGCGGATCCGGCAGCTCGGCGTTGCGGGAGGAGCGGACCCGGCAGCTCGGCATTGTGGGAGGGGAGCGGATCCTGCAGCTCGGCATTGTGGGAGGGGAGCGGATCCTGCAGCTCGGCATTGTGGGAGGGGAGCGGATCCGATCCTGCAGCTCGGCGTTGTGGGAGGGGAGCGGATCCTGCAGCTCGGCATTGTGGGAGGGGAGCGGATCCTGCAGCTCGGCGTTGTGTGAGGGGAGCGGACCCTACAGCTCGGCGTTGTGTGAGGGGAGCGGACCCGGCAGCTCGGCGTTGTGGGAGGGGAGCGGACCCGGCAGCTCGGCATTGTGGGAGGGGAGCGGATCCTGCAGCTCGGCATTGTGGGAGGGGAGCGGATCCTGCAGCTCGGCGTTGTGGGAGGGGAGCGGATCCTGCAGCTCGGCGTTGTGGGAGGGGAGCGGATCCTGCAGCTCGGCATTGTGGGAGGGGAGCGGATCCGGCAGCTCGGCGTTGTGTGAGGGGAGCGGACCCTACAGCTCGGCGTTGTGTGAGGGGAGCGGACGCGGCAGCTCGGCGTTGTGTGAGGGGAGCGGACCCGGCAGCTCGGCGTTGTGGGAGGGGAGCGGATCCTGCAGCTCGGCGTTGTGGGAGGGGAGCGGATCCTGCAGCTCGGCATTGTGGGAGGGGAGCGGACCCTGCAGCACGGCATTGTGGGAGGGGAGCGGACCCTACAGCTCGGCGTTGTGTGAGGGGAGCGGACCCGGCAGCTCGGCGTTGTGTGAGGGGAGCGGATCCGGCAGCTCGGCGTTGTGGGAGGGGAGCGGATCCTGCAGCTCGGCGTTGTGGGAGGGGAGCGGATCCTGCAGCTCGGCGTTGTGGGAGGGGAGCGGATCCTGCAGCTCGGCATTGTGGGAGGGGAGCGGACCCTGCAGCACGGCATTGTGGGAGGGGAGTGGATCAGCCAGCACGGCATTGTGGGAGGGGAGTGGATCCTGCAGCTCGGCGTTGTGCGAGGGGAGCGGATCCTGCAGCTCGGCGTTGCGGGAGGGGAGCGGATCCGGCAGCTCGGCGTTGCGGGAGGGGAGCGGACCCTGCAGCTCGGCGTTGCGGGAGGGGAGCGGACCCTGCAGCTCGGCGTTGCGGGAGGGGAGCGGACCCTGCAGCTCGGCGTTGCGGGAGGGGAGCGGATCCTGCAGCTCGGCGTTGCGGGAGGGGAGCGGACCCGGCAGCTCGGCGTTGCGTGAGGGCAGCGGACCCGGCAGCTCGGCGTTGCGTGAGGGCAGCGGACCCGGCAGCTCGGCGTTGCGGGAGGGGAGCGGATCCTTCAGCTCGGCGTTGCGGGAGGGGAGCGGATCCTGCAGCTCGGCATTGCGGGAGGGGAGCGGACCCTGCAGCACGGCATTGTGGGAGGGGAGTGGATCAGCCAGCACGGCATTGTGGGAGGGGAGTGGATCCTGCAGCTCGGCGTTGTGCGAGGGGAGCGGATCCTGCAGCTCGGCGTTGCGGGAGGGGAGCGGATCCTGCAGCTCGGCGTTGCGGGAGGGGAGCGGACCCTGCAGCTCGGCGTTGCGGGAGGGGAGCGGACCCTGCAGCTCGGCGTTGCGGGAGGGGAGCGGACCCTGCAGCTCGGCGTTGCGGGAGGGGAGCGGATCCTGCAGCTCGGCATTGTGGGAGGGGAGCGGACCCTGCAGCACGGCATTGTGGGAGGGGAGTGGATCAGCCAGCACGGCATTGTGGGAGGGGAGTGGATCCTGCAGCTCGGCGTTGTGCGAGGGGAGTGGATCCTGCAGCTCGGCGTTGTGCGAGGGGAGCGGATCCTGCAGCTCGGCGTTGCGGGAGGGGAGCGGATCCTGCAGCTCGGCGTTGCGGGAGGGGAGCGGACCCTGCAGCTCGGCGTTGCGGGAGGGGAGCGGATCCTGCAGCTCGGCGTTGCGGGAGGGGAGCGGACCCGGCAGCTCGGCGTTGCGTGAGGGGAGCGGATCCGGCAGCTCGGCGTTGCGGGAGGGGAGCGGATCCTGCAGCTCGGCGTTGCGGGAGGGGAGCGGATCCTGCAGCTCGGCATTGTGGGAGGGGAGCGGACCCTGCAGCACGGCATTGTGGGAGGGGAGTGGATCAGCCAGCACGGCATTGTGGGAGGGGAGTGGATCCTGCAGCTCGGCGTTGTGCGAGGGGAGCGGATCCTGCAGCTCGGCGTTGCGGGAGGGGAGCGGATCCTGCAGCTCGGCGTTGCGGGAGGGGAGCGGACCCTGCAGCTCGGCGTTGCGGGAGGGGAGCGGACCCTGCAGCTCGGCGTTGCGGGAGGGGAGCGGACCCTGCAGCTCGGCGTTGCGGGAGGGGAGCGGATCCTGCAGCTCGGCATTGCGGGAGGGGAGCAGACCCTGCAGCACGGCATTGCGGGAGGGGAGTGGATCAGCCAGCACGGCATTGCGGGAGGGGAGTGGATCCTGCAGCTCGGCGTTGTGCGAGGGGAGCGGATCCTGCAGCTCGGCGTTGCGGGAGGGGAGCGGACCCTGCAGCTCGGCGTTGCGGGAGGGGAGCGGACCCTGCAGCTCGGCGTTGCGGGAGGGGAGCGGATCCTGCAGCTCGGCATTGTGGGAGGGGAGCGGACCCTGCAGCACGGCATTGTGGGAGGGGAGTGGATCAGCCAGCACGGCATTGCGGGAGGGGAGTGGATCCTGCAGCTCGGCGTTGTGCGAGGGGAGCGGATCCTGCAGCTCGGCGTTGCGGGAGGGGAGCGGACCCTGCAGCTCGGCGTTGCGGGAGGGGAGCGGACCCTGCAGCTCGGCGTTGCGGGAGGGGAGCGGATCCTGCAGCTCGGCATTGTGGGAGGGGAGCGGACCCTGCAGCACGGCATTGTGGGAGGGGAGTGGATCAGCCAGCACGGCATTGTGGGAGGGGAGTGGATCCTGCAGCTCGGCGTTGTGCGAGGGGAGCGGATCCTGCAGCTCGGCGTTGCGGGAGGGGAGCGGATCCTGCAGCTCGGCGTTGCGGGAGGGGAGCGGACCCTGCAGCTCGGCGTTGCGGGAGGGGAGCGGATCCTGCAGCTCGGCGTTGCGGGAGGGGAGCGGACCCTGCAGCTCGGCGTTGCGTGAGGGGAGCGGACCCGGCAGCTCGGCGTTGCGTGAGGGGAGCGGACCCGGCAGCTCGGCGTTGCGGGAGGGGAGCGGATCCTGCAGCTCGGCGTTGCGGGAGGGGAGCGGATCCTGCAGCTCGGCGTTGCGGGAGGGGAGCGGATCCTGCAGCTCGGCATTGTGGGAGGGGAGCGGACCCTGCAGCACGGCATTGTGGGAGGGGAGTGGATCAGCCAGCACGGCATTGTGGGAGGGGAGTGGATCCTGCAGCTCGGCGTTGTGCGAGGGGAGTGGATCCTGCAGCTCGGCGTTGTGCGAGGGGAGCGGATCCTGCAGCTCGGCGTTGCGGGAGGGGAGCGGATCCTGCAGCTCGGCGTTGCGGGAGGGGAGCGGACCCTGCAGCTCGGCGTTGCGGGAGGGGAGCGGACCCTGCAGCTCGGCGTTGCGGGAGGGGAGCGGACCCTGCAGCTCGGCGTTGCGGGAGGGGAGCGGATCCTGCAGCTCGGCGTTGCGGGAGGGGAGCGGACCCTGCAGCACGGCGTTGCGGGAGGGGAGCGGACCCTGCAGCTCGGCGTTGCGCGAGGGGAGCGGACCCTGCAGCTCGGCGTTGCGGGAGGGGAGCGGATCCTGCAGCTCGGCGTTGCGGGAGGGGAGCGGACCCTGCAGCTCGGCGTTGCGGGAGGGGAGCGGACCCTGCAGCTCGGCGTTGCGGGAGGGGAGCGGACCCTGCAGCTCGGCGTTGCGGGAGGGGAGCGGACCCTGCAGCTCGGCGTTGCGGGAGGGGAGCGGACCCTGCAGCTCGGCGTTGCGGGAGGGGAGCGGACCCTGCAGCTCGGCGTTGCGGGAGGGGAGCGGACCCTGCAGCTCGGCGTTGCGGGAGGGGAGCGGATCCTGCAGCTCGGCGTTGCGGGAGGGGAGCGGATCCTGCAGCTCGGCGTTGCGGGAGGGGAGCGGATCCTGCAGCTCGGCGTTGTGGGAGGTGAGGGTATTAGGGTGGGGGGATGCTCGTGGGCGGTGCTTATACAGTGTTTGGGTGGCTCCCCGCTCAGATCCTGACCCTCATGAATATAGTCGGGGTCCTGAATCATGGCATATCGATGTGTGTGTCTCTCAGCGCCCCCTGGTGGATGGATGGAGGTTGTGGGACTCATGTGGCCTATTTCGTCGCTATGATGTCATAACAACATTAAGGAAAGTAGCAGCTGTTTTATTGACAGTGAGAATTGTGTACAGTGCCGCTCGCCGCTCCCCAACCCTCATTATAAAGCGGGGGCGTGCCAGGTGATGTCATGTTTCCGGGGGCGTGCCAGGTGATGTCATGTTTCTGGGGGTCACACTCTCTTCACCACGTGGATGAAGTAACACGGCTCCATCTTCTGGCCGGGCGTGTAGGGCAGGAAGTCCCCGTACACCATGTGATCACAGGCGCCCCCAAAGGCTTCGCGCAGCATTGCGGTGAAGGAGTTCAGGCGGTGGGGGTAATACGAGAGGCGGAACTTACTGCCAAGACAAAGACAGGACAGTGTGACAAAGGCCTTAATTATTGCCCCATGTCCTAAACTTCCTCTATGTCCTAAACTGCCCCTACGTCCTAAACTGCCCTCTGTTCTAATTATTGCCCCTATGCCTTAAACTGCCATCTGTCCTAATTATTACCCCTATGCCTTAAACTGCCCTCTGTCCTAATTATTACCCCTATGCCTTAAACTGCCCTCTGTCCTAATTATTACCCCTATGCCTTAAACTGCCCTCTGTCCTAATTATTACCCCTATGCCTTAAACTGCCCTCTGTCCTAATTATTGCCCCTATGTCCTAAACTACCCTCTCTCCTAATTATTGCCCCTATGCTTCCATATTGTCCCTCACTCATTATTTGCAAGGCTGGGTGGAGCATTAGGTCAGATGTTGGGTGCTTCCATTTATAACCTAAATAACTGTTACCTCGGGGGCGGAGCCGGCCATGCAGAGATAGCGCCGCCCCTCTGCTTAGTGGTGATTGGTTACCTGACTTCTGCTGGGGCCTCCGCCGAGGCCGGGACCTGCATGGTGTAATCCAGCGTCACCATGTGCGGCTTGTTGTTCACCCACAGTACGGAGGTGCTGATATCCTGGGTGAGATCACTCTGTGGGGACACAATCGCATCAACCAATCAGACGGCGAGAGAGAGACAAAGCCTGTATTTCTTACCCCTCCCTCCCCGTATCACACCCATTACTCCCTTGTATCACACTAGTTACCCCTCCCCCCAAATCCCCCTTTTTATCACACCAGTTACCCCTCCCCTTGTATCAAACCCCTAATTCCCCTCCCCTTGTATCACACCCATTACCCCCATCACATCCATTAGCCCCCCTCTATTACACCCGCTAGCCCCCGTCATATCACACCCTTTGTGATAGATGGAGGTCAGAGTCAATATAATGAATACATGTGATAGTGAACATTCCCTCCCTCCATTTACATCACATGATCTCAGATTCCTATCTCTGCATTCTATGCTTAGTGACTAATAAAGGTGAAATAAACCCTCAGGCAGCCACTTATCTCTGCGCTGATTCTTTCCTTTTCCTTGTACTGAATTAGAGCAATAAAGTTAATGAAGCCGCGCTGCTATTAACACATTACTGTGATAAAGATGGCGCTGGGGAGCCGGACAACACCTTATTATGTCCGGCCCTCAGGCCTCACTAACAGTGGCTAATAAAGGTGAAATAAACCCTCAGGCAGCCACTTATCTCTGCGCTGATTCTTTCCTTTGCTTGTACTGAATTAGAGCAATAAAGTTAATGAAGCTGTTATTAACACATTACTGTGAGCAAGATGGTGCTGGGGAGCCAGACAACACCTTATTATGTCCGGCCCCCCAGGCCTAACATTCCTAAGGATATGATCTGTGGCTGTGATGACCAATCATTGAGCCAGGAATTAGATTATGTCCTTATATGATGATGTCAGCAGATGATGTGTGCTGTGTTTTTTACTTCGATATAAAAATAAAGTGTCACTGGGCGGAGCGAGGAGGAATCGATTTCCCGTGTAACATCGAGCTCATACTGTTATGTCTGTGTCCTGCGTTATGCGGATATTTCACTCACATTATTTTGGAAGACCGAATGCTGCTAGAGAGTCTCTGAACTGTGGAGAGAGGTCTGCCCACTGTCCTTTATTACCGTTAGCCCCCCTCGTATCACACCCGTTAGCCCCCCTTGTATCACACCCGTTAGCCCCCTCGTATCACACCTGTTAGCCCCCTCATAGCTCACCCATTTCAACCCCTATCACACCCGTTAGCCCCCCTTGTATCAAACCCGTTGCCCCCCCTTATATCACACCCGTTAGCCCCTCTTGTATCATACCCGTTAGCCCCCCCTTATATCACACCCGTTAGCCCCTCTTGTATCATACCCGTTAGCCCCCCCTTATATCACACCCGTTAGCCCCTCTTGTATCATACCCGTTAGCCCCCCCTTATATCACACCCGTTAGCCCCTCTTGTATCATACCCGTTGCCCCCCCTTATATCACACCCGTTAGCCCCTCTTGTATCATACCCGTTGCCCCCCCTTATATCACACCCGTTAGCCCCTCTTGTATCATACCCGTTGCCCCCCCTTGTATCACACCCGTTAGCCCCTCTTGTATCATACCCGTTGCCCCCCCTTATATCACACCTGTCATTGGCACTGTTACGTGAGGTTTTTCCTTCTGCCATTAAAGCTTTTATGAACTGAAAGGAGAGACTGATAGGGAGCTCCCTGGGGGCGGGCCTTACCTTGTAGTAGATGTTCTTCCCTGGGGGCGGGGCAGGGCTTACCTTGCATTAGATGTTCCTAGCTGGGGCGGGGCTTACCCTGTAGTAGATGTTCTTCCCTGGGGCAGGGCTTACATTGTAGTAGATGTTCTTCCCTGGGGGCGGGACTTACTTTGTAGTAGATGTTCTTCCCTGGGGGCGGGGCTTACCTTGTAGTAGATGTTCTTCCCTGGGGGCGGAACTTACCTTGTAGTAGATGTGCTTCCCTGGGGGCGGGGCTTACCTTGAAGTAGATGTTCTTCCCTGGGGGCGGAGCTTACCTTGTAGTAGATGTGCTTCCCTGGGGGCAGGACTTACCTTGTAGTAGATGTGCTTCCCTGGGGGCAGGACTTACCTTGTAGTAGATGTGCTTCCCTGGGGGCAGGACTTACCTTGTAGTAGATGTGCTTCCCTGGGGGCAGGACTTACCTTGTCGTAGATGTGCTTCCCTGGGGGCGGGGTTTACCTTGTAGTAGATGTTCTTCCCTGGGGGGGCGGAGCTTACCTTGTAGTAGATGTTCTTCCCTGGGGGGGCGGAGCTTACCTTGTAGTAGATGTGCTTCCCCGGGGGCGGGGCTTACCTTGTAGTAGATGTTCTTCCCCGGGGGCGGGGCTTACCTTGTAGTAGATGTGCTTCCCTGGTGGTGGGGCTTACCTTGTAGTAGATGTTCTTCCCTGGGGGCAGAGCTTGCCTTGTAGTAGATGTTTTTCCCTGGGGCGGGGCTTACCTTGTAGTAGATGTGTGCTTTCCTGGGGGCAGGGCTTACCTTATAGTAGATGTTCTTCCCTGGGGGCGGGGCTTACCTTGTAGTAGCTGTTCTTCCCCGGGGGCGGGGCTTACCTTGTAGTAGATGTTTTTCCTTGGGGGCGGGGCTTACCGTGCAGTAGATGTTCTTCCTCAGGGGCGGGGCTTACATTGTATTAGATGTTCTTCCTCAGGGGCGGGGCTTACCTTGTAGTAGATGTTCTTCCTCAGGGGCGGGGCTTACCTTGTAGTAGATGTTCTTCCCTGGGGGCGGGGCTTACCTTGTAGTAGATGTTCTTCCTCAGGGGCGGGGCTTACCTTGTAGTAGATGTTCTTCCCTGGGGGCGGGGCTTACCTTGTACTAGATGTTCTTCCCTGGGGGCGGGGCTTACCTTGTAGTAGATGTTCTTCCTCAGGGGCGGGGCTTACCTTGTAGTAGATGTTCTTCCCTGGGGGCGGGGCTTACCTTGTAGTAGATGTTCTTCCTCAGGGGCGGGGCTTACCTTGTAGTAGATGTTCTTCCCTGAGGGCGGGGCTTACCTTGTAGTAGATGTTCTTCCCCTGAGGAGCACAGCCGGTGTTCAGGATATAGTCATAGTTGCGGTGGTCGATGATCAGGATCCCTCCCGGGCGCACCATGCCAGCGATGTGGTGCAGCGCCAACTGCTGGTCACTCTGGTCTCCTGCAATGAGAGGATCAAGTATCAGGTAAGTACCTCATAGGCCGCGCTCAGGACCAGCCAAGTGCCCCATAGGAGGGGCCTCCCCCATCACGGGAGGAATGTTTCTGCCCACAGGCCGGGGCAACAATGTGGGGGGGGCAGATAGGGTCACAGGGTCAGGGTACATAGCGCGCCCACCTACCTCTGCATCTGCCTCCCCATCACGGGAGGAATGCTTCTGCCCACAGGTCGGGGCAACAATGTGGGGGGGGCAGATAGGGTCACAGGGTCAGGGTACATAGCGCGCCCACCTACCTCTGCATCTGCCTCCCCATCACGGGAGGAATGCTTCTGCCCACAGGTCGGGGCAACAATGTGGGGGGGGCAGATAGGGTCACAGGGTCGGGGTACATAGAGCACTCACCTACTTCTGCATCTGCCTCCATGTAAAGAGAGATGCAGGGCGTGGCCAAGCCTAGGACCAGCCAAGTGCCGCATAGGACGGGCATCCTCCATCACGGGAGGAATGTTTCTGCCCACAGGCCGGGGCAACAATGTGGAGGAGGGGGGGGCAGATGAGAACAGGTTTGCCATTGGTTACTCAGTGGCCTAGGAGAGGAGTCGTCTTGTATAAGAACATTTAGTTTTGGCCAGATCTCACTGTTGTGGTTACATAACACACTGGGTGTATAAAACATGTCTCAGCTGAGAATGTCGATAAAGTCAAACTCTTAGTGAATTCTCTTGTATATATCACACCTCCCAACTGTCCCTGATTTGGAGGGACTGTCCCTCCATGTTCCTTGTTGTTCTCATGTGTCCCTCTTTGAGGTGTAACATGCAGATCTGCAGCAATAAATGATTCATTTGCCTATTCAAAGTGTTTCTATTGTTATAACTGTTACAATGTATCTCCTATCCATCCCTCAATGAGGGGGCGTGGCTTCATCCATCCCTCAATGAGGGGGCGTGGCTTCATCCATCCCTCAATGAGGGGGCGTGGCTCCAGCCATACCTCAATGAGGGGGCGTGGCTTCATCCATCCCTCAATGAGGGGGCGTGGCTCCAGCCATACCTCAATTAGGAGGCGTGGCTTCATCTATCCCTCAATGAGGGGGCGTGGCTTCACCTATCCCTCACTGAGGGGGCGTGGCTTCATCCATCCCTCAATGAGGGGGCGTGGCCTAATTTAACAAATGTCCCTCTTTCCTACCCTAAAAAGTTGGGAGGTATGATATATGTATATGGTCTTTGTGTACTTACTTATTATTTCATTGCTTTACTGGGTGAATCATTAATAGAGAGACAAAACCTGGGATTGGTCCACTTTATTGGAGCACGCCATTCGGGATGCCACCCCCTGGTTTGCCGCTTATTTACCTTGACCTGTGATGTCATAGGACATGAGCATTTGTTGCCGTGCAAATGAATGTGCTGCAATGAATAAACATTAAATTCTTCGCTGTGCGCCTGCAACTGGCCGCAGCTTCCGCCTGCGCGCACCCTCCACCAGCCATTGAAATCTTTCTGGCACACGGGGGTGCAGGGGAATCCTGCCGGGGGCCATTCATGCTGGATCAAGGTTTGTATACAGTGATTCTGGGGTCTAGATACAGGGGTATCCCAAATTATGCCCCTGGGGAGTGCTTTCACAGTCCATAAGGATGTTTGGTCCTCTTTAATCAATCCTCTGCGTTCTATATATGTGGCCCAAAGTGAGAAGTCAAGGCAACAAGCACACAACGATGATTCAGAGCGAGTGGGCTCCATGACTGGAGAAATGTCTGCGTCCTCCGACCTCTCACTACAGGTAGGCGGAGCTTAGCATGTGCATTGCGTCGCGCGGGTGACATCATTTACCTTTAAAGTCGGGGAGATGAGCGAACGAGTTTCCCAGACAGATGACGGCGTCGAATCCATCAGCGGGCGGCGTCACATCGCGGTCCAGGGACAGCCAGTTGCCCTCCTCAATGACTGAGACACAGAGAGACCAATGAGCACGCCGCATCACCCCGCACTGCCCGTCCACCAGGGGCCCTTTTCTTACCCCATTTGTCGAAAGCCGCCTCCTTCCTGCGATTCCAGCGAGTCTTCAGAGCGTACTTTAGCATCTTGTCACTGGCGTCCACACTGACCACCGAGAAGCCCTCCTCCACCAGCATCTCCGAGTCAACACTGCGGGCGAGAGGGGCATTAATGAGGGGCACGAGCACCACCGAGAAGCCTTCCTCCACCAGCATCCCAGAGTCAACACTGTGGGGCGAGAGGGGCATTAATGGGGGCCGCGGACACCCCAACAGACAATTGCGGAAATAGAAGGCAAGAGACACAATGAGATCATTGCAACAACGTCATAAACGTGTTATAAATCCTAAATGTAAACCTAATGTAATCCTAAATGTAAATGTAAATGCATCTACATTGTGCCAAAACCAGTCCTGAGGAGTCAGGAGAACCCAAATCTATTATATCAGGCTCCCGACTCCTCTATTTATTTTATCGGGCTCCCGACTCCTCTATTTATTTTATCGGGCTCCCGACTCCTCTATTTTATCGGGCTCCCGACTCCTCTATTTTATCGGGCTCCCGACTCCTCTATTTTATCGGGCTCCCGACTCCTCTATTTTATCGGGCTCCCGACTCCTCTATTTTATCGGGCTGCCGACTCCTCTATTTTATCGGGCTCCCGACTCCTCTATTTTATCGGGCTCCCGACTCCTCTATTTTATCGGGCTCCCGACTCTTCTATTTTATCGGGCTCCCGACTCTTCTATTTTATCGGGCTCCCGACTCCTCTATTTTATCGGGCTCCCGACTCCTCTATTTTATCGGGCTCCCGACTCCTCTATTTTATCAGGCTCCCGACTCTTCTATTTTATCGGGCTCCCGACTCCTCTATTTTTTTTTATAAACTCTTTATTTATTCAAGTTTTCAATAGACAAAAGAGCATAAATTTTAACACATATCTAATCATCAACTGGTATGATAAAATGCTTGTCAGTCTTCTCTGCGAGAATGTTACAATAAAGTGAAGAATTTGGAATGCTACTCGTTGTTGTTTCTTGTCTCTTGACCGGTTAAATTAGCAAAGGCATAAACTCTCCAATTCCTTCTTATACTAAAGCACGACAAGAGATAGCAAATGCTGACAGCTCTAACTGAGGACTCGAACCAGTAAAACCAGAACAAGAACGGGAAGGAGGGGGGGATGGAAAGACTGGGGAAAAAGGGGGGGGGGGGGGGCAGGAGGGGGGATGGGCAAGGGCAAGCAGGGGGGAACGGGCTCACAGCATCATCAACTCACCCCTGCCCTCCGGGGACTCAGTGAAGGCCATCCAGCCATACCAAGTAGACATAAATTTCTCGTATGTACCATCTCTTGAGGACATTACGTTCTCAAATCGCATAATGTCATTTACCCTCTGACACCAACCTGCAATCGATGGGGGCTCCTCCTTTTTCCACATCTGGGGAATGCCGGCTTTGGCTGCATTGAGCAGATGACGGATCACAGATTTGCGGTACCGCTTCACAGGCATTGCCGACACGTGGAGAAGGCAGAGGGCCTGGTCGTCCGGGATTGGGATCCCAGACACCTTTTCCGTGATCTGTCTCACCAAACTCCAATAGTGTTTTAGTTTGCTGCAAGACCAAAAGACGTGCAGCAGGTCTCCCCTTTCCTCACCACACCTCCAGCAGTTCGGCGAGACAGCTGGGAACCATCTATGCAGTTCTGTAGGGACCCTATACCATCTTGTAAGTATTTTGTACCCGCACTCTAGGTACCGAGTACAAATCGAGGTCTTGTGCGGGAGCGTCAAAGCTGCTTGGCGCTGCTTGGGGGACCATGATGTACCTAAATCCCTTTCCCACTTTTCAAGGAACTTTGGATGCTCCGCATCTGGGGGGACAATCAACAGTTTATAGATCCTTGAGAGCGTATGTCTTTCTGTCGCAGTACTCTGGCACAGCTCTTCAAAAATAGTAAACCCCGGCCTACTCCCTCTGTGTTCCTGTAGCGAGGCCAAGAAATGTCTGAGTTGCATACATTGCCAGGCCGACCAGCTAGGGATTCCCAACCTTTGCGCCACTTCATTTGGATTCACCCAATTCCCCTCCAAAAGAAAATGACCAACCCTGTACATTTTAGAGCTAATCCAGGTCTTTACCTTGTGTCCTCCGCACCCCGGGGCAAAAAGCGGGTTGCCCAGGACCGGATACATTGGGGAGGGAGATGGAGATATCTCCTGCCGCTGAAACATGGACCTGCACGTCCCAAGCGTAGGACCGATGGTGGGATGTTGTCTTCCCAAACTGGCACCCCCACCCGCCAACCACGGAGCCCCCTGGATCGGGACTTCCAGGAAACCCTGCTCAAGGCCTACCCATTGCTTGTGATGCCTGTGAATACACCAGTCCACCACCCTGCAGAGGTGTACTGCAGACTGGTAGAGCAAGGGGTCCGGCAAGCCCATCCCTCCCCGCTCCTTCGGCCTAGTTAAGATCTATCTTCTAAGTCTCGGTTTCTTTCCCGCCCAGATAAAGTCAGTGAAGATCGTACGGATCCTCTGAAAATAGGAGCGCGGGATAGCCACCGGAAGGGCTTGTAGTAAATAGAGCAGCCGGGGAAGCAGAGTCATTTTGACTGCATTACATCGCCCAAACCAGGAAAGCTTCCTTTTATTCCACCTGGCTGTCTCTGTCTCAAAATCTCTCAATAATGGGGGGAAATTGAGAGAGGGGATCTTAGAGAGATCCCCGCTAACCTTTGTTCCCAAGTATTTAATAATCTCTTTGGCCCAGCGGAATGGGAAGGCATTTTTAATCGTCTTAAATCTGCGCTCAGGGATATTTACATTGAGAGCCTCAGTGTTAGGCACTTACCTCGTCGCCGTCCCTGGTCCCGCGACGCGTTGTCGGGTGGTCCCCGGCTGGCTGCTGCCCGACGCTCTCCGGGTGTCCTGGCTCCTCAGCGCGGTTGTGGGGGTCAGGGGTCGGCGCCGCGGGATGGTGTCGGTGGCCGCGCCGCGGCCCGCTCTGCGCGGCTGCGCGGTCCCGCCGAGCTCCCTCGCGATGCGGCGCTTCCCCCTCCCGGCGGGGGCGCGCCCGATCTTCAACGTGCTCGCGCGCGCGCGCGAGCGCGTCTCCTTTATGCCTCCCGGCGGCGCTTTCCCCAGCGCGCCCGCCGGGGGCGAGTTTAAAACACCCAATCCTTGTCCTGATCCTAGAGTGAGCCCAGGGACTGGTCGGCCTGTCTGGCCTGGGCCGTCCAGCTCCTGGGACCACTCCCGTTTTAGTTATGCACCAAACACTATCGTTCCCTCCATTTTCCCTGTTCCCCACTGGCCAGTTCTCCCTATAAAACTGCACTGCTCCAGTATCCCAGTGCCCGTTATAGCTTCTGGGTTCTGGATGTGCGTTGCTGTGTCTTTAGTGAACATTTTGGATTTGGACTTCGACTATTCTCGCTTGCTGCCTGCCCTGACCTTCTGCCTTGTCTGACCACTCTTTTGCCTGACCCTCCTGTACCTCGCCTGTGACCTCCTGGACTTGACCTCGGCTAGCCTCGACCACCCCTTCGTTATCTCCCTTGGATACCTCGCCTGTGACCTCCTGGTTTGACCTCGGCCTGAAATTCGGACTTTTGCACCCCGGCATCCTCATTCGGGATTCCCTGCCAAACATCATTCTGCACCTTAAGCTGTTATCCTTTGCGCCTTTTAAGTCCTGGGGGCAACCGACTGGGAGAGGCATTACCCGTGTCTCCTACAAGCGGGGGCTTGTCTATAGGCGGAAGTGGCGGTGGAGATTGGGGGATACCAGCTTAAGACAGACGGGTGTTTGGTATAGTCCTGACATTATAACGGGCCCCGAGAAGAATGGACCAAATCCTGGAGCAGGTGCAAGCCTTGACAGCGGCTGTGGAGCACCTGGCTCATCGGGTTGCGGCCCAGGAGAACCGTCCTACTCCCATTGTCCCCACTTCTCAGGGGACTCCGGCCGCAATGTCTGTGGAACCCAAGATCCCACTTCCTGAAAAGTTCTATGGCGACAGGGCAAAATTTGCCAATTTCCGGGACTCTTGTAAACTGTACTTTCAGCTCCGTCCGGTTTCCTCAGGGTCACAAGAGCAAAAGGTCGGCTTGATTATTTCCCTTCTGCATGGACATCCTCAGTCCTGGGCCTTTAGCTTATCAGCTCAGGACCCAATCCGCCTATCTGTGGATAGTTTTTTCGCTGCAATGGAGGTCCTCTATGATGATCCCGACAAAGGGGCCTCAGCTGATGCCAAATTACGTACCCTCCGCCAGGGACGCCGTCCAGCCGAAGACTACTGTTCTGAATTCCGGCGTTGGGCGGTTGACTCACGTTGGAACAATCCTGCCCTCTGCGGCCAATTCCGACTAGGTTTGGCTGACACTATCAAGGACACCTTGGTGAATTACCCGGAACCTCAGACTCTGGACGAATTGATGCATCTGGCCATCCGCATTGATCGTCGACTTCGGGAGAGACGCCTAGAGAAAGGATCGCATCTCGAATCGGCTTCAAAGTCTGAGGCTCTAGTCGTTCAACCTTCAGAAGAGCCCATGCAGTTAGGTGCCACCAGGCTCACTGAAGGCGAGAGACGGCGACGTCTATCCGAGGGGCTCTGTCTATATTGTGGAGGAACCGGCCACATGGTCAGACTTTGCCCAAAGAAACCGTCGGGAAACTTCAGAGCCTAGGGGGTTTCGAGGGGGCCCTCCTAGGCTGTAAGGTATCTCCTCAAGTATCGTCTCCAGTTTTCATCCCAGTCCAGTTTAAGAGTGGTGTTAAATGTATGAATCTAAAGGCTCTTCTAGATTCTGGAGCAGCTGGGAATTTCCTAGACTCTGAACTAGCGCAGACTTTAGGAATTGTGGTACAGACCTTGCCGACTCCTATCCGGGTTTCAGCCATTGATGGCACTCCAGTGGCCGGGGGGTTAGTTCGGTTCCAAACCCCTCCTATGCAAATCAAAGTGGGAGCCAGTCATTCTGAGGTTATCAGGTTCTTGATATTGAGTATGCCTGGTACCCCTTTGATTTTGGGTTTGCCATGGCTGCAGGAGCACAATCCCCAAATTGATTGGGTTTCGGGGCAAATCACCAAGTGGGGACACCAGTGTTTTCAGAACTGCCTAGAATTCCCACTCAGGGTTGCGCGCTTAGCACCTATTGGGGTTCCAACTCCATATTTGGAGTTTGCTGATGTCTTTTCAGAAAAGGCGGCAGACAAACTTCCTCCCCATAGACCTTGGGACTGCCCTATTGAACTGCTTCCCGGTACTATGCCTCCCAGAGGGAGAATATTTAATTTGACCCGAACAGAAACCCTCGCCATGCGGGAATATATCGCCGAGAACTTAGAAAAGGGGTTCATTCGGCCTTCATCTTCTCCAGCAGGGGCGGGGTTTTTTTTCGTGGAAAAAAAGGATGGGGGACTTCGCCCCTGTATTGATTACCGGGGCTTAAATAACATCACGGTAAAGAATAAGTATCCCCTACCGCTTATTGAGGGACTCTTTACACAGGTGGTTGGGGCGCAGGTCTTCTCTAAACTCGATCTCCGGGGGGCCTATAACCTCATAAGAATCAGGCAGGGGGACGAGTGGAAGACGGCTTTCAATACCCTTGAAGGGCATTATGAGTATTTAGTAATGCCTTTCGGCCTGTGTAATGCCCCTGCGGTCTTTCAAAGTTTTGTCAACGAAATCTTTAGGGACTATCTTGGCCGTTTTATGGTTGTTTATTTAGACGACATTTTAATTTTTTCTTCGTCCATTGATGAACATCGTAAACACGTGTGTTTGGTCTTGCAGAAACTTAGGGAGAACAGTTTATATGCCAAGTTAAAGAAATGTCAATTTGAAGTATCTGAGGTTCCGTTTCTCGGTTACATTATCTCCAAATCTGGTTTGTCTATGGACCAATCTAAGGTGAAGGCCGTTTTAGAATGGGAGCAGCCCAGAGATTTGAAGGGCCTGCAAAGGTTTTTGGGTTTTGCCAATTTTTATAGGAGGTTCATTAAGAATTTTTCTGCCCTGGTTACACCACTAACTAACCTAACCAAGAAAAGCGGGTACCCCCCGGTTTGGCCGGTTCAAGCTGTCCAGGCCTTCGGGAATCTTAAGAGGGTATTTAGTGCTGCTCCCGTCCTAGTCCACCCTGATGAGCAACGACCTTTCCTTGTGGAGGTGGATGCTTCTGAAGTCGCGGTCGGGGCAGTCTTGTCACAGTATTACGGCTCACCTGCACGCCTCCATCCATGTGCCTTCTTTTCCAAGAAATTCTCAGCGGCCGAAAGAAATTATGACATCGGCAATAGAGAATTATTGGCCATCAAGCTAGCCTTCCAGGAATGGAGACACTGGCTGGAGGGGGCTCAGTATCCAGTTACGGTCTTTACGGACCATAAAAATCTAGAATACATCCAGTCCGCCAAGAGATTAACTCCTAGACAGGCTCGCTGGTCCTTATTCTTTTCTCGGTTTAATTTTTCTATAACCTATAAGCCCGGGTCCAAAAATATAAAAGCGGATGCCCTGTCTCGGAGTTTCTCTCCTCCTGACTTACCGGAAAGGGTGGTGTCTCCCATCTTACCTCGCTCCCTAGTGGTGGCCGCCATCCAACCCCAACTTCCTGATCTTACTCAGTTCCAGGCCCAAGCTCCTCCTGGGAAACCCGCTTCAGCCCTGTTTGTGCCCTCTACTTACCGGTCTGAGTTTTTGTCCCATTTTCACGATACCAAAACAACCGGTCATCCAGGGGTTAAGAAAACCATAGCTTTATTATCACGCCAAGTTTGGTGGCCTTCTCTCAGGAAGGACGCTCAAAGATTCGTCTCCGCTTGCAAAGTCTGTGCCCAAAGTAAGTCCTTGAGGCGTTCGCCTGAAGGCCCACTCCTTCCATTATCCATTCCTGCCTCCCCGTGGACCCATCTGGCCATGGATTTTGTTACTGACCTTCCCCCTTCTCAGGGACATACTGTTATTTGGGTAGTTGTGGACCGCTTTAGCAAGATGGCCCATTTCGTCCCTTTAAAGAAACTCCCCTCAGCTCAAACACTTGCTCAACTCTTCATTACTCATGTTTTTAGGATTCATGGTATTCCCATGGATATTGTATCGGATAGGGGGGTCCAGTTTGTCTCCCGGTTTTGGAGGGCTTTCTGTGCCAAGTTGGGTTTCACTGTCTCCCTTTCCTCGGCCTTCCATCCGCAGTCGAATGGACAAACCGAGAGAACGAACCAGTCCCTGGAACAATATTTGCGCTGTTTTACGGCGGATACTCAAACTGATTGGGCCTTCTTCTTACCATTTGCGGAATTTGCATTTAACAACGCCGCACATTCTTCCACAGGGGTTTCTCCTTTCCATTGTGTTTATGGCAAGGACCTGAAGTTTTCTGCCCTTTCGGACCAACCCTCTAGAGTTCCCTCCGTGGATGAATGGGTTTCCAAATGGCCAGGGGAATGGAATAAAATCCAACAACATCTAGCTAAAGCCGCTCTTCAGCAGAAAAAATTTTCTGATCGCAAACGATCTTCTAACTCTAGCTATAAGGTGGGTGACTGGGTTTGGCTCTCAACCAAGAATTTGGCGCTACGCCAGCCCTCCGCTAAGTTAGGACCTAAATTTATTGGCCCCTTCCCCATAACACGAAAAATTAATCAGGTTACGTATCAGTTGGCCCTCCCTTCGTCCATGAAAATCTGTAAATCCTTTCATGTTTCACTTCTTAAGTCTGCAAAAAACCATGAACCTAATAGTCCTCCTAGTCCTGTGTTAGTTGATGGGCATCAGGAGTTTGAGGTTGCCCGGGTTCTTGATTCTCGCTTTTTTCGAAACTCTCTTCAATATCTTATTGACTGGAAGGGATACGGTCCGGAAGAAAGATCTTGGGTTCCGGCCAGAGAGGTTCATGCGCAGAATTTGGTAAAGAGATTTCACAGAGAAAATCCTTTGAAACCCAGTTTGGAGGGTCCAGTGGCCCCTCCTCAGGGGGGGGGTAATGTTAGGCACTTACCTCGTCGCCGTCCCTGGTCCCGCGACGCGTTGTCGGGTGGTCCCCGGCTGGCTGCTGCCCGACGCTCTCCGGGTGTCCTGGCTCCTCAGCGCGGTTGTGGGGGTCAGGGGTCGGCGGCGCGGGATGGTGTCGGTGGCTGCGCCGCGGCCCGCTCTGCGCGGCTGCGCGGTCCCGCTGAGCTCCCTCGCGATGCGGCGCTTCCCCCTCCCGGCGGGGGCGCGCCCGATCTCCAACGTGCTCGCGCGTGCGCGCGCGAGCACGTCTCCTTTATGCCTCCCGGCGGCGCTTTCCCCAGCGCGCCCGCCGGGGGCGAGTTTAAAACACCCAATCCTTGTCCTGATCCTAGAGTGAGCCCAGGGACTGGTCGGCCTGTCTGGCCTGGGCCGTCCAGCTCCTGGGACCACTCCCGTTTTAGTTATGCACCAAACACTATCGTTCCCTCCATTTTCCCTGTTCCCCACTGGCCTGTTCTCCCTATAAAACTGCACTGCTCCAGTATCCCAGTGCCCGTTATAGCTTCTGGGTTCTGGATGTGCGTTGCTGTGTCTTTAGTGAACATTTTGGATTTGGACTTCGACTATTCTCGCTTGCTGCCTGCCCTGACCTTCTGCCTTGTCTGACCACTCTTTTGCCTGACCCTCCTGTACCTCGCCTGTGACCTCCTGGACTTGACCTCGGCTAGCCTCGACCACCCCTTCGTTATCTCCCTTGGATACCTCGCCTGTGACCTCCTGGTTTGACCTCGGCCTGAAATTCGGACTTTTGCACCCCGGCATCCTCATTCGGGATTCCCTGCCAAACATCATTCTGCACCTTAAGCTGTTATCCTTTGCGCCTTTTAAGTCCTGGGGGCAACCGACTGGGAGAGGCATTACCCGTGTCTCCTACAAGCGGGGGCTTGTCTATAGGCGGAAGTGGCGGTGGAGATTGGGGGATACCAGCTTAAGACAGACGGGTGTTTGGTATAGTCCTGACACTCAGATTTTTGAAGATTAATCTTGTAGCCGGAGAGAGTCCCATATTCCCTGAGTTCCTTCATTAGGTTGGGCACCGAGACCTCCGGACCGGTAAGAAAGAAAATCAAATCATCGGCATATGCCGCCACCTTGTACTGACCCGAGATGTCGCCTAGTCCCTTAATATCCGGGTTGCTGCGCACCGCACACAAAAAGGGCTCCAGCACCAGTATAAATATCAGCGGTGACAAGGGGCAGCCCTGCCTTGTCCCATTCGAGATCCCGAAGGAACCCGACGAGCAGCCGTTAACTCTCACCGACGCCGAGGGAGAGCCATACAGACTCTCAATCCACTGCCGCATGTTTGGGCCCAGACCTATATGTCTAAGCACCGTCTTCATAAACTGCCAATTGACCCTGTCAAAGGCTTTCTCGGCGTCGGTAGAGAGCAACAGGGCGGGCGTCCGCCGGCTCTGCGCTAGATGGATCAGGTTCAAGACTTTGGTGGTATTGTCTCTAGCCTCTCTAAGAGGCATGAAACCCACCTGATCTGGGGAGACCACCGTGTGCAGATGCGGAGCAATCCACAATGCCAGAATTTTAGCAAATAATTTAATATCCGTATTAAGTAGAGAGATCTGCCTGTAATTTGCACACAGGGTGGGATCCTTTCCCTCCTTAGGGATCACCGCTATATGGGCCCGCAATGTATCGCCCGGGAGGGGGGACCCTTCCAAGATGGAGTTCATCATAGAGAGGAGCCTGGGGGCCAGGAGGGGAAATAATTTTTTGTAGTATTGGATGTGCAGCCCGTCAGGACCGGGCGCCTTTCCCGGAGCCGCCTCGGACACAGCGGTCTGCAGCTCCAATATTGATATTGGGTTTTCCATTTCCAGAACAGCCTCCCCGGGGAGCCTGGGCATGCCCGAATTTGCAACATATTGAGCACATTTTTGACCTATGGTCCCATCCCGGGAAGTCGGCAGGTTATATAGATCTCCATAGAACTTGCGGAAAGCCTCCGCAATCTCCTCTACTCTCTGCACCACTCTCCCTCCAGAGTCCACCACCCTGGAAACATAGGTTTTCGCCCTTTCCGTTCTCAGGGCCCTCGCCAACATTTTGCCGCATTTGTCCCCAGATTCAAAAAAGGCCTGCCGGCATCTAACCGCCTGAGCCTTCAGCTTGTCACAGCATGCTGTCTTCAGCCATTCCCGCAGTGCAGTAAGTGTCGGCAGGAGCGCGGCCGACAGGGACTTTTTATGTGCCCTTTCAAGCCTCCCTATCTCTGCAAGAAGTTTCATCATGCCTTCCATTTTTTCTTTTTTGACCCGGGCCCCCTGACTGATGAACGATCCCCTAATGACGCATTTGTGGGCCTCCCAAAGCGTTCCAGGAGAGACCTCTGGACCAGAGTTTGTTTCAAAGTAGTGCTTAAGATCTCTCTGAATCACCTCCAAGACACTTTGGTCCTCCAGCAGTGACCCATTTAGTTTCCAAGACCAGGACCTAGGAACAGGAGTGGGATCCGCCACCGTGATAGAGATAGGAGCATGGTCGGATAGTGTGATGTTTCCTATCGTGGTGTCAATGACTCTGGCTAGTTGGGAGTGTGGCACTAGGAACAAGTCTATCCTTGAGTAAGAGGTGTGCGGGTGTGAGAAAAAGGTGTAGTCCCTTGTGTTCGGATGCTGAATTCTCCAGGGGTCTACCAGCTGAAATAGAGTCAGGGTCTTCTTATGGTGTTTTAGTTTGGCATAAGCAAAGTGGGGTCCCCCCTTAGATGTGTCCAGCAGTGGATCTAAGGCCAGATTAAAGTCCCCGCCCAGTATCAATTCCCCAGCCCGAAAGTCTGCAAGAGTCTCTAGGACACCAGTTATAAAGGGAATTTGTCCCGTGTTCGGTGCGTATATATTGGCCAGAGTGTAAACTTCAGACTTGATTTTCCCTTTCACCAACAGCCATCTGCCCTCCCCATCTGCTTTGTAGTCCACCAATTCCCAGGCCAAGGACTTTGAGATTACTATGCTGACCCCACGGGATCTAGAGTCAGGTGAATAACTATGATAGGCCCTAGGGAAGTATTTGTCCCCTAAGGAGGGTGGGTTGGATGCTTTAAAATGTGTCTCCTGCAGGAAGCCTATCTGGGCTTTAAGGCCTTTCAAGTTTCTTAGAACCAGTGACCGTTTTTCAGGAGTATTCATACCTTTGGTATTAAGGGAAACAATTGTAGTTCCTGCCATGTCAGAGCACCCACCAGAAAACCCAGCAGCGGCCACTTCGGAGGTTATAGAGCCCTACACCCACAAAAGTCTTGCCCTGCCCTTGGGGATTGGGAAAGGGGAGAGGAAAAAGGGAAAGTGGGGAGGGAAAACACAGAAAATGTCAACCACTAAATCAAGAAAACAAAAAAAAAGGGGGGGAAAAACAAGAATATAACCAAATTAGAAAATTCCTAACAATCCTACACGGAGTGAAAACAAAACTCGGCGGCTCCTAAGGAACCTCGAGTTGGCCCTATCGGGGGGAAGAGTGTCTGTCGACACGGAGATGCAACCAGAGTCTCTCCCTCCCGCACTAGGCCTTATAGATAGGCTGGATTGCCAAGACAACCAGCCTTGCCGTTGAAAAGCAGCAAATCCACCTTGTGAGAGCAATGTAGCCAGAAACATCATAAACAAAACAAAGTGGCATTTAATTACAACAGGTAATCAGCCACCCCTCCTAAGTAGGACCCCCCAGTCCGCGGAGAGCACCCCCAGTGGACAGGGGGCAAGGCGTAGGCAACGCAGTGCTCGCCAAGCATCTTATAGGGCCCGTCAGAGGGCAATCCAAAGAGTGCCGAGGATGCCCTCCCGGGTGGGGGGGGCGGCAGTCCAGCAGCCCAGCGGGGGGAAAACAGAGTGGGGTTCACCAGATCATGTTTCTACGTCGTACGGTCTGGTTTGTCGCCGGCCACGTCGCTGTCTTCCGCGGCCTCTCGAGCCAACAGGGCCCTCTCGAGCACCAGTCCGGGGCATCGAAGAGGGCGGCAACTTCACTGCCAACCAGTCCGGCACTCCAATTGGTTCGCAGCCAAGAAAAGAGAACACTTCAGGGAGATCCCTTGGCGTTCTGAGCAGGAAAGTGCCTCCGTCTTTGCGAACAATTAGGTGGAAGGGGTATCCCCATCTATAAGTCCCCCCACTGTTCGTGATGACTTCTAAAAGCGGTCTCAGGGCTCTTCTCATCAGGAGAGTGCGTTTAGAGAGGTCTTGAAGTATCTGAACATTTGCGCCATCAAAGTCCACATTGCCTCTTCTCCAGGCCTTACGGGTGATCTCTTCCTTCAAAGTGTATCTATGGATTCTGCAAACCACGTCCCGAGGTCTCGAGGGGTCCGTGCTAGGCGGCCCTAAGGCTCTGTGCACCCTGTCCAATTCTATCGGGGTGGTCAAGTCTCTTTCCAGCACGGTGTTTAGGATGATCGTCGTAATACGGGTGAGATCTTCTCCCATGGATGCCTCCGGGATGCCCCTCAGACGCAGGTTATTTCTGCGACTTCTATTTTCAATGTCATCTATATGTAGCATCTGAGATTGCAACAGTGATTCTTGCATGTCACATCTCGCTTCCAGCATTTGCAGACGATTCGACACAGAGGGCGCCTCCGCCTCAAGACCAGCCACTCTTTCTTCAACTGCCCGCATGTGATTCTTGACCTCGCCCAACTCACGTCTGTGGGCCTCTTCGTATTTCGCTATTAGGGCCTCGATGTCCGCTTTGGATGGGAGGCCCCGCAGTAACGAGATTGTTTCCATGTGGATGTTTGTCTGGCAGGAGGGTGCAGCACCTAGCGAGCCCAGCGTCTCCGGTGGCGATCTCAGTGTTCTCGTCTCTGAGAGTGGTACCCAAGGGACCAGCGGGACCTCCTCTGGCTCTGGCGAAAAACACGGTTGCGGCGGCGACATCACAATCGGGCTTGGGCCGTTCCCCGACCATGGGATCGTCGGTGAGGGCAGCAGCGGGGACGTCGGCGGGCTGGGTGGGCCAGCTCCCAGAGAGCCGATGATCACCCTCGGTTCCAGGGGGACTGGTTGGCGGGGTCTTGGGTGTCGCTGCGGCAGGCCCTCCAGGGGGCACGACTTCTCTTCGCTTGGGACAACAAAGTGATGTGCACTGCTCTGCCCCCCCTCTTGTCTGGGCAGGTAGGCAAAACGTTCTAGCCCAGTTCTGGGCCTCTCATCTGCCGGGGATCTGCTTTGGGGATTCCTGACAATCTCATTGCTTGCTGGCAGGGATCTGGAGGCTCCGGGCTGGGTACTCATCTGTGGCCCGGCAATGTGGGCATCCCGGGCGGGGGGGGAAGCGGCCTGTCTCCTCCGCAAGGGGGCCTCATTCTGGGGCCCGGCTGGGGAATCTGATGTGCTCATTATTATATCCCCTGACTGAGACCCCGCAGCCAACTGTCGTCCAGCCCAGGCATCTCCCATCCCTCTGGGCACTTCTGGGGAGGGCAGCTCTGTCCCCACACCACTTCCCTCTGGTCCCATCCCGCGCTCACCTCTGGCCGCCATCTTGTGTCCTCCCGGGCTGCTCGTCTTCACGGCCTCTGGACCAGCAGGCCACGTCACACAGCCCCGCTCGGATAGCCCAGGTGTCAGGGCGCCGTGTGTCAGGCTCTGCAGCCGGTTGTTTTCCTCTGGGGCGCCAGCCTGTGACGGGCGGGCAGCGCACCGCCTCTCATCTCCCCGCTCCTGACATGCCGACCGCCCAGCACGTGTCTCCCCGCCTGCGGCGCGCGGTGCTCCGCCGCTCACCTTCTCCGCTCCTCTGGCATCCGCGCCAGCCCCTCCAGCCTCGCAGCTCCTCTCCGCCAGTCGCACAGGGGCCGATACCCCCAGGTCTGTCTCCTTCTCCTCTGAGGATGACCCGCCACTCGCCGCCATCTTGTCGCCGCAAGCCGCCTGCGGTAAGTCTGTAAAGTCCTGGATCCAGCGGCAGCGGGAGCCTGGCCTGCCCCCCTTACCCCTCTTCAGGGTGGCCTTTCTTCTGCCCATAGTGTCTGGGTGGGCAAATATCAATGGATTGCTGCTTAATCCTATTAAATTTAGGCACAGGTGCGGGAGCTCTGTGAAAGGCAGCCTCACAGCACCATGCCCAGGACACGCCCCCCCCGACTCCTCTATTTTATCAGGCTCTGACTCTTCTATTTTATCAGGCTGCCGACTCCTCTATTTTATCGGGCTCCCGACTCCTCTATTTTAGCAGGCTCCCGACTCCTCTATTTTAGCTGGCTCTGACTCTTCTATTTTATCAGGCTGCCGACTCCTCTATTTTATCCGTCTCCCACTTCCTCTATTTTAGCAGGCTCCCGACTTCAGCTCTGACTTTATCTGACTCAGCACTTTCTCTAGCTCAGACCCCGGCTTTGACTCCTTTTAATTTATCAGAAGTATTATAGCCTTACCTGGGCCTTGCGGCCTCCCCTTTATATCAGGATCCTTCCTCGGCTGCATTTCCTGTGATATCATTGTCTTTGCTATGATGTCAGAGTCTAATATTACCTATTGTTTATTAGTTACTGATGGCTTTGTTTGACCCTTTTCAGCTCACTGCTCAAACCAACCCCTGGGACCTTGGACCTGCCTTTGTCTTTGGATACCGCGAAACCCTGTGTCTACCTGTTTATCAACCTGTGGCTTGTTATTGGGTCCTCCCTTCTGGCTGCTTCTTGTGTTGTGATGCCAGACTAGACTGATCTCCCGTGTATGACCCTGGCCTGTCCGGACTTCTCTCTGATTGGTTTTGCCCTGGGGGTCACTTGCTTTAGCCGCCTCCTTGATAAATGGCTGATAATTACTGATAATACATGTACTGTAGTATAATAGTTGCCCTTTCTCCCCCTTCCAGAAGCAATCCAACTGCCTAGATAGAAATTTGGAACAATGAATCAGCTTTATGAGGATAAGAGAGATGAGTAAGTAAGAGACTGCACAGCTGCAGCTAGGGTAGCATCCTCCGGGATCATGGAGCCAGATACAGGTCATACAATGGCCAGATACAGGTTATACATATATGGCCAGACACAGGTCCTACAATGGCCAGACACAGATCATACAATGGCCAGATACAGGTCATAAATACATGGCCAGATACAGGTCATACACTAGCCAGATACATGTCATACAATGGCCAGATACAGGTCATACAGTGGGCAGATACAGGTCATAAATACATGGCCAGATACAGGTCATACAATGGGCAGATACAGGTCATAAAATGTCCAGATACAGGTCATACAATGGCCAGACACAGATCATACAATGGCCAGATACAGGTCATAAATACATGGCCAGATACAGGTCATACAATGGCCAGATACAGGTCATACAATGGCCAGATACAGGTCATACAGTGGGCAGATACAGGTCATAAATACATGGCCAGATACAGGTCATACAATGGGCAGATACAGGTCATAAATACATGGCCAGATACAGGTCATACAATGGCTAGATACAGGTCATATAGTGGACAGATACAGGTCATAAATACATGGCCAGATACAGGTCATACAATGGGCAGATACAGGTCATACAATGGGCAGATACAGGTCATACAATGGGCAGATATAGGTCATAAATACATGGCCAGATACAGGTCATACAATGGCCAGATACAGGTCATACAGTGGACAGATACAGGTCATACAGTGGACAGATACAGGTCATAAATACATGGCCAGATACAGGTCATAAATACATGGCCAGATACAGGCCATACAATGGGCAGATACAGGTCATAAATACATGGCCAGATACAGGTCATACAATGGCCAGATACAGGTCATACAACGGCCAGATACAGGTCCTACAATGGGCAGATACAGGTCATACAGTGGACAGATATAGGTAATAAATACATGGCCAGATACAGGTCATACAATGGCCAGATACAGGTCATACAGTGGACAGATACAGGTCATGCAGTGGACAGATACAGGTCATAAATACATGGCCAGATACAGGTCATACAATGGCCAGATACAGATCATACAATGGCCAGACAAGGCAGCCTTAAGCAAGGCTGCTCCTTGCTCAACTAGCACATATACTAAATCATTTATTGCCCAGTCGGCTCTTTCTGGGCACTTGGGAAACTGCAAAGGCTGGAGTATATCATTTGCATGGCTCCGCCTACTAATATGGATGGGTCTAGCCTGTTACCCTTGGTCAGTATGTGCTATGTAAATCCTTTCTTTCCCTCGTCACCCTAAATTAGGGTTTTTTTGCCTCTTTTAACCCTAACACGGGGCACAGGGTCATTCTTGTGCTGTCCCCCTCACCTCCTGACAACGGAACATGTCGAGGTCAGTAAACACAATGTTCCAGACAAGGGGGCGGAGTCAGGGGGCGCAAATAAGATAGAAAGCCATGCAGGGACAAACAGTCCAAAGTCACCCAAACAGCAGCCAAACAAACAGGTGACGCCATCCTCTGTGATGTACAGCCAAGTGATTGGACACCAGCAACAGTGAGCAGAACATCGGCCCCACAGGGTGCTGCACGCTCCCCCGAGACCCCGAGTGATGAGCACCCAGAATGAATATAGAGGGGACTTGGCCCAGGTTACACCGCTCCCAACCCAGGACCACCATCAGAAACCTCAGGGCCCCATCATAAAGCCTAATCACCTGGGCCCCTGGGTGATGAGCTCCCAGAATGGATATAGAGGGGACGTGGCCCAGGTTACACCGCTCCCAACCCAGGACCACCATCAGAAACCCCTAGGTCCCATCATAGAGCCTAATCACCTGGGCCCCTGGGTGATGAGCTCCCAGAATGGATATAGAGGGGACGTGGCCCAGGTTACACCGCCCCCAACCCCGGACCACCAGCTCAGCCAATGAGGGTGAGAAGAGACCACCATCCACCCAGCTCAGCCAATGAGGGTGAGAAGAGACCCCCATCCACCCAGCCCAGCCATTGAGGGCGAGAAGAGACCACAGTCCACCCAGCTCAGCCAATGAGGGTGAGAAGAGACCCCTGTCCACCCAGCTCAGCCAATGAGAGCACGAGGAGACCCCCATCCACCCAGCTCAGCCAATAAGGGCAAGAGGAGACCCCCATCCACCCAGCTCAGCCAATGAGGGCGAGAGGAGACACCTATTCACCCAGCTCAGCCAATGAGGGCTAGAGGAGACCCATGTCCAACCAGCTCAGCCAATGAGAGCGAGGAGACCCCCATTCACCCAGCTCAGCCAATGAGGGCGAGAGGAGACCTCAGTCCACCCAGCTCAGCCAATGAGGGCGAGAAGAGACCCCAATCCACCCAGCTCAGCCAGTGAGGACGAGAGGAGACCCCAATCCACCCAGCTCAGCCAATGAGGGTGAGAAGAGACCCCCAAACACCCAGCTCAGCCAATGAGGGCGAGAAGAGACCCCCAAACACCCAGCTCAGCCAATGAGGGCGAGAAGAGACCCCAATCCACCCAGCTCAGCCAATGAGGGCGAGAAGAGACCCCAATCCACCCAGCTCAGCCAATGAGGGCGAGAAGAGACCCCCAAACACCCAGCTCAGCCAATGAGGGCGAGAAGAGACCCCCAAACACCCAGCTCAGCCAATGAGGGCGAGAAGAGAACCCAATCCACCCAACTCAGCCAATGAGGGCGAGAAGAGACCCCAATCCACCCAGCTCAGCCAATGAGGGCGAGAGGAGACCCCAATCCACCCAGCTCAGCCAATGAGGGTGAGAAGAGACCCCCAAACACCCAGCTCAGCCAATGAGGGCGAGAGGAGACCCCAATCCACCCAGCTCAGCCAATGAGGGCGAGAGGAGACCCTAATCCACCCAGCTCAGCCAATGAGGGTAAGAAAAGACCCCCATCGGCCCTCAGCCAGGGGAGCTATTATTTACCTGTCTCAGTAGTATAAATAAGTGCAGATAGGCCCCGGTGCATACATTACATAGGGGCCCCAGCAGAGCTTTTTCCTGTCACATTACAGCCCCCAGGAGGCAAATGATTTGGCTACAATAAGACACAATATAAATGGCGCCTTATTACTGGGCATAGCGCCATGTGATAACAATAGTGGGGCCCCCCTGACCTTGGGCCCTGCGGGATCGTGTCTATGTGTCTGGAATGTTCCGGCGTCTCGTCTTGCTGCTGTTCTGTTGAGGTTTGGAGTTATTTGTCCTTGAACAGAATCCAGAAACTTACAGATGGCAGCGGAGCCAATTCCACTACCGTGAGAATCTGCAGCTGAGGGCAACACAGAGACTGAGGGCGAGAGGAGAGACCCCCGACCACCAGCTCAGCCAATGAGGGCGAGAAGAGGCCCCTGACCACCTGTTCAGCCAATGAGGGCAAGAGGAGGCCCCCGACCACCAGCTCAGCCAATGAGGGCAAGAGGAGAGACCTCCGACCACCAGCTCAGTGAATGAGGGCGAGAGGAGACCCCTGACCACCAGCTCAGCCAATGAGGGTGAGGAGAGACCTCCGACCACCAGCTCAGCCAATGAGGGCGAGAAGAGACCCCCGACCACCAGCTCAGCCAATGAGGGCGAGAAGAGGCCCCTGACCACCAGCTCAGCCAATGAGGGCAAGAGGAGAGACCCCCGACCACCAGCTCAGCCAATCAGGGCGAGAAAGACCCCAATCCACCCAGCTCAGAAAATGAGGGCGAGAAGAGGCCCCTGACCACCAGCTCAGCCAATGAGGGCAAGAGGAGAGACCCCCGACAACCAGCTAAGCCAATGAGGGCGAGAAGAGGCCCCTGACCACCAGCTCAGCCAATGAGGGCAAGAGGAGAGACCCCCGACCACCAGCTCAGCCAATGAAGGCGAGAAGAGGCCCCTGACCACCAGCTCAGCCAATGAGGGCAAGAGGAGAGACCCCCGACAACCAGCTCAGCCAATGAGGGCGAGAAGAGACCCCTGACCACCAGCTCAGCCAATGACGGCGAGAAGAGACCCCCGACCACCAGCTCAGCCAATGAGGGTGAGAAGAGACCCCCGACCACCAGCTCAGCCAATGAGGGCGAGAAGAGACCCCAATCCACCCAGCTCAGCCAGTGAGCTGTGGCACAGTACAGAGCACGGGTGACACATTAGGGACGGGTGCTGATCACACAGTACAGGGTGGGGAGCGGGTGATGCAATACAGAGCAGAATGTCAGGATATAGAGCGGGGTGTCGGGATACAAGGGGGGGTTCGGGATACAGAGCGGGGTGTCGGGATACAGAGCGGGGTGTTGGGATACAGAGCGGGGTGTCGGGATGCAAAGTGGGGTGTCAGGATACAGAGCGGGGTGTCGGGATGAAAAGTGGGGTGTTGGGATACAGAGCGGGGTGTCAGGATACAGAGCGGGGTGTTGGGATACAGAGCGGGGTGTCGGGATGCAAAGTGGGGTGTTGGGATACAGAGTGGGGTGTCGGGATGAAAAGTGGGGTGTTGGGATACAGAGCGGGGTGTCAGGATACAGAGCCGGGTGTTGGGATACAGAGCGGGGTGTCAGGATACAGAGCGGAGTGTCGGGATACAGAACGGGGTGTCGGGATGCAAAGTGGGGTGGTGGGATACAGAGCGGGGTGTTGGGATGCAAAGTGGGGTGTTGGAATACAGAGCGGGGTGTCGGTATGCAAAGTGGGGTGTTGGGATACAGAGCGGGGTGTCGGGATACAGAGCGGGGTGTTGGGATGCAGAGTGGGGTGTCGGGATACAGAGTGGGGTGTCGGGATACAGAGTGGGGTGTTGGGATACAGAGTGGGGTGTTGGGATACAGAGTGGGGTGTCGGGATACAGAGCGGGGTGTCGGGATGCAAAGTGGGGTGGTGGGATACAGAGCGGGTGTCGGGATGCAAAGTGGGGTGTCGGGATACAGAGTGGGGTGTCGGGATACAGAGCGGGGTGTCGGGATACAGAGTGGGGTGTCGGGATGCAGAGCCGGGTGTCGGGATACAGAGTGGGGTGTCGGGATACAGAGCGGGGTGTCGGGATACAGAGCGGGGTGTTGGGATGCAAAGTGGGGTGTTGGGATACAGAGTGGGGTGTCGGGATACAGAGCGGGGTGTTGGGATGCAAAGTGGGGTGTTGGGATACAGAGTGGGGTGTCGGGATACAGAGCAGGGTGTCGGGATGCAAAGTGGGGTGGTGGGATACAGAGCGGGGTGTCGGGATGCAAAGTGGGGTGTTGGGATACAGAGCGGAGTGTCGGGATACAGAGCGGGGTGTTGGGATGCAAAGTGGGGTGTTGGGATACAGAGCGGGGTGTCGGGATGCAAAGTGGGGTGTTGGGATACAGAGCGGGGTGTCGGGATACAGAGCGGGGTGTTGGGATGCAAAGTGGGGTGTCGGGATACAGAGTGGGGTGTCAGGATACAGAGTGGGGTGTCGGGATACAGAGTGGGGTGTTGGGATACAGAGTGGGGTGTCGGGATGCAGAGCCGGGTGTCGGGATACAGAGTGGGGTGTCGGGATACAGAGCAGGGTGTCGGGATACAGAGCGGGGTGTTGGGATGCAAAGTGGGGTGTTGGGATACAGAGTGGGGTGTCGGGATACAGAGTGGGGTGTCGGGATACAGAGCAGGGTGTCGGGATGCAAAGTGGGGTGGTGGGATACAGAGCGGGGTGTCGGGATGCAAAGTGGGGTGTTGGGATACAGAGCGGAGTGTCGGGATACAGAGCGGGGTGTCGGGATGCAAAGTGGGGTGGTGGGATACAGAGCGGGGTGTCGGGATGCAAAGTGGGGTGTTGCGATACAGAGCGGGGTGTCGGGATACAGAGCGGGGTGTTGGGATGCAAAGTGGGGTGTCGGGATACAGAGTGGGGTGTCGGGATACAGAGTGGGGTGTCGGGATACAGAGTGGGGTGTCGGGATACAGAGTGGGGTGTCGGGATACAGAGTGGGGTGTCGGGATGCAAAGTGGGGTGGTGGGATACAGAGCGGGGTGTCGGGATGCAAAGTGGGGTGTCGGGATACAGAGTGGGGTGTCGGGATACAGAGCGGGGTGTCGGGATGCAGAGCCGGGTGTCGGGATACAGAGTGGGGTGTCGGGATACAGAGCAGGGTGTCGGGATACAGAGCGGGGTGTTGGGATGGAAAGTGGGGTGTTGGGATACAGAGTGGGGTGTCGGGATACAGAGTGGGGTGTCGGGATACAGAGCAGGGTGTCGGGATGCAAAGTGGGGTGGTGGGATACAGAGCGGGGTGTCGGGATGCAAAGTGGGGTGTTGGGATACAGAGCGGAGTGTCGACGACCAGCTCAGCCAATGAGAGCAAGAGGAGACCCCCGACCACCAGCTCAACCAATGAGGGCAAGAAGAGACCCCCGACCACCAGCTCAGCCAATGAGGGCGAGAAGAGACCCCCGACCACCAGCTCAGCCAATGAGGGCGAGAAGAGACCCCCGATCACCAGCTCAACCAATGAGGGCAAGAAGAGACCCCCGACCACCAGCTCAGCCAATGAGGGCGAGAAGAGACCCCCGACCACCAGCTCAGCCAATGAGCTGTGGCGCAGTACAGAGCTCGGGTGACACATTAAAGACGGGTGCTGATCACACAATACAGGGTGATGCAATACAGAGCAGGGTGTCGGGATACAAAGTGGGGTGTCGGGATACACGGTGATAGGTCAGAGTATCAGTGACAGTACACAGTGACAGATCACTGGATCAGGATGGAGTAACAGAGGTAAGTAAGTGGCACTATATGAGGTGATGCATAGCTGTGGCGCAGTACAGAGCACAGGTGACACATTAGGGACGGGTGCTGATCACACAGTATAGGGTGGAGAGCGGGTGATGCAATACAGTGCAGAACGTCGGGATACAAAGCGGGGTGTTGGGATACAGAGCGGGGTGTCAGGATACAGAGTGGGTTGTCGCGATACAGCGGGGAGTCAGGATACAGCGGGGTGTTGGGATACAGAGTGGGGTGTCAGGATACAGCAGGGTATCCCCCGACCACCAGCGCAGCCAATGAGAGTGAGAAGAGGCCCCTGACCACCAGCTCAGCCAAAGAGGTCGAGGAGAGACCCCCGATTACCAGCTGAGCCAATGAGGGCGAGGAGAGACCCCCGATTACCAGCTGAGCCAATGAGGGCGAGAAGAGGCCCCATGACCTTGGGCCCTGCGGGGTCGTGTCTATGTGTCTGGAATGTTCCGGCGTCTCGTCTTGCTGCTGTTCTGTTGAGGTTTGGAGTTATTTGTCCTTGAACAGAATCCAGAAACTTCCAGATGGCAGCGGAGCCAATTCCACCACCGTGAGGGCAACACAGAGACTGAGGGCGAGAGGAGAGACCCCCGACCACCAGCTCAGCCAATGAGGGCGAGAAGAGACCCCCGACCACCAGCTCAGCCAATGAGGGCGAGAAGAGACCCCCGACCACCAGCTCAGCCAATGAGGGCGAAAAGAGACCCCTGACCACCAGCTCAGCCAATGAGGGTGAGAAGAGACCCCCGACCACCAGCTCAGCCAATGAGGGCGAAAAGAGACCCCTGACCACCAGCTCAGCCAATGAGGGCGAGAAGAAGCCCCTGACCACCAGCTCAGCCAATGAGGGCAAGAGGAGACCCCCGACCACCAGCTCAGCCAATGAGGGCAAGAGGAGAGACCTCCGACCACCAGCTCAGCCAATGAGGGTGAGAAGAGACCCCCGACCACCAGCTCAGCCAATGAGGGCGAGAAGAGACCCCCGACCACCAGCTCAGCCAATGAGGGCGAGAAGAGACCCCCGACCACCAGCTCAGCCAATGAGGGCGAGAAGAGACCCCCGACCACCAGCTCAGCCAATGAGGGCGAGAAGAGACCCCCGACCACCAGCTCAGCCAATGAGGGCGAGAAGAGACCCCCGACCACCAGCTCAACCACTGAGGGTGAGAAGAGACCCCCGACCACCAGCTCAGCCAATGGGGGCGAGAAGAGACCCCCGACCACCAGCTCAACCAATGAGGGCGAGAAGAGGCCCCCGACCACCAGCTCAACCACTGAGGGTGAGAAGAGACCCCCGACCACCAGCTCAGCCGATGGGGGCAAGAAGAGACCCCCGACCACCAGCTCAGCCAATGAGGGCAAGAAGAGACCCCCAACCATCAGCTCAACCAATGAGGGCAAGAAGAGACCCCCGACCACCAGCTCAACCAATGAGGGCGAGAAGAGGCCCCCGACCACCAGCTCAACCACTGAGGGTGAGAAGAGACCCCCGACCACCTGCTCAGCCGATCAGGGCGAAAAGAGACCCCTGACCACCAGCACAGCCAATGAGGGCGAGAAGAGACCCCCAACCACCAGCACATCCAATGAGGGCGAGAAGAAACCCCCGACCACCAGCTGAGCCAATGAGGGCGAGAGGAGAGACCCCCGACCACCAGCTCAGCCAATAAGAGCGAGAAGATACCCCCGACCACCAGCTCAGCCAATGAGGGCGAGAAGAGACCCCCGACCACCAGCTCAGCCAATGAGGGCGAGAAGAGACCCCCGACCACCAGCTCAGCCAATGAGGGTGAGAAGAGGCCCCCGACCACCAGCTCAGCCAATGAGGAGGAGAAGAGACCCCCGACCACCAGCTCAACCAATGAGAGCGAGAAGAGACCCCCGACCACCAGCTCAGCCAATGAGGGCGAGAAGAGACCCCCGACCACCAGCTCAGCCAATGAGGGCGAGAAGAGACCCCCGACCACCAGCTCAACCAATGAGGGTGAGAAGAGTGCCCTGACCACCAGCTCAGCCAATGAGGGCGAGAAGAGACCCCCGACCACCAGCTCAACCAATGAGGGCGAGGAGAGACCTCCGACCACCAGCTCAGCCAATGGGGGCGAGAAGAGACCCCTGACCACCAGCTTAACCAATGAGGGCAAGGAGAGACCCCCGACCATGAGCTCAGCCAATGAGGGCGAGAAGAGACTCTCGACCGCCAGCTCAGCCAATGAGGGCGAGAAGAGACCCCCGACCACCAGCTCAGCCAATGAGGGCGAGAAGAGACCCCCGACCACCAGCTCAGCCAATGAGGGCGAGAAGAGACCCCCGACCACCAGCTCAGCCAATGAGGGCGAGAAGAGACCCCCGACCACCAGCTCAGCCAATGGGGGCGAGAAGAGACCCCCGACCACCAGCTTAACCAATGAGGGCAAGGAGAATCCCCCGACCACCAGCTCAGCCAATGAGGGCGAGAAGAGACTCCCGACCACCAGCTCAGCCAATGAGGGCGAGAAGAGACCCCCGACCACCAGCTCAGCCAATGAGGGCGAGAAGAGACCCCCGACCACCAGCTCAGCCAATGAGGGCGAGAAGAGGCCCCTGACCACCAGCTCAGCCACTGAGGGCGAGAAGAGACCCCCGACCACCAGCTCAACCACTGAGGGTGAGAAGAGGCCCCTGACCACCAGCTCAGCCAATGGGGGCGAGAAGAGACCCCTGACCACCAGCTCAACCACTGAGGGTGAGAAGAGACCCCCGACCACCAGCTCAGCCAATGGGGGCGAGAAGAGACCCCCGACCACCAGCTCAACCACCGAGGGTGAGAAGAGACCCCCGACCACCAGCTCAGCCAATGGGGGCGAGAAGAGACCCCCGACCACCAGCTCAGCCAATGAGGGTGAGAAGAGGCCCCTGACCACCAGCTCAGCCAATGAGGGCGAGAAGAGACCCCCGACCACCAGCTCAGCCAATGAGGGCGAGAAGAGACCCCCGACCACCAGCTCAGCCAATGAGGGCGAGAAGAGACCCCCGACCACCAGCTCAGCCAATGAGGGCGAGAAGAGACCCCCGACCACCAGCTCAACCAATGAGGGCAAGAAGAGACCCCCGACCACCAGCTCAGCCAATGAGGGCGAGAAAAGACCCCCGACCACCAGCTCAGCCAATGAGGGCGAGAAGAGACCCCCGACCACCAGCTCAGCCAATGAGCTGTGGCGCAGTACAGAGCTCACATTAAAGACGGGTGCTGATCACACAATACAGGGTGATGCAATACAGAGCAGGGTGTCAGGATACAGAGCAGGGTGTTGGGAAACAGCGGTGTGTCGGGATACATGTGATAGGTCAGAGTATCAGTGACAGTACACAATGACAGATCACTGGATCAGGATGGAGTAACAGAGGTAAGTGGCACTCTATGAGGTGATGCATAGCTGTGGCGCAGTACAGAGTACAGGTGACACATTAGGGACGGGTGTTGATCACACAGTATAGGGTGGAGAGCGGGTGATGCAATACAGAGCAGAATGTCGGGATACAGAGTGGGGTGTAAGGATACAGCAGGGTGTCGGGATGTAAAGTGGGGTGTTGGGATACAGAGTGGGGTGTCGGGATACAGAGCTGGGTGTCGGGATACAGAGCGGGGTTTCGGGATACAGAGTGGGTGTAGGGATACAGAGTGGGTGTCGGGATACAGAGCGGGGTGTCGGGATACAGAGTGGGTGTCGGGATACAGAGTGGGGTGTCGGGATACAGAGTGGGTGTCGGGATACAGAGTGGGGTGTCGGGATACAGAGCGGAATGTCGGGATACAGAGCTGGGTGTCGGGATACAGAGCGGGGTGTCGGGATACAGAGTGGGGTTTCGGGATACAGAGCGGGGTGTCGGGATACAGAGTGGGGTGTCGAGATACAGAGCGGGGTGTCAGGATACAGAGTGGGGTGTCGGGATACAGAGCTGGGTGTCGGGATACAGAGCGGGGTGTCAGGATACAGAGTGGGGTGTCGGGATACACAGTGGGGTGTCGGGATACAGAGCGGGTGTCGGGATACAGAGCGGGGTGTCGGGATACAGAGTGGGTGTCGGGATACAGAGTGGGTGTCGGGATACAGAGTGGGGTGTCGGGATACAGAGTGGGGTGTCGGGATACAGAGCGGGGTGTCGGGATACAGAGTGGGGTGTCGGGATACAGAGCGGGGTGTCGGGATACAGAGTGGGGTGTCGGGATACAGAGTGGGGTGTCGGGATACAGAGCGGGTTGTCGGGATACAGAGCGGGGTGTCGGGATACAGAGTGGGGTGTCGGGATACAGAGCGGGGTGTCGGGATACAGAGTGGGGTGTCGGGATACAGAGCGGGGTGTCAGGATACAGAGTGGGGTGTCGGGATACAGAGCGGGGTGTCAGGATACAGAGTGGGGTGTCGGGATACAGAGCGGGGTGTCAGGATACAGAGTGGGGTGTCGGGATACACAGTGGGGTGTCGGGATACACAGTGGGGTGTCGGGATACAGAGCGGGGTGTCGGGATACAGAGTGGGGTGCCGGGATACAGAGCGGGGTGTCGGGATACAGAGCGGGGTGTCGGGATACAGAGCGGGGTGTCGGGATACAGAGCGGGGTGTCGGGATACAGAGCGGGGTGTCAGGATACAGAGCGGGGTGTCAGGATACAGAGTGGGGTGTCGGGATACAGAGCGGGGTGTCGGGATACAGAGCGGGGTGTCGGGATACAGAGCGGGGTGTCGGGATACAGAGCGGGGTGTCAGGATACAGAGTGGGGTGTCGGGATACAGAGCGGGGTGTCAGGATACAGAGCAGGGTGTCGGGATACAGAGCGGGGTGTCGGGATACAGAGCGGGGTGTCAGGATACAGAGTGGGGTGTCGGGATACAGAGCGGGGTGTCGGGATACAGAGCGGGGTGTCGGGATACAGAGCGGGGTGTCGGGATACAGAGCGGGGTGTCGGGATACAGAGCGGGGTGTCAGGATACAGAGCGGGGTGTCAGGATACAGAGTGGGGTGTCGGGATACAGAGCGGGGTGTCAGGATACAGAGCAGGGTGTCGGGATACAGAGCGGGGTGTCGGGATACAGAGCGGGGTGTCAGGATACAGAGTGGGGTGTCGGGATACAGAGCGGGGTGTCAGGATACAGAGCGGGGTGTCGGGATACAGAGCGGGGTGTCGGGATACAGAGCGGGGTGTCAGGATACAGAGCGGGGTGTCAGGATACAGAGTGGGGTGTCAGGATACAGAGCGGGGTGTCGGGATACAGAGCGGGGTGTCGGGATACAGAGCGGGGTGTCGGGATACAGAGCGGGGTGTCGGGATACAGAGCGGGGTGTCGGGATACAGAGCGGGGTGTCAGGATACAGAGCGGGGTGTCAGGATACAGAGCGGGGTGTCGGGATACAGAGCGGGGTGTCAGGATACAGAGCGGGGTGTCGGGATACAGCAGGGTGTTGGGATACAGAGCGGGGTGTCAGGATACAGAGCGGGGTGTCGGGATACAGCAGGGTGTTGGGATACAGAGCGGGGTGTCAGGATTGAGCGGGGTGTCAAGGTGCCAAGCAAGGTGCTGGCATGCTGGCGAGTGGGCTGTGGGGCTGCTGGCGAGCGGATGTCAGGGTGCACAGCGGGGCGTCGGGATGCAGAGCAGGGTGTCGGGGTGTCAGGGTGCTGGTAAGCAGGGTGTTAGGGTGCACAGCGGGATGTTGGGGTGCTGACGAGCAGGGTGTTGGGGTGCACAGCAGGGTGTCAGGATACTGATGAGCAGGGTGTTGGGGTGCACAGCGGGGTGTCAGGATACTGATGAGCAGGGCGTTGGGGTGTACAGCGGGGTGTTGGGGTGTCGGGGTGCACAGCAGGGTATCGGGGTGCTAGCGAGCGGGGTGTCGGGGTGTCGTGCTCACCCTGTGCCACAGGCCACGTCCAGCAGGGTCCGGCAGCCATGTTTGTGGAGCAGGTTCAGGATCCAGGTGCGATACTCGTCGGTTCGGCTCCGCTTGTCTCCGATGTAATAATGCCAAACCCGAGCGGCTCGTCCATCGGCGTACTGATCCGGCAATCCCTCGGCGGCCACCCCCAGAGAGCGCGTCCGGTACACGCTGTCCACCATTGTGTGACAGTTACTTGGCTGTGACAGTTAGATGTGGCAGTTAGTTGTAGCAGTTGGTCCAGGCAGCAGTGACTCTGGAAATGTCTGTGTGTGTTGAGTCAGCAGCAGAGCCACCTGCACACAACATCCTGCCAGGGCCAATGGCTGCCAGCCCAGCCAGGACACACCCCCCACTGGCCTGACCAATCACAGCTGTGGCTGCCAGCCATAGCCCACGCAGCTCTCTTATATCACGCAATGTACACAGAAGCACACCTTTCTGGCGACCAATCAAAGCAAGGCTGAGGGGTGGAGCCACACAGGAGAGAGCTAGACAGCCCGGAGAGCTTCTCCTCCCTCCGCCGGGCGAGCTGGCTGCAGACCAGGGAGTATATAAGACCTGGCCGGATGAAAGCTATGAGATAGGAGACATTCAAGGAGACCTAAAACTCCAGCGCGATCCCTCTGATTGGGTCAGTCTCCGGCTGTTGTGCAGCACAAACTGACACCACAGAGACATGACCAGCAATTCCCGGTGCCCATTGTCCCTCTAAAGGAGTCCCGGTGCCAGGCGGTGCCCATTGTCCCTCTAAAGGAGTCCCGGTGCCAGGCGGTGCCCATTGTCCCTCTAAAGGAGTCCCAGTGCCAGGCGGTGCCTATTGTCCCTCTAAAGGAGTCCCAGTACCAGGCAGTGCCCATTGTCCCTCTAAAGGAGTCCCAGTGCCAGGCGGTGCCCATTGTCCCTCTAAAGGAGTCCCGGTGCCAGGCGGTGCCCATTGTCCCTCTAAAGGAATCCTGGTGCCAGGTGGTGCCCATTGTCCCTCTAAAGGAGTCCCGGTGCCAGGCGGTGCCCATTGTCCCTCTAAAGGAGTCCCAGTGCCAGGAGATGCCCATTGTCCCTCTAAAGGAGTCCCGGTGCCCATTGTCCCTCTAAAGGAGTCCCAGTGCCAGGAGATGCCCATTGTCCCTCTAAAGGAGTCCCAGTGCCAGGCGGTGCCCATTGTCCCTATAAAGGAGTCCCGGTGCCATGCGGTGCCCATTGTCCCTCTAAAGGAGTCCCGGTGCCAGGCGGTGCCCATTGTCCCTCTAAAGGAGGGCTGGTGCCAGGCGGTGCCCATTGTCCCTCTAAAGGAGTCCCGGTGCCAGGCGGTGCCCATTGTCCCTCTAAAGGAGTCCCAGTGCCAGGAGATGCCCATTGTCCCTCTAAAGGAGTCCCGGTGCCCATTGTCCCTCTAAAGGAGTCCCAGTGCCAGGAGATGCCCATTGTCCCTCTAAAGGAGTCCCAGTGCCAGGCGGTGCCCATTGTCCCTATAAAGGAGTCCCGGTGCCAGGCGGTGCCCATTGTCCCTATAAAGGAGTCCCGGTGCCATGCGGTGCCCATTGTCCCTCTAAAGGAGTCCCGGTGCCAGGCGGTGCCCATTGTCCCTCTAAAGGAGGGCTGGTGCCAGGCGGTGCCCATTGTCCCTCTAAAGGAGTCCCAGTGCCAGGAGATGCCCATTGTCCCTCTAAAGGAGTCCCGGTGCCCATTGTCCCTCTAAAGGAGTCCCAGTGCCAGGAGATGCCCATTGTCCCTCTAAAGGAGTCCCAGTGCCAGGCGGTGCCCATTGTCCCTATAAAGGAGTCCCGGTGCCATGCGGTGCCCATTGTCCCTCTAAAGGAGTCCCGGTGCCAGGCGGTGCCCATTGTCCCTCTAAAGGAGGGCTGGTGCCAGGCGGTGCCCATTGTCCCTCTAAAGGAATCCCGGTGCCAGGCGGTGCCCATTGTCCCTCTAAAGGAGGGCTGGTGCCAGGTGGTGCCCATTGTCCCTCTAAAGGAGTCCCAGTGCCCATTGTCCCTCTAAAAGGAGTCCTGGTGCCAGGCGGTGCCCATTGTCCCTCTAAAGGAGTCCTGGTGCCAGGCGGTGCCCATTGTCCCTCTAAAGGAGGGCTGCTGCCAGGTGGTGCCCATTGTCCCTCTAAAGGAGTCCCGGTGCCAGGAGATGCCCATTGTCCCTCTAAAGGAGTCCCGGTGCCAGGTGGTGCCCATTGTCCCTCTAAAGGAGTCCCGGTGCCAGGCGGTGCCCATTGTCCCTCTAAAGGAGTCCCGGTGCCAGGCGGTGCCCATTGTCCCTCTAAAGGAGGGCTGGTGCCCATGGCTTTGTTGTTTTGGTCACTTTTGCATTTTGTCATTGCACTCCCCCACCAGAGGCAGCGTGAGGCAATGGCCACAGAAGTTGCCCAGGTGCTTGTTGTTCCTCTCTGTCCCTCTTTTGAGTCCATGTCCCCCTGTCTCATTTGTCCCTCTTTGAGGTGTAACATGCAGATCTGCAGCAATATCCATCCCTCAACGAGGGGGCGTGACTTCATCCATCCCTCAATGAGGGGCGTGGCTTCATCCATCCCTCAATGAGGGGGTGTGACTTCATTTACATATTGTCCCTCTTTGAGGTGTAACATGCAGATCTGCAGCTATAAATGATTCATTTGCCTATTCAAAGTGTTTCTATTGTAACTGTTACAATGTATCTCCTATCCATCCCTCAATGAGGGGGCGTGGCTTCATCCATCCCTCAATGAGGGGGCGTGGCTTCACCCAACCCAACCCATTGCACCTTACTCAACAAAAAATACTGACCAACCTTTCCCGGGCAAATGAGCGCAATCTAGTAAAAGGTAAGCAATGTGTTTTCACCTAAAATACCTGATTTTACGCTTTTTAAAATCAAATTACAAACAAAAATACTTGAAAAAGAGGAGGAATAGGGAGGAGCTCACAGAGGAGGGCATGCTGGCAACTAGAACAGTGGAGGTAGGGGATCAGGGACGTCACAACAGCGAACACACACACACACTTGGTACGCTTCCCCAGAGTGCTCTGAAATATCAGACCAGCTGGAATGGGTCAGTAACCAGAATACTGACAGGTTTCCAAACATACCGTCATACTGACACAGCACCTTACTGACAGATACAGAGTCTGGAGACGCCATGGAGAACATTCTGCTCCATCCTCCAGCATGAGTGGTTGGCAGTGGGTCAGTAATGGTGTGGGGCCCCTGCATGTGCTCGCCAGAGGTCCCGGGATGAGATCCTCAGACCCATAGGGGGCGTGGCCTCCTGATGCATAATACTCGCCATCATGTGACTGAGACACGTCACTAGTTCCAGTTTGATGCAACAGAACAAAAGTTGCCTCGAAATGTCCACAAAATGCTGTTTTCTTACATTTCTACGCTTCACCGTCACTTACTCCAGGTGGAAGTTCCCATCACCACTCACGCCAATGGAAAAACCCGGAAAGGACGGAAAGAGGAGAGCAGCGCACGCCTTACGGGGGCGCTAACTGTGCAATAGAAACCTCTGTGTATGGGGGACAACTCTCTGCTGGCTCAGCTGTCCCCCCCAGAATCCTCCTCCCTTCTGCCACAATTACTTCCTGTGTCATCCACATACACCATTATGTTTTCCAAATTCTCGCGTTCCCTCCATCTTTCTCTCTTTCCCACATTCCCTCCGTCTCTCTCTCTTTCCCACATTCCCTCCGTCTCTCTCTCTCTTTCACACATTCCCTCCATCTTTCTCTCTTTCCCACATTCCCTCCGTCTCTCTCTCTTTCCCACATTCCCTCCGTCTCTCTCTCTATCCCGCGTTCCCTCCATCTTTCTCTCTTTCCCGCGTTCCCTCCGCCTCTCTCTTTCCCGCATTCCCTCCGTCTCTCTCTCTTTCCCGCGTTCCCTCCGTCTCTCTCTCTTTTCCGCATTCCCTCCGTCTTTCTCTCTTTCCCACATTCCCTCCATCTTTCTCTCTTTCCCACATTCCCTCCATCTTTCTCTCTTTCCCGCATTCCCTCCGTCTCTCTCTCTTTCCCGCGTTCCCTCCGTCTCTCTCTCTTTTCCGCATTCCCTCCGTCTTTCTCTCTTTCCCACATTCCCTCCATCTTTCTCTCTTTCCCACATTCCCTCCGTCTCTCTCCCTTTCCCGCGTTCCCTCCCACTCTCTCTCTTTCCCACATTCCCTCCGTCTCTCTCTCTTTCACACATTCCCTCCATCTTTCTCTCTTTCCCGCGTTCCCTCCGCCTCTCTCTTTCCCGCGTTCCCTCCGTCTCTCTCTCTTTCCCGCGTTCCCTCCGTCTATCTCTCTTTCCCGTGTTCCCTCCCACTCTCTCTCTTTCCCACATTCCCTCTGTCTCTCTCTCTTTCACACATTCCCTCCATCTTTCTCTCTTTCCCGCGTTCCCTCCGACTCTCTCTCTTTCCCACATTCCCTTCGTCTCTCTCTCTATCCCGCGTTCCCTCCGTCTCTCTATCCCGCATTCCCTCCGTCTCTCTCTCTTCCCCGCGTCCCCTCCATCTCTCTCTATCCCGCGTTCCCTCTGTCTCTCTCCCTTTCACGCGTTCCCTCCATCTCTCTCTCTCTTTCCCGCGTTCCCTCCGTCTCTCTCTCTTTCCCACATTCCCTTCGTCTCTCTCTCTATCCCGCGTTCCCTCCGTCTCTCTCTCTTTTCCGCATTCCCTCCGTCTCTCTCTCTTCCCCGCGTCCCCTCCATCTCTCTCTATCCCGCGTTCCCTCCGTCTCTCTATCCCGCGTTCCCTCCGTCTCTCTCTCTATCCCGCGTTCCCTCTGTCTCTCTCCTTCCCGCGTTCCCTCCGTCTCTCTCTCTTTCCCGCGTTCTCTCCGTCTCTCTCCCTTTCTCACGTTCCCTCCGTCTCTCTCTCTTTCCCGCGTTCCCTCCGTCTCTCTCCCTTTCCCACGTTCCCTCCGTCTCTCTCTCTATCCCGCGTTCCCTCCGTCTCTCTATCCCGCGTTCCCTCCGTCTCTCTCTCTTTTCTGCATTCCCTCCGTCTCTCTCTCTTCCCCGCGTCCCCTCCATCTCTCTCTATCCCGCGTTCCCTCTGTCTCTCTCCCTTTCACGCGTTCCCTCCATCTCTCTCTCTCTTTCCCGCGTTTCCTCCGTCTCTCTCTCTTTCCCACATTCCCTTCGTCTCTCTCTCTATCCCGCGTTCCCTCCGTCTCTCTATCCCGCGTTCCCTCCGTCTCTCTCTCTTTTCCGCATTCCCTCCGTCTCTCTCTCTTCCCCGCGTCCCCTCCATCTCTCTCTATCCCGCGTTCCCTCCGTCTCTCTATCCCGCGTTCCCTCCATCTCTCTCTCTATCCCACGTTCCCTCCGTCTCTCTCTCTCTCCCGTGTTCCCTCCGTCTCTCTCCCTTTCCCGCGTTCCCTCCGTCTCTCTCCCTTTCCCGCGTTCCCTCCGTCTCTCTCCCTTTCCCGCGTTCCCTCCGTCTCTCTCCCTTTCCCGCGTTCCCTCCGTTTCTCTCTCTCTCTATCCCGCGTTCCCTCCGTCTCTCTCTCTTTCCCAGGTTCCCTCCGTCTCTCTCTATCTCGCGTTCCCTCCATGTCTCTCTCTCTATCCCGTGTTCCCTCCGTCTCTCTCTCTTTCCTGCGTTCCCTCCATGTCTCTCTCTCTATCCCAGGTTCCCTCCATCTATTTCTCTATCTCGCGTTCCCTCCGTCTCTCTCTCTATCCCGTGTTCCCTCCGTCTCTCTCTCTTTCCTGCGTTCCCTCCATGTCTCTCTCTCTATCCCGCGTTCCCTCCATCTCTTTCTCTATCTCGCGTTCCCTCCGTCTCTCTCTCTATCCCGCGTTCCCTCCGTCTCTCTCTCTTTCCTGCTTTCCCTCCATGTCTCTCTCTCTATCCCGCGTTCCCTCCATCTCTTTCTCTATCTCGCGTTCCCTCCGTCTCTCTCTCTATCCCGCGTTCCCTCCATCTCTTTCTCTATCTCGCGTTCCCTCCGTCTCTCTCTCTATCCAGCGTTCCCTCCGTCTCTATCCAGCGTTCCCTCCGTCTCTCTCTCTCTTTCCCGCGTTCCCTCCGTCTCTCTCTCTTTCCTGCGTTCCCTCCATGTCTCTCTCTCTATCCCAGGTTCCCTCCGTCTCTCTCTCTATCCCGCGTTCCCTCCATGTCTCTCTCTCTATCCCAGGTTCCCTCCGTCTCTCTCTCTCTATCCCGCGTTCCCTCCGTCTCTCTCTCTCTTTCCCGCGTTCCCTCCATCTCTCTATGTCTTTCCTGCGTTCCCTCCGTCTCTCTCTCTCTTTCCCGCGTTCCCTCCGTCTCTCTCTCTTTCCTGCGTTCCCTCCGTGTCTCTCTCTCTATCCCAGGTTCCCTCCGTCTCTCTCTCTATCCCGCATTCCCTCCATGTCTCTCTCTCTATCCCAGGTTCCCTCCGTCTCTCTCTCTCTATCCCGCGTTCCCTCCGTCTCTATCCAGCGTTCCCTCCGTCTCTCTCTCTCTTTCCCGCGTTCCCTCCATCTCTCTATCTCTTTCCTGCGTTCCCTCCATGTCTCTCTCTCTATCCCAGGTTCCCTCCATCTCTTTCTCTATCTCGCGTTCCCTCCGTCTCTCTCTCTATCCCAGGTTCCCTCCGTCTCTCTCGCTATCCCGCGTTCCCTCCGTCTCTCTCTCTCTATCCCGTATTCCCTCCGTCTCTCTCTCTATCACGCATTCCCTCCGTCTCTCTCTCTATCCCGCATTCCCTCCGTCTCTCTCTCTATCCCAGGTTCCCTCCGTCTCTCTCTCTCTTTCCCGCGTTCCCTCCGTCTCTCTATCCAGCGTTCCCTCCGTCTCTCTCTCTCTATCCCGCGTTCCCTCCGTCTCTCTCTCTCTATCCCGCGTTCCCTCCGTCTCTCTCTCTTTCCCGCGTTCCCTCCGTCTCTCTCTCTATCCCAGGTTCCCTCCGTCTCTCTCTCTATCCAGCGTTCCCTCCGTCTCTCTCTCTCTCACCCGCGTTACCTCCATCTCTCTCTCTATCCCGCGTTCCCTCCGTCTCTCTCTCTCTATCCCGCGTTCCCTCCGTCTCTCTCTCTATCCCGCGTTCCCTCCGTCTCTCTCTCTCTATCCCGCGTTCCCTCCGTCTCTCTCTGTTTCCCGCGTTACCTCCGTCTCTCTCTCTCTCCCGCGTTACCTTCGTCTCTCTCTCTCTCTCCCGCGTTCCCTCCGTCTCTCTCTCTTTCCCGCGTTCCCTCCGTCTCTCTCTCTTTCCCGCATCCCTTCCGTCTCTCTCTCTCTATCCCGCGTTCCCTCCGTCTCTCTCTCTCTCTATCCCGCGTTCCCTCCGTCTCTCTCTCTCTATCCCGCGTTCCCTCCGTCTCTCTCTCTCTATCCCGCGTTCCCTCGTCTCTCTCTCTCTATCCCGCGTTCCCTCCGTCTCTCTCTCTCTATCCCGCGTTCCCTCCGTCTCTCTCTCTCTATCCCGCGTTCCCTCCGTCTCTCTCTCTATCCCGCGTTCCCTCCGTCTCTCTCTCTCTATCCCGCGTTCCCTCCGTCTCTCGCTCTTTCCCGCATTTCCTCTGTCTCTCTCTCTCTATCCCGCGTTCCCTCCGTCTCTCTCTCTCTCTATCCCGCGTTCCCTCCGTCTCTCTCTCTCTATCCCGCGTTCCCTCCGTCTCTCTCTCTCTATCCCGCGTTCCCTCCGTCTCTCTCTCTCTATCCCGCGTTCCCTCCGTCTCTCTCTCTCTATCCTGCGTTCCCTCCGTCTCTCTCTCTCTATCCCGCGTTCCCTCCGTCTCTCTCTCTATCCCGCGTTCCCTCCGTCTCTCTCTCTATCCCGCGTTCCCTCCGTCTCTCTCTCTCTATCCTGCGTTCCCTCCGTCTCTCTCTCTCTATCCCGCGTTCCCTCCGTCTCTCTCTATCCCGCGTTCCCTCCGTCTCTCTCTCTCTATCCTGCGTTCCCTCCGTCTCTCTCTCTCTATCCCGCGTTCCCTCCGTCTCTCTCTATCCTGCGTTCCCTCCGTCTCTCTCTCTCTCTCTATCCTGCGTTCCCTCCGTCTCTCTCTCTATCCTGCGTTCCCTCCGACTCTCTTTCTATCCCGCAATCCCTCCGTCTCTCTCTCTATCTTGCGTTCCCTCCGTCTCTCTCTCTCTATCCCGCGTTCCCTCCGTCTCTCTCTCTCTATATCCCGCGTTCCCTCCGTCTCTCTCTCTATCCTGCGTTCCCTCCCTCTCTCTCTCTATCCTGCGTTCCCTCCGTCTCTCTATCCTGCGTTCCCTCCGACTCTCTTTCTATCCCGCGTTCCCTCCGTCTCTCTCTCTATCCCGCGTTCCCTCCGTCTCTCTCTCTCTCTATCCCGCGTTCCCTCCGTCTCTCTCTCTATCCCGCGTTCCCTCCGTCTCTCTCTCTATCCCGCGTTCCCTCCGTCTCTCTCTCTATCCCGCGTTCCCTCCGTCTCTCTCTTTCTCTATCCCGCGTTCCCTCCGTCTCTCTCTCCATCCCGCGTTGCCTCCATCTCTCTCTCTCTCTATCCCGCGTTCCCTCTGTCTCTCTCTCTCTATCCCGCGTTCCCTCCGTCTCTCTCTATCCCGCGTTCCCTCCGTCTCTCTCTCTCTATATCCCGCGTTCCCTCCGTCTCTCTCTCTATCCCGCGTTCCCTCCGTCTCTCTCTCTATCCCGCGTTCCCTCCGTCTCTCTCTCTATCCCGCGTTCCCTCCGTCTCTCTCTCTATCCCGCATTCCCTCCGTCTCTCTCTCTATCCTGCGTTCCCTCCGACTCTCTTTCTATCCCGCGTTCCCTCCGTCTCTCTCTCTTCCCCGCGTCCCCTCCATCTCTCTCTATCCCGCGTTCCCTCCGTCTCTCTCCCTTTCCCGCGTTCCCTCCGTCTCTCTCTCTCCTTCCCACGTTCCCTCCGTCTCTCTCTCTTTCCCGCCTTCCCTCCGTCTCTCTCTCTTTCCCGCATTCCCTCCGTCTCTCTCTCTTTCCCGCGTTCCCTCCGTCTCTCTCTCTTTCCCGCGTTCCCTCCGTCTCTCTCTCTTTCCCGCGTTCCCTCCGTCTCTCTCTCTTTCCCGCGTTCCCTCCGTCTATCTCCCTTTCCCGCCTTCCCTCCGTCTCTCTCTCTTTCCCACGTTCCCTCCGTCTCTCTCTCTTTCCCCCGTTCCCTCCGTCTCTCTCCCTTTCCCGCGTTCCCTCCGTCTCTCTCTCTTTCCCGCGTTCCCTCCGTCTCTCTCTCTTTCCCGCGTTCTCTCCGTCTCTCTCCCTTTCCCGCGTTCCCTCCGTCTCTCTCTCTTTCCCGCGTTCCCTCCGTCTCTCTCTCTTTCCCGCGTTCCCTCCGTCTCTCTCTCTTTCCCGCGTTCCCTCCGCCTCTCTCCCTTTCCCGCGCCCCCTCCGTCTCTCTCTATCCCGCGTTCCCTCTGTCTCTCTTCCTTTCCCGCGTTCCCTCCGTCTCTCTCTCTTTCCCGCGTTCTCTCCGTCTCTCTCCCTTTCCCGCGTTCCCTCCGTCTCTCTCTATCCCGCGTTCCCTCCGTCTCTCTCTATCCCGCGTTCCCTCTGTCTCTCTCCCTTTCCCGCGTTCCCTCCATCTCTCTCCCTTTCCTGCGTTCCCTCCGTCTCTCTCTCTCCCGCGTTACCTCATCCCTCTCTCTCTCCCGCGTTCCCTTTGTCTCTCTCTCTCTATCCCGCGTTCCCTCCGTCTCTCTCTCTATCCCAGGTTCCCTCCGTCTCTCTCTCTATCCCGCGTTCCCTCCGTCTCTCTCTATCCCGCGTTCCCTCCGTCTCTCTCTCTCTTTCCCGCGTTCCCTCCGTCTCTCTCTCTCTATCCCGCGTTCCCTCCGTCTCTCTCTCTCTATCCCGCGTTCCCTCCGTCTCTCTCTCTATCCCGCGTTCCCTCCGTCTCTCTCTCTATCCCGCGTTACCTCCATCTCTCTCTCTATCCCGCGTTCCCTCCGTCTCTCTCTCTATCCCGCGTTCCCTCCGTCTCTCTCTCTATCCCGCGTTACCTCCATCTCTCTATCCCGCGTTCCCTCCGTCTCTCTCTCTCTATCCCGCGTTCCCTCCGTCTCTCTCTCTATCCCGCGTTCCCTCCGTCTCTTTCTCTCTCCCGCGTTCCCTTCGTCTCTCTCTCTTTCCCGCGTTCCCTCCGTCTCTCTCACTCCCGCGTTACCTTTGTCTCTCTCTCTCTCCCGCGTTCCCTCCGTCTCTCTCTATCCCGCGTTCCCTCCGTCTCTCTCTCTATCCCGCGTTCCCTCCGTCTCTCTCTCTTTCCCGCATCCCTTCCGTCTCTCTCTCTCTATCCCGCGTTCCCTCCGTCTCTCTCTCTCTATCCCGCGTTCCCTCAGTCTCTCTCTCTTTCCCGCATCCCTTCCGTCTCTCTCTCTCTATCCCGCGTTCCCTCCGTCTCTCTATCCCGCGTTCCCTCCGTCTCTCTCTCTCTATCCCGCGTTCCCTCCGTCTCTCTCTCTATCCCGCGTTCCCTCCGTGTCTCTCTCTCTATCCCGCGTTCCCTCCGTCTCTCTCTCTATCCCGCGTTCCCTCCGTCTCTCTCTCTCTATCCCGCGTTCCCTCCGTCTCTCTCTCTCTATCCCGCGTTCCCTCCGTCTCTCTCTCTCTGTCCCGCGTTCCCTCCGTCTCTCTCTCTCTATCCCGCGTTCCCTCTGTCTCTCTCTCTATCCCGCGTTCCCTCCGTGTCTCTCTCTCTATCCCGCGTTCCCTCCGTCTCTCTCTCTATCCCGCATTCCCTCCGTCTCTCTATCTATCCCGCGTTCCCTCCGTCTCTCTCTCTCTATCCCGCGTTCCCTCCGTCTCTCTCTCTATATCCCGCGTTCCCTCCATCTCTCTCTCTATCCCGCGTTCCCTCCGTCTCTCTCTCTATCCCGCGTTCCCTCCGTCTCTCTCTCTCTATCCCGCGTTCCCTCCCTCTCTCTCTCTATCCCGCGTTCCCTCCGTCTCTCTCTTTCTATCCTGCGTTCCCTCTGTCTCTCTCTCTCTATCCCGCGTTCCCTCCGTCTCTCTCTCTATCCCGCGTTCTCTCCGTCTCTCTCTCTCTATCCCGCGTTCCCTCCGTCTCTCTCTCTATCCCGCGTTCCCTCCGTCTCTCTCTCTTTCCCGCATCCCTTCCGTCTCTCTCTCTCTATCCCGCGTTCCCTCCGTCTCTCTCTCTCTATCCCGCGTTCCCTCAGTCTCTCTCTCTTTCCCGCATCCCTTCCGTCTCTCTCTCTCTATCCCGCGTTCCCTCCGTCTCTCTATCCCGCGTTCCCTCCGTCTCTCTCTCTCTATCCCGCGTTCCCTCCGACTCTCTATCTATCCCGCGTTCCCTCCGTCTCTCTCTCTATCCTGCGTTCCCTCCGACTCTCTCTCTATCCTGCGTTCCCTCCGTCTCTCTATCCTGCGTTCCCTCCGACTCTCTTTCTATCCCGCGTTCCCTCCGTCTCTCTCTCTATCCCGCGTTCCCTCCGTCTCTCTCTCTCTATATCCCGCGTTCCCTCCGTCTCTCTCTCTCTCTATCCCGCATTCCCTCCGTCTCTCTCTCTCTATCCCGCGTTCCCTCCGTCTCTCTCTCTATCCCGCATTCCCTCCGTCTCTCTCTCTATCCCACGTTCCCTCCGTCTCTCTCTCTCTATATCCCGCGTTCCCTCCGTCTCTCTCTCTATCCCGCGTTCCCTCCGTCTCTCTCTATCCCGCGTTGCCTCCATCTCTCTTTCTCTCTATCCCGCGTTCCCTCTGTCTCTCTCTCCATCCCGCGTTGCCTCCGTCTCTCTTTCTCTATCCCGCGTTCCCTCCGCCTCTCTTTCTCTATCCCACGTTCCCTCCGTCTCTCTCTCCATCCCGCGTTGCCTCCGTCTCTCTCTCTCTCTATCCCGCGTTCCCTCTGTCTCTCTCTCTCTATCCCGCGTTCCCTCCGTCTCTCTCTATCCCGCGTTCCCTCCGTCTCTCTCTCTCTATAACCCGCGTTCCCTCCGTCTCTCTCTCTCTATAACCCGCGTTCCCTCCGTCTCTCTCTCTCTATCCCGCTTTCCCTCCGTCTCTCTCTCTCTCTCTCTATAATCCGCGTTCCCTCCGTCTCTCTCTCCATCCCGCGTTGCCTCCGTCTCTCTCTCTCTCTATCCCGCGTTCCCTCCGTCTCTCTCTCTATCCCGCGTTCCCTCCGTCTCTCTCTCTATCCCGCGTTCCCTCCATCTCTCTCTCTATCCCGCATTCCCTCCATCTCTCTCTCTATCCCGCGTCCCCTCCATCTCTCTCTATCCCGCGTTCCCTCCGTCTCTCTCTCCTTCCCACGTTCCCTCCGTCTCTCTCTCTTTCCCGCGTCCCCTCCATCTCTCTCTATCCCGCGTTCCCTCCGTCTCTCTCTCCTTCCCACGTTCCCTCCGTCTCTCTCTCTTTCCCGCGTCCCCTCCATCTCTCTCTATCCCGCGTTCCCTCCGTCTCTCTCTCCTTCCCACGTTCCCTCCGTCTCTCTCTCTTTCCCGCCTTCCCTCCGTCTCTCTCTCTTTCCCGCGTTCCCTCCGTCTCTCTCTCTTTCCCGCGTCCCCTCCATCTCTCTCTATCCCGCGTTCCCTCCGTCTCTCTCTCTATCCCGCGTTCCCTCCGTCTCTCTCTCTTCCCCGCGTCCCCTCCATCTCTCTCTATCCCGCGTTCCCTCCGTCTCTCTCTCCTTCCCACGTTCCCTCCGTCTCTCTCTCTTTCCCGCCTTCCCTCCGTCTCTCTCTCTTTCCCGCGTTCCCTCCGTCTCTCTCTCTTTCCCGCGTTCCCTCCGTCTCTCTCTCTTTCCCGCGTTCCCTCCGTCTCTCTCTCTTTCCCGCGTTCCCTCCGTCTCTCTCTCTTTTCCGCGTTCTCTCCGTCTCTCTCCCTTTCCCGTGTTCCCTCCTACTCTCTCTCTTTCCCGCGTTCCCTCCGTCTCTCTCTCTCCCGCGTTACCTTCGTCTCTCTCTCTCCCGCGTTCCCTCCGTCTCTCTCTCTATCCCGCGTTCCCTCCGTCTCTCAATCTATCCCGCATTCCCTCCGTCTCTCTCTATCCCGCGTTCCCTCCGTCTCTCTCTCTCTATCCCGCGTTCCCTCTGTCTCTCTCTCACTATCCCGCGTTCCCTCCGTCTCTCTCTCTCTATCCCGCGTTCCCTCCGTCTCTCTCTCTCTATCCCGCGTTCCCTCTGTCTCTCTCTCTCTATCCCGCGTTCCCTCCGTCTCTCTCTCTATCCCGCGTTCCCTCCGTCTCTCTCTCTCTATCCTGCGTTCCCTCCGTCTCTCTCTCTATCCCGCGTTCCCTCCGTCTCTCTCTCTATCCCGCGTTCCCTCTGTCTCTCTCTCTCTATCCCGCGTTCCCTCCGTCTCTCTCTCTATCCCGCGTTCCCTCCGTCTCTCTCTCTATCCCGCGTTCCCTCTGTCTCTCTCTCTCTATCCCGCGTTCCCTCCGTCTCTCTCTCTCTATCCCGCGTTCCCTCCGTCTCTCTCCCTATCCCGCGTTCCCTCCGTCTCTCTCTCTCTATCCCGCGTTCCCTCTGTCTCTCTCTCTCTATCCCGCGTTCCCTCCGTCTCTCTCTCTCTATCCCGCGTTCCCTCTGTCTCTCTCTCTCTTTCCCACGTTCCCTCCGTCTCTCTCTCTATCCCGCATTCCCTCCGTGTCTCTCTCTCTATCCCGCGTTCCCTCTGTCTCTCTCTCTCTATCCCGCGTTCCCTCCGTCTCTCACTCTCTCTCTATCCCGCGTTCCCTCCGTCTCTCTCTCTTTCCCACGTTCCCTCCGTCTCTCTCTATCCCGCGTTCCCTCCGTCTCTCTCTCTCTATCCCGCGTTCCCTCCGTCTCTCTCTCTCTATCCCGCGTTCCCTCCGTCTCTCTCTCTATCCCGCGTTCCCTCCGTCTCTCTCTCTCTATCCCGCGTTCTCTCCGTCTCTCTCTCTCTATCCCGCGTTCCCTCCGTCTCTCTTTATCCCGCGTTCCCTCTGTCTCTCTCTCTCTATCCCGCGTTCCCTCCGTCTCTCCTTATCCCGCGTTCCCTCCGTCTCTCTCTCTCTATCCCGCGTTCCCTCCGTCTCTCTCTATCCCGCGTTCCCTCCGTCTCTCTCTCTCTATCCCGCGTTCCCTCCGTCTCTCTTTCTATCCCGCGTTCCCTCCGTCTCTCTCTCTATCCCGCGTTCCCTCCGTCTCTCTCTCTCTATCCCGCGTTCCCTCCGTCTCTCTCTCTATCCCGCGTTCCCTCCGTCTCTCTCTTTATCCCGCGTTCCCTCCGACTCTCTTTCTATCCTGCGTTCCTTCTGTCTCTCTCTCTCTATCCCGCGTTCCCTCCGTCTCTCTCTCTATCCCGCGTTCCCTCCGTCTCTCTATCTATCCCGCGTTCCCTCCGTCTCTCTCTCTCTATCCCGCGTTCCCTCCGTCTCTCTCTCTATATCCCGCGTTCCCTCCGTCTCTCTCTCTATCCCGCGTTCCCTCCGTCTCTCTCTCTCTATCCCGCGTTCCCTCCCTCTCTCTCTCTATCCCGCGTTCCCTCCGTCTCTCTCTTTCTATCCTGCGTTCCCTCTGTCTCTCTCTCTCTATCCCGCGTTCCCTCCGTCTCTCTCTCTATCCCGCGTTCCCTCCGTCTCTCTCTCTCTATCCCGCGTTCCCTCCGTCTCTCTCTCTCTATCCCGCGTTCCCTCCCTCTCTTTCTCTATCCCGCGTTCCCTCCGTCTCTCTCTCTATCCCGCGTTCCCTCTGACTCTCTATCTATCCCGCGTTCCCTCCGTCTCTCTCTCTATCCTGCGTTCCCTCCGACTCTCTCTCTATCCTGCGTTCCCTCCGTCTCTCTATCCTGCGTTCCCTCCGACTCTCTTTCTATCCCGCGTTCCCTCCGTCTCTCTCTCTATCCCGCGTTCCCTCCGTCTCTCTCTATCCCGCGTTCCCTCCGTCTCTCTCTCTCTCTCTATCCCGCATTCCCTCTGACTCTCTATCTATCCCGCGTTCCCTCCGTCTCTCTCTCTATCCTGCGTTCCCTCCGACTCTCTCTCTATCCTGCGTTCCCTCCGTCTCTCTATCCCGCGTTCCCTCCGTCTCTCTCTCTATCCCGCGTTCCCTCCGTCTCTCTCTCTCTATATCCCGCGTTCCCTCCGTCTCTCTCTCTCTCTATCCCGCATTCCCTCCGTCTCTCTCTCTCTATCCCGCGTTCCCTCTGTCTCTCTCTCTATCCCGCATTCCCTCCGTCTCTCTCTCTATCCCACGTTCCCTCCGTCTCTCTCTCTCTATATCCCGCGTTCCCTCCGTCTCTCTCTCTATCCCGCGTTCCCTCCGTCTCTCTCTTTCTCTATCCCACGTTCCCTCCGTCTCTCTCTCCATCCCGCGTTGCCTCCGTCTCTCTTTCTCTCTATCCCGCGTTCCCTCTGTCTCTCTCTCTCTATCCCGCGTTCCCTCCGTCTCTCTCTATCCCGCGTTCCCTCCGTCTCTCTCTCTCTATAACCCGCGTTCCCTCCGTCTCTCTCTCTCTAAAAACCGCGTTCCCTCCGTCTCTCTCTCTCTATCCCGCTTTCCCTCCGTCTCTCTCTCTCTCTCTCTATAATCCGCGTTCCCTCCGTCTCTCTCTCCATCCCGCGTTGCCTCCGTCTCTCTCTCTCTCTATCCCGCGTTCCCTCCGTCTCTCTCTCTATCCCGCGTTCCCTCCGTCTCTCTCTCTATCCCGCGTTCCCTCCATCTCTCTCTCTATCCCGCATTCCCTCCCTCTCTCTCTCTATCCCGCGTCCCCTCCATCTCTCTCTATCCCGCGTTCCCTCTGTCTCTCTCCCTTTTCCGCATTCCCTCCGTCTCTCTCTCTTCCCCGCGTCCCCTCCATCTCTCTCTATCCCGCGTTCCCTCCGTCTCTCTCTCCTTCCCACGTTCCCTCCGTCTCTCTCTCTTTCCCGCCTTCCCTCCGTCTCTCTCTCTTTCCCGCGTTCCCTCCGTCTCTCTCTCTTTCCCGCGTTCCCTCCGTCTCTCTCTCTTTCCCGCGTTCCCTCCGTCTCTCTCTCTTTCCCGCGTTCCCTCCGTCTCTCTCTCTTTTCCGCGTTCTCTCCGTCTCTCTCCCTTTCCCGTGTTCCCTCCTACTCTCTCTCTTTCCCGCGTTCCCTCCGTCTCTCTCTCTCCCGCGTTACCTTCGTCTCTCTCTCTCCCGCGTTCCCTCCGTCTCTCTCTCTATCCCGCGTTCCCTCCGTCTCTCAATCTATCCCGCATTCCCTCCGTCTCTCTCTATCCCGCGTTCCCTCCGTCTCTCTCTCTCTATCCCGCGTTCCCTCTGTCTCTCTCTCTCTATCCCGCGTTCCCTCCGTCTCTCTCTCTCTATCCCGCGTTCCCTCCATGTCTCTCTCTCTCTATCCTGCGTTCCCTCCGTCTCTCTCTCTCTATCCTGCTTTCCCTCCGTCTCTCTCTCTATCCCGCGTTCCCTCCGTCTCTCTCTCTATCCCGCGTTCCCTCTGTCTCTCTCTCTCTATCCCGCGTTCCCTCCGTCTCTCTCTCTCTATCCCGCGTTCCCTCCGTCTCTCTCCCTATCCCGCGTTCCCTCCGTCTCTCTCTCTCTATCCCGCGTTCCCTCTGTCTCTCTCTCTCTATCCCGCGTTCCCTCCGTCTCTCTCTCTCTATCCCACGTTCCCTCCGTCTCTCTCTCTATTCCGCGTTCCCTCCGTGTCTCTCTCTCTATCCCGCGTTCCCTCTGTCTCTCTCTCTCTATCCCGCGTTCCCTCCGTCTCTCACTCTCTCTCTATCCCGCGTTCCCTCCGTCTCTCTCTCTTTCCCACGTTCCCTCCGTCTCTCTCTATCCCGCGTTCCCTCCGTCTCTCTCTCTCTATCCCGCGTTCCCTCCGTCTCTCTCTCTCTATCCCGCGTTCCCTCCGTCTCTCTCTCTATCCCGCGTTCCCTCCGTCTCTCTCTCTCTATCCCGCGTTCTCTCCGTCTCTCTCTCTCTATCCCGCGTTCCCTCCGTCTCTCTTTATCCCGCGTTCCCTCCGTCTCTCTCTCTCTATCCCGCGTTCCCTCCGTCTCTCCTTATCCCGCGTTCCCTCCGTCTCTCTCTCTCTATCCCGCGTTCCCTCCGTCTCTCTCTATCCCGCGTTCCCTCCGTCTCTCTCTCTCTATCCCGCGTTCCCTCCGTCTCTCTTTCTATCCCGCGTTCCCTCCGTCTCTCTCTCTATCCCGCGTTCCCTCCGTCTCTCTCTCTATCCCGCGTTCCCTCCGTCTCTCTCTCTATCCCGCGTTCCCTCCGTCTCTCTCTTTATCCCGCGTTCCCTCCGACTCTCTTTCTATCCTGCGTTCCTTCTGTCTCTCTCTCTCTATCCCGCGTTCCCTCCGTCTCTCTCTCTATCCCGCGTTCCCTCCGTCTCTCTCTCTATCCCGCGTTCCCTCTGTCTCTCTCTCTCTCTCTATCCCGCGTTCCCTCTGTCTCTCTCTCTGTCCCGCGTTCCCTCCGTCTCTCTCTCTATCCCGCGTTCCCTCTGTCTCTCTCTCTATCCCGCGTTCCCTCTGTCTCTCTCTCTCTCTCTCTATCCCGCGTTCCCTCTGTCTCTCTCTCTATCCTGCGTTCCCTCTGTCTCTCTCTCTCTATCCTGCGTTCCCTCCGTCTCTCTCTCTATCCCGCGTTCCCTCCGACTCTCTTTCTATCCTGCGTTCCCTCTGTCTCTCTCTCTCTATCCCGCGTTCCCTCCGTCTCTATCTATCCCGCGTTCCCTCCGTCTCTCTCTCTATCCCGCGTTCCCTCCGTCTCTCTCTCTATCCCGCGTTCCCTCCGTCTCTCTCTATCCCGCGTTCCCTCCATCTCTCTCTCTATCCCGCGTTCCCTCCGTCTCTCTCTATCCCGCGTTCCCTCCATCTCTCTCTCTATCCTGCGTTCCCTCCGACTCTCTTTCTATCCCGCGTTCCCTCCGTCTCTCTCTCTCTATCCCGCGTTCCCTCCGTCTCTCTCTCTATATCCCGCGTTCCCTCCGTCTCTCTCTCTCTCTATCCCGCGTTCCCTCTGTCTCTCTCTCCATCCAGCGTTCCCTCTGTCTCTCTCTATCCCGCGTTCCCTCCGTCTCTCTCTCTCTATCCCGCGTTCCCTCCGTCTCTCTCTCTCTATCCCGCGTTCCCTCCGTCTCTCTGTCTATCCCGCGTTCCCTCCGACTCTGTTTCTATCCCGCGTTCCCTCCATCTCTCTCTCTATCCCGCGTTCCCTCCGTCTCTCTCTCTATCCCGCGTTCCCTCCGTCTCTCTCTCTCTAACCCGTGTTCCCCCCGTCTCTCTCTCTCTATCCCGCGTTCCCTCCGTCTCTCTCTCTCTATCCCGCGATCCCTTCGTCTCTCTCTCTATATCCCGCGTTCCCTCCATCTCTCTCTCTCTCTATCCCACGTTCCCTCTGTCTCTCTCTCTATCCCGCGTTCCCTCCGACTCTGTTTCTATCCCGCGTTCCCTCCGTCTCTCTCTCTCTATCCCGCATTCCCTCCGTCTCTCTCTCTCTATCCCGCGTTCCCTCCGTCTCTCTCTCTCTATCCCGCGTTCCCTCCGTCTCTCTCTCTCTAGCCCGCGTTCCCTCCGTCTCTCTCTCTATATCCCGCGTTCCCTCCGTCTCTCTCTCTCTCTCTCTATCCCGCGTTCCCTCCGTCTCTCTCTCCATCCCGCGTTCCCTCTGTCTCTCTCTATCCCGCGTTCCCTCCGTCTCTCTCTCTCTATCCCTCGTTCCCTCCGTCTCTCTCTCTCTATCCCGCGTTCCCTCCGTCTCTCTCTCTATCCCGCGTTCCCTCCGTCTCTCTCTCTATCCCGCGTTCCCTCCGTCTCTCTCTCTCTATCCCGCGATCCCTTCGTCTCTCTCTCTATCCCGCGTTCCCTCCGTCTCTCTCTCTATCCCGCGTTCCCTCCGTCTCTCTCTCTCTATCCCGCGTTCCCTCCGTCTCTCTCTCTCTATCCCGCGATCCCTTCGTCTCTCTCTCTATCCCGCGTTCCCTCCGTCTCTCTCTCTCTATCCCGCGATCCCTTCGTCTCTCTCTCTCCCGCGTTCCCTCCATCTCTCTCTCTCTCTATCCCACGTTCCCTCTGTCTCTCTCTCTATCCCGCGTTCCCTCCGACTCTGTTTCTATCCCGCGTTCCCTCCATCTCTCTCTCTATCCCGCGTTCCCTCCGTCTCTCTCTCTATCCCGCGTTCCCTCCGTCTCCCTCTCTCTATTCCGCATTCCCTCCGTCTCTCTATCCCGCGTTTCCTCCGTCTCTCTCTCTATCCCGCATTCCCTCCGTCTCTCTCTCTATCCCGCGTTCCCTCCGTCTCTCTCTCTCTATTCTGCGTTCCCTCCGTCTCTCTCTCTATCCCGCGTTCCCTCTGTCTCTCTCTATAATCCGCGTTCCCTCCGTCTCTCTCTCTCTAATCCGCGTTCCCTCCGTCTCTCTCTCTATCCCGCGTTCCCTCTGTCTCTCTCTCTTTCCCGCGTTCCCTCCGTCTCTCTCTCTCTAATCTGCGTTCCCTCCGTCTCTCTCTCTATCCCGCGATCCCTTCGTCTCTCTCTCTCTCCCGCGTTCCCTCCATCTCTCTCTCTCTCTATCCCACGTTCCCTCTGTCTCTCTCTCTATCCCGCGTTCCCTCCGACTCTGTTTCTATCCCGCGTTCCCTCCATCTCTCTCTCTATCCCGCGTTCCCTCCGTCTCTCTCTCTATCCCGCGTTCCCTCCGTCTCTCTCTCTCTATTCCGCATTCCCTCCGTCTCTCTATCCCGCGTTCCCTCCATCTCTCTCTCTATCCCGCGTTCCCTCCGTCTCTCTCTCTCTATTCCGCGTTCCCTCCGTCTCTCTCTCTCTATCCCGCGTTCCCTCTGTCTCTCTCTATAATCCGCGTTCCCTCCGTCTCTCTCTCTCTAATCCGCGTTCCCTCCGTCTCTCTCTCTATCCCGCGTTCCCTCCATCTCTCTCTATCCCGCGTTCCCTCTGTCTCTCTCTCTTTCCTGCGTTCCCTCCGTCTCTCTCTCTCTAATCTGCGTTCCCTCCGTCTCTCTCTCTATCCCGCGTTCCCTCTGTCTCTCTCTCTTTCCTGCGTTCCCTCCGTCTCTCTCTCTAATCCGCGTTCCCTCCGTCTCTCTCTCTCTAATCCGCGTTCCCTCCGTCTCTCTCTCTATCCCGCGTTCCCTCTGTCTCTCTCTCTATCCCGCGTTCCCTCTGTCTCTCTCTCTATCCCGCGTTCCCTCCGTCTCTCTCTCTATCCCGCCTTCCCTCAGTCTCTCTCTCTCTATTCCGCGTTCCCTCTGTCTCTCTCTCTATCCCGCGTTCCCTCCGTCTCTCTCTCTATCCCGCGTTCCCTCCGTCTCTCTCTCTCTATCCCGCGTTCCCTCCGTCTCTCTCTCTCTCTTTCCTGCGTTCCCTCCATCTCTCTCTCTCTAGCCCGCGTTCCCTCCGTCTCTCTCTCTATCCCACGTTCCCTCCATCTCTCTTTCTATCCCGCGTTCCCTCCGTCTCTCTCTCTCTATCCCGCGTTCCCTCCGTCTCTCTCTCTCTATCCCGCGTTCCCTCCGTCTCTCTCTCTCTATCCCGCTTTCCCGCCGTCTCTCTCTCTCTCTATCCCGCGTTCCCTCTGTCTCTCTCTCTCTTTCCTGCGTTCCCTCCATCTCTCTCTCTATCCCACGTTCCCTCCATCTCTCTTTCTATCCCGCTTTCCCTCCGTCTCTCTCTCTCTATCCCGCGTTCCCTCCGTCTCTCTCTCTCTATCCCGCGTTTCCTCCGTCTCTCTCTCTATCCCACGTTCCCTCCATCTCTCTTTCTATCCCGCGTTCCCTCCGTCTCTCTCTCTCTTTCCTGCGTTCCCTCCATCTCTCTCTCTCTATCCCGCGTTCCCTTCGTCTCTCTCTCTCTCTACCCCGCGTTCCCTCCGTCTCTCTCTCTATCCCGCGTTCCCTCCGCCTCTCTCTTTCCCGCGTTCCCTCCATTTCTCTCTCTCTATCCCGCGTTCCCTCCGTCTCTCTCTCTATCCCGCCTTCCCTCCGTCTCTCTCTCTTTCCCGCGTTCGCTTCGTCTCTCTCTCTCTATCCCGCGTTCCCTCCGTCTCTCTCTCTCTCTCTCTATCCCGCGTTCCATCCGTCTCTCTCTCTCTATCCCGCCTTCCCTCCGTCTCTCTCTCTTTCCCGCGTTCGCTTCGTCTCTCTCTCTCTATTTCGCGTTCCCTCCGCCTCTCTCTCTTTTCCGCGTTCCTTTCGTCTCTCTCTCTCTACCCCGCGTTCCCTCCGTCTCTCTCTCTATCCCGCGTTCCCTCCGTCTCTCTCTCTATCCCGCCTTCCCTCCGTCTCTCTCTCTTTCCCGCGTTCGCTTCGTCTCTCTCTCTCTCTATCCCGCGTTCCCTCCGTCTCTCTCTCTCTATCCCGCGTTCCCTCCGTCTCTCTCTCTGTGACAGACTCTGCCTTTTGGATTTTAAAGGCACTGTTTCTGCTCTTGGACTTTTGCATAGACTCACATTTTGTCACAGACAATGTCACTGTGTTGCAGACTGTGTTAGCGGCAGAGTTGAGGGATTGTGTGTCCTGCTCCCATTGGTCTGTGTGTTTGTCATGCAGTCCTCCATCAGGTCCACGGGGGAGGTCCCCTTGCATGGAGACTTGTGTATATAAGGCCTAGAGTGGCACTAATAAAGGCACTTCACTTTCACCCTCAATACTGAGTTCTGTCTCTTATTGGGGGAAACGCTATATTACAATTCACTAGCCCTTGTAAGAGCTGTTCCTGTTTCCTCACGGACGACTCTGGGATTCCTGCAGCACCTCTTACGATTGGGAAAAGGACGTCTCGGGCGGTGAAGCCCTCCGGCGATAAGGGTTATCGCTACAATTGGTGGCAGCGGTGGGATGGTCCTTTGTACCCAGAGAGAGTGCTACCCTGATGGAGAGTCAGTATGACAAGTTGAAAAGGCTGACCCTGAAGGATCTACTCGAGAGCCGGGGAAGGTCAGCTAGCAACCACCCACGTCAGGAACTGATAGCCGAGCTGATGGAAATGGATCGTGCAGCAGTGAGGACCGAAACCAATATAGAGATCGATGAAGACGCTGCTCTTGTTCAAGCGGTTCGGAACAGATTGTCGGTCTATGGCCCGAATCCATCACAGGAACTGATCGACCGAGTCTTCGCCGCAGCGGAGGCAGAGGCCAGTAAGCGAAGGGAAGATCGGCGACTCGCAACCCAGCAGCCTCTCAGCCTCAGTTACACTGGGGGGAGAAAGATTCCATTTGCAGCATTTAAGTCCTTCCAGGAAAGTGACGACGAGATTGACGGATTTTTGGCCGATTTTGAACGGCAGTGCGCTTTACACCGGGTACCCACGGAGGAATGGGTCACCATATTATCAGGGAAACTATCTGGGAAAGCTTCCGATGCTTTCCGGGCCATCCCTGATGCGGACTTACCACACTACCATCTGGTAAAGGAGGCTTTGTTAGCCCGGTACGCTGTCACCCCGGAAGCCTACAGGCGACGATTTTGGGAATCCCAAAAGAAGGGAGGGGATTCTTACACGGAGTGGGCATGTCGCCTCCATCGTACAGCATCACACTGGGTCACTGGATGCAAAGCCACGACCGCTGAGGATGTACTACAGTTGTTTTTACTAGAACACTTTCTCAATGCCCTGCAACCAGAGCTAAGAGAGTGGGTACGTGACCGGAGGCCTCTAACGCTACCTGAGGCTGCTCGTCTAGCCGACGAGTACACCGATGCGCGCCGGACAGAACAGTCCGCTCCAAAACCACCACCTCCCATCAAATTTCAAGCACCTGTGGCTTCAGCGCCAACTCGTGACTCTGGGCCACATGGGCCAGCGCAGCAACCGAACCTCTCCACAGTTCAGTGCCATCATTGCAAACAATGGGGACATTATCGCAGTGATTGCGCCCTAGAGCGTCTCCGAAACACGTGGGGGCAAAAGCAACCTTCCACCTCCCGTACTCCTGTGGCACACTTGGAAGCTGAGAGCAGTTCGGAAGAGTATCTGGGGGTACTGTATGAAGCTGATCCCGTACAAGCGGCCATCCAAGACAACCGACAGCACCATCGCCAGGAGGTACGAGTCAATGGGCGCACCGCGCAAGGATTACGCGACACCGGAGCCACACTTACCTTGCTCCAACCTCATTTGGTCAAGAACCAAGACCGCACTGGACACACCGTTGCAGTAAGGGTGGCGGGAGGAGCTGTGTTTCGACTCCCCACCGCCCGAGTACATCTCGACTGGGGTGCTGGATCCGGCAGAGTACATGTGGGACTTATGGACAACTTACCCGCAGAAGTACTATTGGGAAATGATCTAGGACCAATGACTTCTGCCTACGCTACCTCTGGGCCAGCCAGCGTCAACCCTGTTACAACCCGGGCTCCAGCCCGAGCTGCCGACTCCAGCCCACTGGTCGGGGAGACCCAGGGGTTTCGTCTGCATCACGTCATGTCTGTTACAAGAAGCCAAGAAGAGGATCAGCCATCAGGTTACATCCTTCCAGAAGGGAAACTTATGCCAAACACTATTTTTGTTGGGGGCATTGACCGTCGGATTAATCAGCCTGAAATTAAGGATTTTTTTTCAAAGTATGGCGCTGTAAAGAATGTCAAAATTATTAGGGATGCCTCTGGCGTTTCTAAGGGTTATGGTTTTGTCTACTTTTACGATGATGTAGATGTGCAGAAGATTGTGGATTCTCCGATCAGCTACCATGGAAAGAGATTGAAACTTGGGCCAGCTATAAGAAAGCAGAGCACCTGTGCACACATCCAACCAAGGACTTTGGTGCTGAACTCACCAACGCCACAATATCCCAATGTTTGGACCCCACCCATGACCGATTCCTATGTACAACCCACGTCAATGTTTAGTCCGGTTACTCACTATTTGCAGACTTGTCCTTACACAGAACTCTGCCCATAACAAGAGTCCGGACAGCCCCACGTTAACCCGAACAGGGTCAATCCGAGTCTGCCGGGTGTTCCACAAAAAGGGGGCATTGTGACAGACTCTATGCCTTTTGGATTTTAAAGGCACTGTTTCTGCCCTTGGACTTTTGCATAGACTCATTACTTTCATTTTCTTGAGCATGTCACAGACAATGTCATTGTGCTATTGATTACGTTACAGACTGTCATTGTGTTGTTGATTGTATTACAGACTGCAATGTCATTGTGCTGTTGATTGTGTTACAGACTGCAATGTCATTGTGCTGTTGATTGTGTTACAGACTGCTATTGTGTCGCTGATTGTGTTACCGGCAGAGTTGAGGGATTGTGTGTCCTGCTCCCATTGGTCTGCGGGTTTGTCATGCAGTTCTCCATCAGGTCCACGGGGGAGGTCCCCTTGCATGGAGACTTGCATATAAGGCACAGTGTGGCACTAATAAAGTTAAGTTCATCTTCACCCTCAATACTGAGTTCTGTCTCTTATTGGGGGAAACGCTATATTACAATTCACTAGCCCTTGTAAGAGCTGTTCCTGCTTTCCTCACGGATGACTCTGGAATTCCTGCAGCACCTCTCACCATTGGGAAAAGGACGTCTCTGGCGGGGAAGCCCTCCGGCGATAAAGGTTATCACTACACTCTCTATCCCGCGTTCCCTCCGTCTCTCTCTCTATCCCGCGTTCCCTCCGTCTCTCTCTCTTTCCCGCGATCCCTCTGTCTCTCTCTCTATCCCGCGTTCCCTCCGCCTTTCTCTTTCCCGCGTTCCCTCCGTCTCTCTCTCTATCCCGCGTTCCCTCCGTCTCTCTCTCTTTCCCGCGATCCCTCCGTCTCTCTCTCTTTCCCGCGATCCCTCCGTCTCTCTCTCTCTATCCCGCGTTCCCTCCGCCTTTCTCTTTCCCGCGTTCCCTCCGTCTCTCTTTCCCGCGTCCCCTCCGTCTCTCTCTCTCTTTCCCGCATTCCCTCCGTCTCTCTCTCTCTATCCCGCGTTCCCTCCGCCTCTCTCTTTCCCGCGTTCCCTCCGTCTCTCTCTCTCTTTCCCGCATTCCCTCCGTCTCTCTCTCTCTTTCCCGCGTTCCCTCCGTCTCTCTCTCTATCCCGCCTTCCCTCCATCTCTCACTCTATCCCGCGTTCCCTCCGTCTCTCTCTCTTTCCCGCGTTCCCTCCGCCTCTCTCTTTCCCGCGTTCCCTCCGTCTCTCTCTCTCTTTCCCGCATTCCCTCCTCTCTCTCTCTCTCCCACGTTGCCACCGTCTCTCTCTCTTTTCCGCGTTCCCTCCATCTCTCTCTCTCCCACGTTCCCTCCATCTCTCTCTATCCCGCGTTCCCTCCGTCTCTTTCTCTTTTCCTCGTTCCCTCCATCTCTCTCTATCCCGCGTTCCCTCCATCTCTCTCTATCCCGCGTTCCCTCCTTCTCTCTCTCTTTCCCGCCTTCCCTCAGTCTCTCTCTCTTTCCCGCCTTCCCTCAGTCTCTCTCTCTTTCCCGCCTTCCCTCAGTCTCTCTCTCTTTCCCGCCTTCCCTCAGTCTCTCTCTCTTTCCCGCCTTCCCTCAGTCTCTCTCTCTATCCCATGTTCCCTCCGCCTCTCTTTTTCCTGCGTTCCCTCCGTCTCTCTCTCTCTATCCCGTGTTCCCTCTGTCTCTCTCTCTTTTCCGCGTTCCCTCCGTCTCTCTCTCTTTCCCGCGTTCCCTCCGTCTCTCTCTCTTTCCCGCGTTCCCTCTGTCTCTCTCTCTATCCCGCGTTCCCTCCGCCTTTCTCTTTCCCGCGTTCCCTCCGTCTCTCTCTCTTTCCCGCGTTCCCTCCGTCTCTCTCTTTTCCGTGTTCCCTCCGCCTCTCTCTTTCCCGCGTTACCTCCGTCTCTCTCTCTATCCCGCGTTCCCTCCGCCTCTCTCTTTCCCGCGTTCCCTCTGTCTCTCTCTCTCTATTCCGCGTTCCCTCCGTCTCTCTCTTTCCCGCGTCCCCTCCGTCTCTCTCTCTTTCCCGCGTTCACTCCGTCTCTCTCTCTATCCCGCGTTCCCTCCGCCTCTCTCTCTATCCCGCGTTCCCTCCGTCTCTCTCTTTCCCGTGTTCCCTCGTCTCTCTCTCTTTCCCGCCTTCCCTCAGTCTCTCTCTCTTTCCCGCGTTCCCTCGGTCTCTCTCTTTCCCGCCTTCCCTCAGTCTCTCTCTCTCTATCCCGCGTTCCCTCAGTCTCTCTCTCTCTCTTTCCCACCTTCCCTCAGTCTCTCTCTCTTTCCCGCGTTCCCTCAGTCTCTCTCTCTCTTTCCTGCGTTCCCTCCGTCTCTCTTTCCCGCCTTCCCTCAGTCTCTCTCTTTCCCGCGTTCCCTCCGTCTCTCTCTATCCCGCGTTACCTCCGTCTCTCTCTCTCTCTGTCCCGCGTTCCCTCCGTCTCTCTCTCTCTATCCCGCGTTCCCTCCGTCTCTCTCTCTCTATCCCGCGTTCCCTCCGTCTCTCTCTCTCTATCCCGCGTTCCCTCTGTCTGTCTCTCTCTATCCCGCGTTCCCTCTGTCTCTCTCTCTATCCCGCGTTACCTCCGTCTCTCTCTCTCTATCCCGCGTTCCCTCCGTCTCTCTCTCTATCCCGCGTTCCCTCCGTCTCTCTCTCTCTATCCCGCGTTCCCTCCGTCTCTCTCTCTATCCCGCGTTACCTCCGTCTCTCTCTCTATCCCGCGTTACCTCCGTCTCTCTCTCTCTATACCGCGTTCTCTCCGTCTCTCTCTCTATCCCGCGTTCCCTCCGTCTCTCTCTCTATCCTGCGTTCCCTCCGTCTCTCTCTCTCTATCCCGCGTTCCCTCCGTCTCTCTCTCTTTATCCCGCGTTCCCTCCGTCTCTCTCTCTATCCCGCGTTCCCTCTGTCTCTCTCTCTCTATCCCGCGTTCCCTCCGTCTCTCTCTCTATCCCGCGTTCCCTCCGTCTCTCTCTATCCCGCGTTCCCTCTATCTCTCTCTCTCTATCCCGCGTTCCCTCCGTCTCTCTCTCTATCCCGCGTTCCCTCCGCCTTTCTCTTTTCCGCGTTCCCTCCGTCTCTCTCTCTCTTTCCCGCGTTACCTCCGTCTCTCTCTCTCTATCCCGCGTTCCCTCTGTCTCTCTCTCTCTATCCCGCGTTCCCTCCGTCTCTCTCTCTCTATCCCGCGTTCCCTCCGTCTCTCTCTCTCTCTTTCCCACCTTCCCTCAGTCTCTCTCTCTTTCCCGCGTTCCCTCAGTCTCTCTCTCTCTTTCCTGCGTTCCCTCCGTCTCTCTTTCCCGCCTTCCCTCAGTCTCTCTCTCTTTCCCGCCTTCCCTCCGCCTTTCTCTTTTCCGCGTTCCCTCCGTCTCTCTCTCTCTTTCCCGCGTTACCTCCGTCTCTCTCTCTCTATCCCGCGTTCCCTCTGTCTCTCTCTCTCTATCCCGCGTTCCCTCCGTCTCTCTCTCTCTATCCCGCGTTCCCTCCGTCTCTCTCTCTCTCTTTCCCACCTTCCCTCAGTCTCTCTCTCTATCCCGCGTTCCCTCCGTCTCTCTCTCTCTATCCCGCGTTCCCTCCGTCTCTCTCTCTTTCCCGCGTTCCCTCCGTGTCCCTCTCTTTCCCGCGTTCCCTCCGTCTCTCTCTCTCTATCCCGCGTTCCCTCCGTCTCTCTCTCTCTATCCCGCGTTCCCTCCGTCTCTCTCTCTTTCCCGCGTTCCCTCCGTCTCTCTCTCTATCCCGCGTTCCCTCCGCCTCTCTCTTTTCCGCGTTCCCTCCGCCTCTCTCTTTTCCGCGTTCCCTCCGTCTCTCTCTCTATCCCGCGTTCCCTCCGTCTCTCTCTCTCTATCCCACGTTCCCTCCGTCTCTCTCTCTATCCCGCGTTCCCTCCGTCTCTCTCAATCTCGCGTTCCCTCCGTCTCTCTCTCTCTATCCCGCGTTCCCTCCGTCTCTCTCTATCCCGCGTTCCCTCCGTCTCTCTCTCTTTCCCGCGTTCCCTCCGTCTCTCTCTATCCCACGTTCCCTCCGTCTCTCTCTCTATCCCGCGTTCCCTCCGTCTCTCTCTATCCCGCGTTCCCTCAGTCTCTCTCTCTTTCCCGCCTTCCCTCAGTCTCTTTCTCTTTCCCGCCTTCCCTCCGTCTCTCTCTATCCCGCGTTCCCTCCGTCTCTCTCTGTCTATCCCGCGTTCCCTCCGTCTCTCTCTCTCTATCCCGCGTTCCCTCCGTCTCTCTCTATCCCGCATTCCCTCCGTCTCTCTCTCTATCCCGCGTTCCCTCCGTCTCTCTCTCTCTATCCCGCGTTCCCTCCGTCTCTCTCTCTCTATCCCGCGTTCCCTCCGTCTCTCTCTCTATCCCGCGTTCCTTCCGTCTCTCTCTCTCTATCCCGCGTTCCCTCCGTCTCTCTCTCTCTATCCCGCGTTCCCTCCGTCTCTCTCTCTATCCCGCGTTCCTTCCGTCTCTCTCTCTCTATCCTGCGTTCCCTCCGTCTCTCTCTATCCCGCATTCCCTCCGTCTCTCTCTCTATCCCGCGTTCCCTCCGTCTCTCTCTCTCTATCCCGCGTTCCCTCCGTCTCTCTCTCTCTATCCCGCGTTCCCTCCGTCTCTCTCTCTATCCCGCGTTCCTTCCGTCTCTCTCTCTCTATCCTGCGTTCCCTCCGTCTCTCTCTCTATGCCGCGTTCCCTCCGTCTCTCTCTCTCTATCCCGCGTTCCCTCCGTCTCTCTCTCTATCCCGCGTTCCCTCCGTCTCTCTCTCTCTATCCCGCGTTCCCTCCGTCTCTCTCTCTCTTTCCCGCGTTCCCTCCGTCTCTCTCTCTCTATCCCGCGTTCCCTCAGTCTCTCTTTATCCCGGTTTCCCTCCGTCTCTCTCTCTCTCTATCCCGCATTCCCTCCGTCTCTCTATCACGCGTTCCCTCCGTCTCTTTCTCTATCCCGCGTTCCCTCCGTCTCTCTCTCTCTATACCGCGTTCCCTCCGTCTCTCTCTCTATCCCGCGTTCCCTCCATCTCTCTCTCTCTATCCCGCGTTCCCTCCGTCTCTCTCTCTCTATCCCGCGTTCCCTCCGTCTCTCTATCCCGCGTTCCCTCCGTCTCTCTATCCCGCGTTCCCTCCGTCTCTCTATCCCGCGTTCCCTCCGTCTCTCTCTCTATCCCGCGTTCCCTCCATCTCTCTATCCCGCGTTCCCTCCGTCTCTCTATCCCGCGTTCCCTCCGTCTCTCTATCCCGCGTTCCCTCCGTCTCTCTCTCTCTATCCCGCGTTCCCTCTGTCTCTCTATCCCGCGTGTGACAGACTCTCTGCCCCTTTGGACTTTACACAGGTCCATTACTTTCCTTTTCTTAAGCATGTTACAGACTGCCAGTGTATTGATTGATTACGTTATTCATTGTTCTGACTGCCATTGTATTGATTGATTACGTCACCGGCAGAGTTGAGGGATTGTGTGCACTGCTGCTATTGGTCGGTGTGTGTGTCATGCAATGGAGACTTGTGTATATAAGGCCTAGAGTGGCACTAATAAAGTACAGTTCACCTCCACCCTCAATACTGAGTTCTGTCTCTTATTGGGGGAAACGCTATATTACAATTCACTAGCCCTTGTAAGGGCTGTTCCTGTTTCCTCACGGACGACTCTGGAATTCCAGCAGCACCTCTTACGATTGGGAAAAGGACGTCTCGGGCGGTGAAGCCCTCCGGCAATAAGGGTTATCGCTACAATTGGTGGCAAGCGGTCGGATGGTCCTTTGTACCCAGAGAGAGTGCTACCCTGATGGAGAGTCAGTAGGACAAGTTGAAAAGGCTGACCCTGAAGGATCTACTCGAGAGCCGGGGAAGGTCAGCTAGCAACCGCCCACGTCAGGAACTGATAGCCGAACTGATTGAAATGGATCATGCAGCAGTGAGGACCGAAACCAATATAGAGATCGATGAAGACGCTGCTCTCGTTCAAGCGGTTCGGAACAGATTGTCGGTCTATGGCCGAATCCATCACAGGAACTGATCGACCGAGTCTTCGGCGCAGCGGAGGCAGAGGCCAGTAAGCGAAGGGAAGATCGGCGACTCGCAACCCAGCAGCCTCTCAGCCTCAGTTACACTGGGGGGAGAAAGATTCCATTTGCAGCATTTAAGTCCTTCCAGGAAAGTGACGGCGAGATTGACGGATTTTTGGCCGATTTTGAACGGCAGTGCGCTTTACACCGGGTACCCACGGAGGAATGGGTCACCATATTATCAGGGAAACTATCTGGGAAAGCTTCCGATGCTTTCCGGGCCATCCCTGATGCGGACTTACCACACTACCGTCTGGTAAAGGAGGCTTTGTTAGCCCGGAACGCTGTCACCCCGGAAGCCTACAGTTGTTTTTACTAGAACATTTTCTCAATGCCCTGCAACCAGAGCTAAGAGAGTGTGTACAAGACCAGCACCCTGTGAGTACATGTGTGTGTACAAGACCAGCACCCTGTGAGTACAACTGTGTGTGTGTACAAGACCAGCACCCTGTGAGTACATGTGTGTGTACAAGACCAGCACCCTGTGAGTACATGTGTGTGTACAAGACCAGCACCCTGTGAGTACATGTGTGTGTACAAGACCAGCACCCTGTGAGTACAACTGTGTGTGTGTGTGTGTGTGTGTGTGTGTGTGTGTGTGTGTGTGTCATCTTCACCCTCAATACTGAGTTCTGTCTCTTATTGGGGGGAAAAGACAAGACCAGCACCCTGTGAGTACAACTGTATGTGTGTACAAGACCAGCACCCTGTGAGTACATGTGTGTGTACCAGACCAGCACCCTGTGAGTACAACTGTATGTGTGTGTGTATCATCTTCACCCTCAATACTGAGTTCTGTCTCTTATTGGGGGGAAACGACAAGACCAGCACCCTGTGAGTACAGCTGTATGTGTGTACAAGACCAGCACCCTGTGAGTACAACTGCATGTGTGTACAAGACCAGCACCCTGTGAGTACAACTGTATGTGTGTACAAGACCAGCACCCTGTGAGTACAACTGTATGTGTGTACAAGACCAGCACCCTGTGAGTACAACTGTATGTGTGTACAAGACCAGCACCCTGTGAGTACAGCTGTATGTGTGTACAAGACCAGCACCCTGTGAGTACATGTGTGTGTACAAGACCAGCACCCTGTGAGTACAACTGTATGTGTGTACAAGACCAGCACCCTGTGAGTACAGCTGTATGTGTGTACAAGACCAGCACCCTGTGAGTACATGTGTGTGTACAAGACCAGCACCCTGTGAGTACAACTGTGTGTGTGTACAAGACCAGCACCCTGTGAGTACAACTGTGTGTGTGTACAAGACCAGCACCCTGTGAGTACAACTGTATGTGTGTACAAGACCAGCACCCTGTGAGTACATGTGTGTGTACAAGACCAGCACCCTGTGAGTACAACTGTGTGTGTGTACAAGACCAGCACCCTGTGAGTACATGTGTGTACAAGACCAGCACCCTGTGAGTACAACTGTGTGTGTGTACAAGACCAGCACCCTGTGAGTACAACTGTATGTGTGTACAAGACCAGCACCCTGTGAGTACATGTGTGTACAAGACCAGCACCCTGTGAGTACAACTGTATGTGTGTACAAGACCAGCACCCTGTGAGTACATGTGTGTACAAGACCAGCACCCTGTGAGTACAACTGTGTGTGTGTACAAGACCAGCACCCTGTGAGTACATGTGTGTGTGTACAAGACCAGCACCCTATGAGTACATGTGTGTGTCAAAAAATATAAACTATGAGGTAATGAACACCATAAACAAGTTTATGCATGATAACACATGATTTTAATGCTTATGAGTCGTGAAAACAGATGTGCAAGCTATATACAGTGAAACATATAGGTTCTATGACAACCAAGTATATATACAGAAAATGGAGGGCATAATACACATAGGGCAATTGTCAGAAAGCAAGACAAGGTACAAAATCAAGTAGCACTTAGAAATAAAGGAAGCCCTGTTAGTGCTGCCTTCCAGACATAGAGCACCAAAGTATCAAGGTAACAAATGCATAACAAGCAAAATAAACAGATAAGTCAGTACAAATGCTTACAGGCTGACCGCAGGTCGTCAAAATCCCTCAACGTTTCGATCTGCTATGAGATCTTTGTCAAGAGGAAAAATGCGGTATCCATAGTGGTGAGGAGAGTGCCTTTATAGTAAGCGTGATGGTCTCCAGCTGGGCTGCAGATGGCGCCAGACGCGGAGCACATGTCGGCGCCGGTCTCTGACGTCATCACCACTCGCCCCAGGGCGTCCCTGTCAGCAGCATGGATCCTAGCAAAAACTGCTATGTTTCCAGGTGTGACACACGGGGCACGCGAGGGTGTGTGAGGGGAAGGGAACCGTTTGTTAGATAGATCTATTGCATAAATGAAAAATCGTTATCACAGCATTAGACAGTGGCAGGCTGCCACATACAAGATGGATGCCGGCGTTCCAGCCGGATCCTGCCTCTCCAAAGATGGCGTCCATAAGCTCTTCTAAATATGCTATTAGTGTCCCGCCACATCCAAGATGGCCGACGGAGAAACAGATGGGAACTTCTCAATATTCTAGCAGTATAATGCCACATCCAAGATGGCCGACGGAGATAATAGTAACTGGTGATTCATAGCCACAATAAAGATGGTGGATATAGATTCAATGGAATATATAACGATGTATGTCCTTGATGGTAATAAGATAGATGGCCAGGAGTGGCAGATGTGTTCATATGGGCATAGCTGGGTAGATTTTTGTAAGGGGAAACATGTGCGCAGCTGAAGATCATGCTGGAGACCATATATTAAAGCGGACCCAAAACAGGCACCACAAGAATTCTGTTCAAAAGAAAAAGGATAAAATTAGAATTAAAAATAGAACCATTTGTGAGCAAGTGAGGATAAAAATGGATACAGCCAAGAGTTTGTGGAAATCCACAAACTCTTCATCTAATTATTGCACAATCATCTAGTAATTGTATATTTAAACTATCAAGGTAAAGTATTTAAAAATATACAGTGAAGTCTAAGTCTTCATTGAGTCCATTAGGGCTTTTAGTGCCCAACTGGAATATCCAAGCCAGTTCACGTTGGAGTAATCTCTTCTCAAGGTTACCTCCTCTATAGGGTAATCTAACCACCTCTATACCTATAAATTTAAGTTGACTGATGTTATGTCCTAACTCATGGAAATGCCTGGCCACAGAGGATTCCATGCGGCCATTCCTAATGTCGGACCTGTGTTCAGAGATTCTCTGCCCAAGTTCCCGTTTCGTCTTGCCTATGTAGCCTTTCCCACAAGGACATTTAATTAAATATATGACATTCTTTGTTGTGCAGTTTATGAAATCACGTATGGGGTATTTTTTCCCTAAGCTGGGGTGGGTGAAATGGTCTGTCTTAAAGGTATATCCACACTGGGCACAATGCCCACATGGGTACATACCTTTAGGTTTCTCCATTTCTGTGAGCCAATTTGAGCCTGTCGTTGGTTTAGGTGAGTGGAATTCAGCCTTGACCAGGGTGTTCTTAATGTTCCTAGCTTTCTTGTAGACAGTTAAAGGAGGATCCTGGAGGACTTCTGTCAGTTTCTCATCCGACCTCAAGATTGGCCAATGTCGTCGGACAACTTTTTGGGCCTGAATAGAAAGTTGAGAGAAAGTGAGAACACATGGAATTCGTTGCTTGGTCTGCTTAGGACGAACCATACGGAGAGAATTGCGATTAAGGGATCTAGCTTTAGCCTGAGCTTTTTGTAGATCTTTGAAGTTATATCCCCGTTGTAACAAATTGTGCACTAGTTCATTGGAGCTTGGTCGTATAATGTATCAGATGCAGTTATGCGTCGTATTCTTATAAATTGCCCAAATGGTAAACCCCTTATTAAAGATTGCGGATGAAAACTGGTGGCATGAAGTAATGTGTTTCGGTCAGTGGGTTTCTTATATACATCAGTAGTGAGACAACCGTCAGCTAAGGTAACCCTGACGTCTAAGAAATGGATCTCTGTGGTGCTGTGGTCTATAGAGAAAGCAATAGTCTGGGTGCATTGATTCAGATAGCCATGAAATGCAAGTAGTTCGTCAAGTTCACCCTTCCAGATCAGGAATACATCATCAATGTATCGCAGCCATGTAAGTATGTTATTTGAATAAGCAGCTGTGGGATGAATAAATTCTGATTCAAAATTGGCCATAAAAAGGTTCGCATAACTAGGTGCCATGTTTGAACCCATCGCCGTGCCTTGGGCTTGTATGTAAAACTGGTCGTCAAAGGCAAAGTAGTTTTTCGTGAGTATGATGGTAAGTAAATCACATGCAAGGGTCTGTAAGCCTAATGGGATAGTGGTACTTGTCAGTGCTTTTTTAATCACATTGATACCGTCTAAGTGTGGAATGGAGGTATATAAGCTGGTAACGTCCATTGTGGCCATGATGCATTCCGATGTCAGGGTGCCAAATGAATTAATCTTATTTAGGAAATCTGTAGTGTCTTGTAAAAAAGAGGGAGTAGCCATCACTAATGGCTGTAGGAGGCAATCTAAGAAAATAGCTGGGTTCTGAAAAACGGAATTTGTTCCCGCCACAATCGGGCGTCCTGGGGGGTTTGGCAACCTCTTATGAACTTTTGGTAAGCAATAAAAAAGTGGTATAAGTGGATGATCCGTTCTCAGGAATTTAGCTAATTTTTCATCTATCACAGAGTCATCCAAAGCCCTATTGATTATGGTGTCAATCTGGGTCTTTAAGTCATCAGTAGGGTCCTTGGAAATAGGTATGTAGACAGTATTATCATTAAGTTGGCTTAATATTTCATTTTTGTAATCAATAGAGTTCATTACAACTATGGCCCCTCCTTTGTCAGCAGATTTAATAGTAAGTGCAGAATTGTTACAAAGGGAGTCAAGTGCCTGTTTTTCCTTCTTAGACAGGTTGCTACATTTAAATTTGGCGTTTGGCCTCAAGGAATCCACATCCTGTTGAACCAAATTAATAAAGGTTTCCACAGCATGGGATGTGGGGGGAGGATTCTAGGTGCTTTTTGGTTTGCACATGCTGAGGTCCACACCCGTGGGGGAGCTGGTATTACCAGTTTCTCTGGGTGGGTGGTAGGAAAAGAATGATTTGATCCGCAGGGACCTAAAAAATTGTTGTAACCCAATCTGTATATCAAACTGATTACCCTTAGATGTAGGAGCAAATGAAAGACCCTTTGAAAGTACCTTAGTTTCAATAGGTGACAAGGTATGGTCCGAAATGTTAATCACTGTGGAGCCGTCCTGCTCCGGGTGTTGTATTTGATTTGGGTTGGAGGTTGCTGGCGACTGCCTCTGTGGCCTCCTTTTGCCCCTCCTTGTTCGCGTTGTTTTCTTCTGTTGGCCCGTTGATCCCGTGGGCCTTGTTCTAAAAAATCCCCGCTGGATGTGGAGGATGAGCTGCTAGAGTCAGTGGCTTGGCGAGTATTGGTGTTATATGTGCGTTGCCTCCTATGTTCACGCCAAGTATAGACGCGGCCCTCCTGATAATCAAGACCCAGATTGACACCATAATCAATAGGGCTTTGGATGACTCTGTGATAGATGAAAAATTAGCTAAATTCCTGAGAACGGATCATCCACTTATACCACTTTTTATTGCTTACCAAAAGTTCATAAGAGTTTACCAAACCCCCCAGGACGCCCGATTGTGGCGGGAACAAATTCCGTTTTTCAGAACCCAGCTATTTTCTTAGATCGCCTCCTACAGCCATTAGTGATGGCTACTCCCTCTTTTTTACAAGACACTACAGATTTCCTAAATAAGATTAATTCATTTGGCACCCTGACATCGGAATGCATCATGGCCACAATGGACGTTACCAGCTTATATACCTCCATTCCACACTTAGACGGTATCAATGTGATTAAAAAAGCACTGACAAGTACCACTATCCCATTAGGCTTACAGACCCTTGCATGTGATTTACTTACCATCATACTCACGAAAAACTACTTTGCCTTTGACGACCAGTTTTACATACAAGCCCAAGGCACGGCAATGGGTTCAAACATGGCACCTAGTTATGCGAACCTTTTTATGGCCAATTTTGAATCAGAATTTATTCATCCCACAGCTGCTTATTCAAATAACATACTTACATGGCTGCGATACATTGATGATGTATTCCTGATCTGGAAGGGTGAACTTGACGAACTACTTGCATTTCATGGCTATCTGAATCAATGCACCCAGACTATTGCTTTCTCTATAGACCACAGCACCACAGAGATCCATTTCTTAGACGTCAGGGTTACCTTAGCTGACGGTTGTCTCACTACTGATGTATATAAGAAACCCACTGACCGAAACACATTACTTCATGCCACCAGTTTTCATCCGCAATCTTTAATAAGGGGTTTACCATTTGGGCAATTTATAAGAATACGACGCATAACTGCATCTGATACATTATACGACCAACGCTCCAATGAACTAGTGCACAATTTGTTACAACGGGGATATAACTTCAAAGATCTACAAAAAGCTCAGGCTAAAGCTAGATCCCTTAATCGCAATTCCCTCCGTATGGTTCGTCCTAAGCAGACCAAGCAACGAATTCCATGTGTTCTCACTTTCTCTCAACTTTCTATTCAGGCCCAAAAAGTTGTCCGACGACATTGGCCAATCTTGAGGTCGGATGAGAAACTGACAGAAGTCCTCCAGGATCCTCCTTTAACTGTCTACAAGAAAGCTAGGAACATTAAGAACACCCTGGTCAAGGCTGAATTCCACTCACCTAAACCAACGACAGGCTCAAATTGGCTCACAGAAATGGAGAAACCTAAAGGTATGTACCCATGTGGGCATTGTGCCCAGTGTGGATATACCTTTAAGACAGACCATTTCACCCACCCCAGCTTAGGGAAAAAATACCCCATACGTGATTTCATAAACTGCACAACAAAGAATGTCATATATTTAATTAAATGTCCTTGTGGGAAAGGCTACATAGGCAAGACGAAACGGGAACTTGGGCAGAGAATCTCTGAACACAGGTCCGACATTAGGAATGGCCGCATGGAATCCTCTGTGGCCAGGCATTTCCATGAGTTAGGACATAACATCAGTCAACTTAAATTTATAGGTATAGAGGTGGTTAGATTACCCTATAGAGGAGGTAACCTTGAGAAGAGATTACTCCAACGTGAACTGGCTTGGATATTCCAGTTGGGCACTAAAAGCCCTAATGGACTCAATGAAGACTTAGACTTCACTGTATATTTTTAAATACTTTACCTTGATAGTTTAAATATACAATTACTAGATGATTGTGCAATAATTAGATGAAGAGTTTGTGGATTTCCACAAACTCTTGGCTGTATCCATTTTTATCCTCACTTGCTCACAAATGGTTCTATTTTTAATTCTAATTTTATCCTTTTTCTTTTGAACAGAATTCTTGTGGTGCCTGTTTTGGGTCCGCTTTAATATATGGTCTCCAGCATGATCTTCAGCTGCGCACATGTTTCCCCTTACAAAAAAAATCTACCCAGCTATGCCCATATGAACACATCTGCCACTCCTGGCCATCTATCTTATTACCATCAAGGACATACATCGTTATATGTTCCATTGAATCTATATCCACCATCTTTATTGTGGCTATGAATCACCAGTTACTATTATCTCCGTCGGCCATCTTGGATGTGGCATTATACTGCTAGAATATTGAGAAGTTCCCATCTGTTTCTCCGTCGGCCATCTTGGATGTGGCGGGACACTAATAGCATATTTAGAAGAGCTTATGGACGCCATCTTTGGAGAGGCAGGATCCGGCTGGAACGCCGGCATCCATCTTGTATGTGGCAGCCTGCCACTGTCTAATGCTGTGATAACGATTTTTCATTTAGGCAATAGATCTATCTAACAAACGGTTCCCTTCCCCTCACACACCCTCGCGCGCCCCGTGTGTCACACCTGGAAACATAGCAGTTTTTGCTAGGATCCATGCTGCTGACAGGGACGCGCTGGGGCGAGTGGTGATGACGTCAGAGACCGGCGCCGACATGTGCTCCGCGTCTGGCGCCATCTGCAGCCCAGCTGGAGACCATCACCCTTACTATAAAGACACCCTCCTCACCACTATGGATACCGCATTTTTCCTCTTGACAAAGATCTCATAGCAGATCGAAACGTTGAGGGATTTTGACGACCTGCGGTCAGCCTGTAAGCATTTGTACTGACTTATCTGTTTATTTTGCTTGTTATGCATTTGTTACCTTGATACTTTGGTGCTCTATGTCTGGAAGGCAGCACTAACAGGGCTTCCTTTATTTCTAAGTGCTACTTGATTTTGTACCTTGTCTTGCTTTCTGACAATTGCCCTATGTGTATTATGCCCTCCATTTTCTGTATATATACTTGGTTGTCATAGAACCTATATGTTTCACTGTATATAGCTTGCACATCTGTTTTCACGACCCATAAGCATTAAAATCATGTGTTATCATGCATAACCTTGTTTATGATGTTCATTACCTCATAGTTTATATTTTTTGACATATGTACCAGTGTCCAAAAAGCAGAGGGCACTATTGAGGTGGTTGAACCCAGATCTGCTGATCTACATTTTCCTCTTTTGAAGCTACCTATTTTCAGTGTGCTACAACCAAATCTAACTAGTACATGTGTGTGTACAAGACCAGCACCCTGTGAGTACAACTATATGTGTGTACAAGACCAGCACCCTGTGAGTACAACCGTATGTGTGTACAAGACCAGCACCCTGTGAGTACAACCGTATGTGTGTACAAGACCAGCACCCTGTGAGTACAACCGTATGTGTGTACAAGACCAGCACCCTGTGAGTACAACTGTGTGTGTGTGTGTATCATCTTCACCCTCAATACTGAGTTCTGTCTCTTATTGGGGGGAAAAGACAAGACCAGCACCCTGTGAGTACATGTGTGTGTACAAGACCAGCACCCTGTGAGTACATGTGTGTGTACAAGATCAGCACCCTGTGAGTACATGTGTGTGTACAAGACCAGCACCCTGTGAGTACATGTGTGTGTACAAGACCAGCACCCTGTGAGTACATGTGTGTGTACAAGATCAGCACCCTGTGAGTACATGTGTGTGTACAAGACCAGCACCCTGTGAGTACATGTGTGTGTACAAGACCAGCACCCTGTGAGTACAACTGTGTGTGTGTGTGTGTGTGTGTGTGTGTGTATACAAGACCAGCACCCTGTGAGTACAACTGTGTGTGTGTGTGTGTGTGTGTGTGTGTGTGTGTGTGTGTGTGTGTGTGTGTATCATCTTCACCCTCAATACTGAGTTCTGTCTCTTATTGGGGGGAAAAGACAAGACCAGCACCCTGTGAGTACAACTGTATGTGTGTACAAGACCAGCACCCTGTGAGTACATGTGTGTGTACAAGACCAGCACCCTGTGAGTACAAGTGTGTGTGTGTACAAGACCAGCACCCTGTGAGTACATGTGTGTGTACAAGACCAGCACCCTGTGAGTACAACTGTGTGTGTGTGTGTGTGTGTGTGTGTGTGTGTGTGTGTGTGTGTGTGTGTATCATCTTCACCCTCAATATTGAGTTCTGTCTCTTATTGGGGGGAAAAGACAAGACCAGCACCCTGTGAGTACAGCTGTATGTGTGTGTGTGTGTATACAGGCCCGGTAGACAAAACAGTAATGCAGATGGATTATCCCGGCAAACAGAACTCTGCCCCTAACAAGAGTCCGGACAGCCCCACGTTAACCCGAACAGGGTCAATCCGGGTCTGCTGGGTGTTCCACAAAAAGGGGGCATTGTGACAGACTCTCTGCCCCTTTGGACTTTACACAGGTTCATTACTCTCCTTTTCTTAAGCATGTTACAGACTGCCAGTGTATTGATTGATTACGTTATTCATTGTTCTGACTGCCAGTTTATTGATTGATTACGTTATTCATTGTTCTGCCATTGTATTGATTGATTACATCACAGACAATGGCATTGTTCGGATTGAGTGTATTACAGACGTCTATTGTATTGCTGATTGCGTCACCGGCAGAGTTGAGGAATTGTGTGCCCTGCTGCTATTGGTCGGTGTGTGTGTCATGCAATGGAGACTTGTGTATTTAAGGCCTAGAGTGGCACTAATAAAGTCTACTTCACCTTCACCCTCAATACTCTGAGTTCTGTCTCTTATTGGGGGAAACGCTATATTACAATTCACTAGCCCTTGTAAGGGCTGTTCCTGGTTCCTCACGGACGACTCTGGAATTCCAGCAGCACCTCTTACGATTGGGAAAAGGACGTCTCGGTCGGTGAAGCCCTCCGGCAATAAGGGTTATCGCTACAAAATTCAAATCCCAAACAGGAAGAACAGGCCTCCTAGGAGGCCACAATGCGAGACCCCCTGGAAGAAGATCTTGACCAAAGGAGAAAACGCAAAGGACCTTTGAAAAACAGACAGACAAGGCAGCAACCTGCCCCATTAAGATACTCAGCTGAAGACCAGAGTCCAGCCACTATTGAAGAAATTCCAAAATCCTGAAAACAGAAAAGACCCGACAAGTCAAAAATTTAGCCTTACACCAATCAATATAAGACCTCCAAGTCCTATAATAGATGGAAGAAGAGGACCTCTTCCCGGCACTAATAAAAGTCTGAATAACATATCCGAAAAAAACAAAACAAAAAACCTTCCTCCCCTAAAAAGGAGGTTTCAGCAGCCAGGCCGTCACAGCCAGCGTTCATAAATTGGGGCAACGCAGTTGACCCTGTGAAATAAAATCCAGCCGAAGAAGCAGATTGAACTGATCCACCGCCAGACAAACGATGTCTGCGAACCACACCCTCCTTGGCCACCTTGAAGCCATGAGAATGGCGGGAACCCCGACCAGGGCCAGCTTTCGCAACACCTTGCCTAGCATAGGGATCGGAGGAGACAGAGAATGGAACACCAGGTCCCCCCAGCTCAGGGACATGACATCCACTGCTAGAGCCAGAGGATCCTGAGAAAACGACACGAATGTCGGAAGTTAGTAACTGTGACGAGAGGCAAACAGATCCACCTCCAGCGTCCCCCACCGGAGACAAAGCAACCTAAAAACCTGAGGGTGGAAAGATCATTCCCCCCGGCGGAAAGAGCACCTGCTCAGAAAAGTCGCGTCCGTGTATTCCAATCCTGGAATGCACACTGCCGAGATGCAAGGGACATGAGCCTCCGCCCAGGCTAGAATCAGAGACACCTCTCTGATGGCACCCAGACTGCGAGTCCCTCCCAGGCAATCAATGTAAGCAACCGCCAACCGATCGTCCAACCGAACCTGAACCGGCAAGCCCTGTAAATGCTGTGCCAAGAGAGACAGAACCGACCTGATGGCCCTCAACTCCAGAATGTTGATGGGCAAGTGGGCCTCCAGAGGACCCCACCTCCCCCGGAACCGAAAGTCCTTCCAGAAAAACTCCCCATCCCGACAAACCGGCGGCCGTGGTGACAGTTTCCCAAAGAGGCAACAGAAAGGACCTGCCCCTCAAGATAAAGTCCAAGACCATCCACCACAGGAGAGACTGCCGAACTCGGGAGGACATCCGGAAAGACCGATCCAACGACCGCGGTCGCCGGTCCCAAGACGCCGACAGATCAACTGAAGCGTCCTCGTGCGAAAATGAGCAAAGGGCACCGCCTCAAAGGAGGCTACCATCAACCCCACCAGTCTCATCCCCAACCGGACGGACAGGCAAGGATTGGATATAAGAAACTGCGCCAATTCCTGAATCAAGAGAACCGTGGGCTGAGACAGAAACACTTTGTGTTGACAAGAATCCAAGGACATCCCCAGGAAGAACACCACCCTGGCCGGAGCGAGGGAGGACTTGGGATAGTCGATCACCCAGCCATCACTCTCCAGAGAGGACACCACCGACCTGGTGTCCGTCTCCGATTGACCGAAGAAAGGAGCCATGATGAGAAGGTCATCCAGATAAGGCGCGATGCGAATCCCCTGAGCCCTGAGAAGGGCCATCACTACGGCCAGCACCTTGGTGAACACCTTTGGAGCCGAGATAAGGCCTGATGAGCCGGAAAGATAGGAACATGAAGGCAGGCAGCCTTGATGTCTACGGACGTCATGAAGTCCCCTGCCGAAAAGAAGTGATGGCAGAGCACAGAGTTCCCCTGCGAAATTTCCAAGAACGTATAAACCTGTTGAGGAACTTCAGATCCAGGATAGGACGCACCGATCCATCTTTCTTGGGCACTGTAAAGAGATTCGAATAATACCCAAGGCCCACAACCGAGGACGGAACCGGGCAGATGACTGCCATGTCCAGAAGATTTCTTACCGCCGCCAGGAGCCCCTGCGTGGCCAAAGGATCGAACTCCAGCTTGTAACCGGACGACACCACCTCCCGAATCCATCTAACCGAGACTGCCTGGTCCCTTACCTGGGAGAGGTGTCGCAACCGTCCCCCCACCCGCATGGATGAGGGCGCCCCCTCATTGCTGAGCGGGCCTGGCAGCGGGTGATGGCTTGGAGCCCCAGGAGTGACCGGGACGGCCTCTACCCTGGTTCCAACCGGCACCCCTAAAGACAGGGAAAGACCGCGCCCCTGCCAGCTCTGGCTCCCCGAAAGGAGAGATTAAAAGAAGCCGCCCCCCCCCCCGAAAGGAACGGCATAGTCACTTGCTCTGAGGCAACTTACCTCCCCTGGCAACAGAATCCAATTTCTTACCAAACAGTCACAAACCCTAAAAAGGGAAGAGTCATGATGGTCTTTTTTTTTTTTTTTTTTAAATAAAAATCAGCAGTCTATTGCCGCAGCCACACCAACCGCCGGATAGCCATCCAACAAGGCCGCGGTCCTACTACACATCACCGTGGCATCAACCTGAGCGGCAAGAACAACGATTCACAACGCTTGAGAGCCTCAAACTCTTCACAAACAGGATCAAGGCCCGACGGCAAGTCCCTGATAAAGGACCTTGCAGCCAACATCAAAAGTGCCGAAGCACAAAAACCAGCCACAAAACCGAACCAAAACCGACAAAGGCGTGGCTAGCCAGCTGGTCACTCCGGCGATCCTCACCATCCTAAATAGTAGTACAGTCAGGAGAGTGCAACACAGCCGTGTTGGACAGCCCCAAAACCGGAGCATCGACCACAGGGAAGAAGACCATCGCTTAACCAAGTCCGCCGGGAAAGGATACTCTTTATCCCAACTAGGCGTAACACCAGCAAAACGGGTAAGCTGCACCCATTCCTTAAGTATGACATCCTCAAAATGTCGTGGACTGGGAATTCCAAGCGTGGCCAGACCACGTCAATTAACTCACCCTTAGGCGTAGGAGCCGCCTCAACAATTGAGCCAATATTGAAGGGGTGTCGAAGGCCACCCCAGCAACCTGGTCACCCGCAGTGCCGGGCAATTGCTGGACATCAGGCCCATCCGAATCCTCAAAGAGCTCCCCCTCCTCAGCCGGGGGGCAATCGGCCCAGTCCAAGGACTCAAACACATCAACATCGTGACCCTGCGGAGCGAGGGAAAGTGTTTCCGCTTAGCCGGGGCCCTCTGAGCAACCACCGCGGAAAACGTTATCTCAAAGCTGGCCAACCCGGCGCACACCTCGGAATGCGAATCCCCACCCATGACCACGTCACATGGGGTCCGGAACAGGCGGGGAGGGGTAGGTGATGACACGGGCGGCGAGGAGCCAGAAGCCGGAGTACCAGACTGGCGCTTAATATTCCACCGTACACATGGAATGCATATTATGACAGCATCCCCTGGGAGAGGAGCCCCACAACCCCCAAATAGCCTGAATTGCCCCAAGGGCCGTTTCCGTTATACTAGAAGCCTCCATAATGGTGAAATTATGGTATTCGCAGTTACCCAGGGATTTATGCCATAAGCGACCCGGGATGCCCCTTTTAAATGTCCCATGTGGGGGGATTTGTAATTATAAAGGGACAGTACCCCAACTAGCCAAGCATCTAAAAACCGGAAGACCCCTTCAGTATGGGAACCCAGGATCTGCTATGGAAAAGAAGACATTCACTCCATGGCCCATAGACAGTCAAACATGCAGCAGCACAGGAATAAAAAATGCAAATTATGCACAACAGAAACTAACGGGCAACTAAATGCATACATATTAAAAACATATTAAAACCTAAGGACAGAGTGGGGTTCGAACCGGCACCGTCGGGGAACAAACTCCATAAGCGTATGCTCTAACCGCTGGACCGTGCAGCCGGCTACCAATTCATTGAGGGAATACTTCCAAAAGCGCTACATCAACAGCGTACATGTGCCCCACAACAAGAAGAAACTCACCACGGCGGCAGAATGCGATTGCGTCAAGATGGGGGGGGGGGGAAGAATGAACGAGGAAGAGAAGAAGAAGGGCGGGCCGTCACAAGCGCGCGAAGCGCTCCGGCCCCGCCCCCCTTCCCGGACACAGTGCAGCGCGGGCCGCGCGAGACGCGGCCCCGCCAGACAGCCGCATAACACCACACAAGGGGAGGCAGCGGGCACCGCACACACATGGCGCCCAGCCTCACCTCCGCACCTTACCAAAAACCTGTGCAAAGCGGGAGCGGGCGGAAAAGTGACAAAACGCGCCGCCCGACCCCGCCCCCCCATCAAGGCAGAACCTACCCAGGCACGAAAAAGAAGTACAGTCAGGAGGCACCATACAACTGCCCACCGCCTACAATCAAGCACAAACACACAGCAATCACACTCAGCAAGTACTAGTAATCACATAGCGCCCCCCCCCCCTCTTTCTAGCGCAGGGAGAAAGGGACCAAGCGGGGGACAGGGACAGCACCAATAAGGTGACAGCGGGACGGGGCATCCCAAACCCGGATCACCAGGCCGGATAACCGCGTTGCCTCACGTGTGGGGTCTAGCGGAGGAGCTAATCTCCTAGAAGCCTCCCAGCTTAGGCTGCTGGCTGGGTAATGGTGCCATCTACCATTACCCAGCCAGCAGCCTAAGCTGGGAGGCTTCTATTGTTATCTATTAGGCAAACAAAAAAGGACTGGGCAGAAATAGACCAGAAAGGGGGGGCCGGGGTGTTACCCTGCAAGCAGGAGACTTCTTTCTTCTGTCTTGTCGCCATCTTGCAGAGAAGAACACTGGGGAATGAGTGAGAGGTATCAGGTATGTATAGACCAGGAGGGGCTCGTTTTTTCATGACTTTTCTGCAACGTTGCCACCTGCTGGTGGTATAACCCAAGTGTAATAATTAATGCTTGAAGTGGGGTGTGTGACATACTTAGAATATACAGGGCCTTAAAGATCCTGATCAGCAAACCATCGGTGTCAAACTGGCTCCAGTCTTCCTGGCCAGAATCGTCATGACTCCTCGGCCTCTCATCAGATGAACCTGAGTCAGAGAACAGCTCTCCATCATCAGACAGAGTACAGGCACCCGGAGTAGTGAACTCCTCAGTTCCCATAGCAAAGGCAGAAACCGGGGGCGTCAAGGGCCGCTTCTTACCAGAGCCCAAGTGCTCTGTCAACCCCGCAATAATCTGGTCAGCCGTAGGCAGTCTGGAAGACGCAGCAGGCTGTAACTCCCCACTTGTATGCGACTCAGCAGGAGTGAGATTTAAGCATGGGGAAAGGAGTATCGAAGCGAGGTGCAGCTACTGGCAAGCCTGATTGCAGGGCCAGTGCTTGCTCGGCACATGGTGCGCAGACCCGTGCCCTGTCAGCATCCGCATGGGGTTGACCACACACTATACACAGCCAGTCTTGTCCCAGAGGGACCCCGGTCACATAATTCTGAGATGCCTCCATATGGTCATTATCTAGGCACAATATGCCAGCAGGGATTTATGCAATAGGCAACCCTGGATGCCCCAAAGACCCGCTAGGAATGTGGGAGAATTTTTTACAAGCCCGCTATAATTTATGTCAGGCCGGGAGAAGCCACCGGAGTCTTTGACGCCTGAAAGACATAAAAGAGAATAAGAGGTGTCAGAGCCATGCGCAGAAATTTTTTTATAATGAAATCACCGCGAGGGCACTTACAGACCAAAGGAGGAGGGGGACCGCAACCACGCGCGAAGATCAAAATGGCGCCCAGCGAACCTCGAAGGGCGGGCCCAATCTTTGGCCGTGAAGCGGAGCGCGCCTGCCCACCCCGAAGAGTGCGAAGCTCTGAGGGAGCAGTCAAACACGCAAAGGATAAGATAAACTTAGTATAAGCCTGTGCTAATGGAGACGCTGTAGCGTCTGGACGCCGCCGCCGCCCGGCGCAGCACACTTTTAGTAAAAGAAAAGACACGCGCACGGCGGCAGCCAAAAAACTATAAGGAGCAAGCAGCGCGGCTCTGATACCCAGTTGCAAGTCAAGGGCAATACTACGGCCATAAGCGTGACAATACAGTACACTGAGACCGCCACACACCCCCCCCTTTCTTCGAACTACGGGGGGAACGAGGGAGGATGGCGACCCTTTACACAGGGTCCACCGCTACACGGGGCAATAATGCGGGAGGGGCATCCACTAGAGGCTCACCATCAGCCTATACCGCCTACCCTACGGTGGGGGACTGCGGTGGAGCATGGCTCCGTTAAGCACGCATGGTGCTGCCTACCTTCACCCGACCAGCGCAGCCCAGGCTGGGAGGCACATCACAGGGAGGACAGGTGGGAATAGTCCAACAGGGCCGGAGGCTTCAATAGCCCCGCCCACCTGCAAGAGAGTGATACTTCATGTCTTCAGCACTGCAGAGAAATCTGGGGATTTGTGGGAGGTCCCCGGGTATTTGTGGGGCCGGGAAGAGCTTGTTTTTTTCGTGTCTCTGCAGTGCAGCGCCCACTGGCGGAGGATTACCCAAGTGTAAGTATTATATCTGGAGCAGGACGTACTGTATACTTACAATACAGAGGGGGAGAGTGTGATGGCTCTGCAGGATAGACAGGCAGAGGGACGACATGTAATACGGGGGGGGGGGAGTGTGATGGGCTCTGCAGGATAGACAGGCAGAGGGACAACATGTAATACGGGGGGGGGGGGGAGTGTGATGGGCTCTGCAGGATAGACAGGCAGAGGGACGACATGTAATACAGGAGGGGAGAGTGTGATGGGCTCTGCAGGATAGACAGGCAGAGGGACAACATGTAATACAGGGGGGGGGAAGAGTGTGACAGGCCATGCAGGATAGACAGGCAGAGGGACGACATGTAATACAGAGGGGGAGAGTGTGATGGCTCTGCAGGATAGAGAGGCAGAGGGACGTGATGGCTCTGCAGGATAGACAGGCAGAGGGACGACATGTAATACAGAGGGGGGAGAGTGTGATGGCTCTGCAGGATAGACAGGCAGAGGGACGACATGTAATACGGGGGGGGGAGTGTGATGGGCTCTGCAGGATAGACAGGCAGAGGGACGACATGTAATACAGGAGGGGAGAGTGTGATGGGCTCCGCAGGATAGACAGGCAGAGGGACGACATGTAATACAGGGGGGGGGAGTGTGATGGGCCTCTGCAGGATAGACAGGCAGAGGGACGACATGTAATACAGGAGGGGAGAGTGTGATGGGCTCTGCAGGATAGACAGGCAGAGGGACGACATGTAATACGGGGGGGGGGGGGGGGGAGTGTGACAGGCCATGCAGGATAGACAGGCAGAGGGACGACATGTAATACAGGAGGGGGAGAGTGTGATGGCTCTGCAGGATAGACGAGGCAGAGGGACAGACATGTAATACGGGGGGGGGGGGGGTGGAGGTGGTATGACAGGCCATGCAGGATAGACAGGCAGAGGGACGACATGTAATACAGGGGGGGGGAGAGTGTGATGGCTCTGCAGGATAGACAGGCAGAGGGACAACATGTAATACGGGGGGGGGGGGGGGGGGGGGGGGGGGGGGTGGGGAGTGTGACAGGCCATGCAGGATAGACAGGCAGAGGGACGACATGTAATACAGGGGGGGGGAGAGTGTGATGGCTCTGCAGGATAGACAGGCAGAGGGACGACATGTAATACGGGGGGGGAGACTGTGATATCTTTGCAGGATAGACGTCTTGGGCATCCTTGAGCTTTACACTAACGACGTTAAATTGTAGTTTTGAACCTAAAGAGTGGCAATGCCCCCTCAGTATCTCCTGTGGCTGCTATAAATTTGATGGCCAAGCTCCGCCCACTTCTTGTTTGCTGCAGCAGCGTTTCAGATTCCATCCCACAGAGAAAAAAATAAGCCGGACGCCATATTACCAAACCTCTTTTTATTTCCGCCAAATCCACGATGATTGGGGAGGGGGGAGGGGCACGTTGCCAATTTATCCTAAAAAAAGGGGGAGGGGCCAGTCCACAAAAAATAAGAAAATAAATAGAAAAAAAAAAAAACGAGACGGGGGCGCGCTGGGACGCCACAAAGATAAATCTGAGGCCGGTAATGTAAAAAAATCAGGTATCGCCCCCATGGGGGGGAGAAGACATAATGAAGCTGCGGGCGGCGCTTCTGTGTAGTGACCTCGTGTGCGACGTAGTGACATCATGGCCGAGCCTCTGACATCACTGCTGGAAAAGGGCCGGCAACGTCTCTGCGCAGTGATCCAGAATGGGATCCCCCGGGGAAGGTTTCTTCCGGAATAACGATGGAAGGTTCCGGATGTGGACTTCCTTCCGGAACTGCTCACCCAGAGGTTTCTGCAACAAGATGGCGGCTATCAGGACAGCAAAGGCCAAGCGGTGCAACCAAACCTGCCCACCCACCAAACCCGACCGCCCACCCACCAAACCCGCCCGCCCACCAAACCTGCCCACCCGCCCAACCGAACCCACCCGCCAAACCTGCCCACCCACCAAACCCTGCCCCACCCACCAACCAAACCTGCCCACCCACCAACCAAACCTGCCCACCCACCAACCAAACCTGCCCACCCACCAACCAAACCCGCCCACCCACCAACCAAACCCGCCCACCCACCAACCAAACCTGCCCACCCACCAAACCCTGCCCCACCCACCAAACCTGCCCACCCACCAACGAATTCCATCCATCTGCCAACCAAACCCTCCCACCAAAACCTGCCCCCCAACAAATAAACCCAGCCACCTATCGCAGCCACCCACCTGCCAATTCCACCAAACCCCACCCAGCCACCCACCAACCCACCCCAGCCACCCACCAGTTGCACCAACCAACCAGCCAGTTCAATCCACCAATTGCACCCACCAACCCACCAGTTCCACCAACCAACCAAACCAACCCACCAATTCCACCCACCAACCAACCAAACCACCAACCAAACCACCAATTCCACCCACGCGCCAGCCAATACCACCGACCATCCTTCCAATTCCACCCACCAACCAACCAACCCACCAATTCCACCAACCAACCAAACCCACCCACCTGTCAATTCTACCCACACACCAATTCCTCCTACCAACCAACCCCACCCACCAGTCCACACCCAGCCACCACCAACCGGCCTGTCCAACCCCAGTCACCAAACAAGACCCTGGGAGGACAAGAGACTGGGCGGCCAGAGAAGAGCCGAGGCCTCAGCTACTTACCCCGATGCAGCTGGAGATGAGCCTCCGGAAGTGATCCCTCCTCTTCTTCTCTGAGGCTTTCTGGTTTTGGTTGAGGAGTTTCTTGTCAAACTGCTGCAGGGATTCCATGTGTATGTCTGGGATCTGCTCCATCAGCCCCCGCAGCTCGGGATAGCGCCCCCGCTGGAGAACACAGACACTCAGCAAATTACACCCCAAACCACTGACCCCGCCCCTGTACAGAAACACCCCAAAACACTGACCCCGCCCCCATACACAAACACCCCAAACCACTGACCCCGCCCCATACAGAAACACCCCAAACCACTGACCCCGCCCCATACAGAAACACCCCAAAACACTGACCCCGCCCCATACACAAACACCCCAAACCACTGACCCCGCCCCATACACAAACACCCCAAACCACTGACCCCGCCCCATACAGAAACACCCCAAAACACTGACCCCGCCCCATACACAAACACCCCAAACCACTGACCCCGCCCCATACAGAAACACCCCAAAACACTGACCCCGCCCCATACAGAAATACCCCAAACCACTGACCCCGCCCCGTACAGAAATACCCCAAACCACTGACCCCGCCCTGTACAGAAATACCCCAAACCACTGACCCCACCCCATACACAAACACCCCAAAACACTGACCCCGCCCCGTACAGAAATACCCCAAATCACTGACCCCGCCCACATACACAAACTCCCCAAACCACTGACCCCGCCCCATACAGAAACACCCCAAACCACTGACCCCGCCCCATACAGAAACACCCCAAACCACTGACCCCGCCCCGTACAGAAATACCCCAAACCACTGACCCCGCCCTGTACAGAAATACCCCAAACCACTGACCCCACCCCATACACAAACACCCCAAAACACTGACCCCGCCCCGTACAGAAATACCCCAAATCACTGACCCCGCCCACATACACAAACTCCCCAAACCACTGACCCCGCCCCATACAGAAACACCCCAAACCACTGACCCCGCCCCATACAGAAACACCCCAAACCACTGACCCCGCCCCATACAGAAACACCCCAAACCACTGACCCCACCCCATACACAAACACCCCAAACCACTGACCCCGCCCCATACAGAAACACCCCAAACCACTGACCCCGCCCCATACAGAAACACCCCAAACCACTGACCCCGCCCCATACACAAACACCCCAAAACACTGACCCCGCCCCATACACAAACACCCCAAAACACTGACCCCCCCCATAAACAAACACCCCAAACAACTGACCCCGCCCCATACAGAAATACCCCAAACCACTGACCCCGCCCCATACAGAAACACCCCAAACCACTGACCCCGCCCCTGTACAGAAACACCCCAAACCACTGACCCCGCCCCTGTACAGAAACACCCCAAACCACTGACCCCGCCCCTGTACAGAAACACCCCAAACCACTGACCCCGCCCCGTACAGAAACACCCCAAACCACTGACCCCGCCCACAAACACCCCAAACCACTGACCCCGCCCCCATACAAAGACACCCCAAACCAGTAACCCCGCCCCCAGGAGGAGGAGGCCACACCCAGCTCTTACCAAAGCCTCGTACATCTGAAAGCCGAGCATCACCAGGGCCACGTTACACGACTCGTGCTGCCCGTTCACCTGGAGGCCGCGCAGGACATTGCTGAACAAGCAGAGGACGGCGTCCGAGGGGAGACACCGAGAGATCACCTGACAACAGGAAACAGGGGCGTGACCAACCGGCCGCGCTCACACATTCCTCCCTTACCCTGGAGCTCCCTCCCCCTCCACCCATACCTTCACTCCCTCCCCTCCCCCCTCACCTTCGCTCCCCCTCCTCCCTTACCTTCGCTCCCTCCCCCTCCTCCCTTACCTTCGCTCGCTCCCTCAGTCCCCCTCCTCCCTTACCTTCGCTCCCTCCCCCTCCTCCCTTACCTTCGCTCCCTCCCCCTCCTCCCTTACCTTCACTCCCTCCCTCAGTCCCCCTCCTCCCTTACCTTCGCTCCTCCCCCTCCTCCCTTACCTTCACTCCCTCCCCCTCCTCCCTTACCTTCGCTCGCTCCCTCAGTCCCCCTCCTCCCTTACCTTCACTCCCTCCCTCAGTCCCCCTCCTCCCTTACCTTCGCTCCTCCCCCTCCTCCCTTACCTTCACTCCCTCCCTCAGTCCCCCTCCTCCCTTACCTTCACTCCCTCCCTCAGTCCCCCTCCTCCCTTACCTTCACTCCCTCCCTCAGTCCCCCTCCTCCCTTACCTTCACTCCCTCCCTCAGTCCCCCTCCTCCCTTACCTTCGCTTCCTCCCTCAGTCCCCCTCCTCCCTTACCTTCGCTTCCTCCCTCAGTCCCCCTCCTCCCTTACCTTCACTCCCTCCCTCAGTCCCCCTCCTCCCTTACCTTCGCTCCTCCCCCTCCTCCCTTACCTTCACTCCCTCCCTCAGTCCCCCTCCTCCCTTACCTTCACTCCCTCCCTCAGTCCCCCTCCTCCCTTACCTTCACTCCCTCCCTCAGTCCCCCTCCTCCCTTACCTTCACTCCCTCCCTCAGTCCCCCTCCTCCCTTACCTTCGCTTCCTCCCTCAGTCCCCCTCCTCCCTTACCTTCGCTTCCTCCCTCAGTTCCCCTCCTCCCTTACCTTCGCTCCCTCGCTCGCTCCCCCTCCTCCCTTACCTTCGCTCCCTCCCCCTCCTCCCTTACCTTCGCTCCTCCCCCTCCTCCCTTACCTTCGCTCCCTCCCCCTCCTCCCTTACCTTCGCTCCCTCCCCCTCCTCCCTTACCTTCGCTCCCTCCCCCTCCTCCCTTACCTTCGCTCCCTCCCCCTCCTCCCTTACCTTCGCTCCCTCCCCCTCCTCCCTTACCTTCGCTCCTCCCCCTCCTCCCTTACCTTCGCTCCTCCCCCTCCTCCCTTACCTTCGCTCCTCCCCCTCCTCCCTTACCTTCGCTCCCTCCCCCTCCTCCCTTACCTTCACTCCCTCGCTCGCTCCCCCTCCTCCCTTACCTTCGCTCCTCCCCCTCCTCCCTTACCTTCACTCCCTCCCCCTCCTCCCTTACCTTCGCTCCTCCCCCTCCTCCCTTACCTTCACTCCTCCCCCTCCTCCCTTACCTTCGCTCCCTCCCCCTCCTCCCTTACCTTCACTCCCTCGCTCGCTCCCCCTCCTCCCTTACCTTCGCTCCTCCCCCTCCTCCCTTACCTTCGCTCCCTCCCCCTCCTCCCTTACCTTCGCTCCTCCCCCTCCTCCCTTACCTTCACTCCTCCCCCTCCTCCCTTACCTTCGCTCCCTCCCCCTCCTCCCTTACCTTCGCTCCTCCCCCTCCTCCCTTACCTTCACTCCTCCCCCCTCCTCCCTTACCTTCGCTCCCTCCCCCTCCTCCCTTACCTTCACTCCCTCGCTCGCTCCCCCTCCTCCCTTACCTTCGCTCCTCCCCCTCCTCCCTTACCTTCGCTCCCTCCCCCTCCTCCCTTACCTTCGCTCCTCCCCCTCCTCCCTTACCTTCGCTTCCTCCCTCAGTCCCCCTCCTCCCTTACCTTCGCTCCCTCGCTCGCTCCCCCTCCTCCCTTACCTTCGCTCGCTCCCCCTCCTCCCTTACCTTCGCTCCCTCCCCCTCCTCCCTTACCTTCGCTTCCTCCCTCAGTCCCCCTCCTCCCTTACCTTCGCTCCCTCGCTCGCTCCCCCTCCTCCCTTACCTTCGCTCCCTCCCCCTCCTCCCTTACCTTCGCTCCCTCCTCCCTTACCTTCGCTCCTCCCCCTCCTCCCTTACCTTCGCTCCCTCCCCCTCCTCCCTTACCTTCGCTCCTCCCCCTCCTCCCTTACCTTCACTCCTCCCCCTCCTCCCTTACCTTCGCTCCCTCCCCCTCCTCCCTTACCTTCACTCCCTCGCTCGCTCCCCCTCCTCCCTTACCTTCGCTCCTCCCCCTCCTCCCTTACCTTCGCTCCCTCCCCCTCCTCCCTTACCTTCGCTCCTCCCCCTCCTCCCTTACCTTCGCTTCCTCCCTCAGTCCCCCTCCTCCCTTACCTTCGCTCCCTCGCTCGCTCCCCCTCCTCCCTTACCTTCGCTCGCTCCCCCTCCTCCCTTACCTTCGCTCCCTCCCCCTCCTCCCTTACCTTCGCTTCCTCCCTCAGTCCCCCTCCTCCCTTACCTTCGCTCCCTCGCTCGCTCCCCCTCCTCCCTTACCTTCGCTCCCTCCCCCTCCTCCCTTACCTTCGCTCCCTCCTCCCTTACCTTCGCTCCCTCCCCCTCCTCCCTTACCTTCGCTCCCTCCCCCTCCTCCCTTACCTTCGCTCCTCCCCCTCCTCCCTTACCTTCGCTCCCTCCCCCTCCTCCCTTACCTTCGCTCCTCCCCCTCCTCCCTTACCTTCGCTCCTCCCCCTCCTCCCTTACCTTTGCTCCCTCCCCCTCCTCCCTTACCTTCGCTCCTCCCCCTCCTCCCTTACCTTCGCTCCTCCCCCTCCTCCCTTACCTTCACTCCTCCCCCTCCTCCCTTACCTTCGCTCCCTCCCCCTCCTCCCTTACCTTCACTCCCTCGCTCGCTCCCCCTCCTCCCTTACCTTCGCTCCTCCCCCTCCTCCCTTACCTTCGCTCCCTCCCCCTCCTCCCTTACCTTCGCTCCTCCCCCTCCTCCCTTACCTTCGCTCCCTCCCCCTCCTCCCTTACCTTCGCTCCCTCCCCCTCCTCCCTTACCTTCGCTCCTCCCCCTCCTCCCTTACCTTCACTCCTCCCCCTCCTCCCTTACCTTCACTCCCTCCCCCTCCTCCCTTACCTTCACTCCCTCCCCCTCCTCCCTTACCTTCGCTCCTCCCCCTCCTCCCTTACCTTCGCTCCCTCCCCCTCCTCCCTTACCTTTGCTCCCTCCCCCTCCTCCCTTACCTTCGCTCCTCCCCCTCCTCCCTTACCTTCGCTCCTCCCCCTCCTCCCTTACCTTCGCTCCTCCCCCTCCTCCCTTACCTTTGCTCCCTCCCCCTCCTCCCTTACCTTCGCTCCTCCCCCTCCTCCCTTACCTTCGCTCCTCCCCTTCCTCCCTTACCTTCACTCCTCCCCCTCCTCCCTTACCTTCACTCCTCCCCCTCCTCCCTTACCTTCGCTCCCTCCCCCTCCTCCCTTACCTTCACTCCCTCGCTCGCTCCCCCTCCTCCCTTACCTTCGCTCCTCCCCCTCCTCCCTTACCTTCGCTCCTCCCCCTTCTCCCTTACCTTCACTCCCTCGCTCGCTCCCCCTCCTCCCTTACCTTCGCTCCTCCCCCTCCTCCCTTACCTTCGCTCCCTCCCCCTCCTCCCTTACCTTCGCTCCTCCCCCTCCTCCCTTACCTTCACTCCTCCCCCTCCTCCCTTACCTTCGCTCCCTCCCCCTCCTCCCTTACCTTCACTCCCTCGCTCGCTCCCCCTCCTCCCTTACCTTCACTCCTCCCCCTCCTCCCTTACCTTCACTCCCTCGCTCGCTCCCCCTCCTCCCTTACCTTCGCTCCTCCCCCTTCTCCCTTACCTTCGCTCCCTCCCCCTCCTCCCTTACCTTCGCTCCTCCCCCTCCTCCCTTACCTTCACTCCTCCCCCTCCTCCCTTACCTTCACTCCTCCCCCTCCTCCCTTACCTTCGCTCCCTCCCCCTCCTCCCTTACCTTCGCTCCCTCCCCCTCCTCCCTTACCTTCACTCCCTCGCTCGCTCCCCCTCCTCCCTTACCTTCGCTCCTCGCCCTCCTCCCTTATCTTCACTCCCTCGCTCGCTCCCCCCTCCTCCCTTACCTTCGCTCCCTCCCCCTCCTCCCTTACCTTCACTCCCTCACTCCCTCCCCCTCCTCCCTTACCTTCACTCCTCGCCCTCCTCCCTTACCTTCGCTCCTCGCCCTCCTCCCTTACCTTCGCTCCTCGCCCTCCTCCCTTACCTTCGCTCCCTCGCTCGCTCCCCCTCCTCCCTTACCTTTGCTCCCTCTCCTCCCTTACCTTCGCTCCCTCCCCCTCCTCCCTTACCTTTGCTCCCTCTCCTCCCTTACCTTCGCTCCCTCCCCCTCCTCCCTTACCTTCGCTCCCTCGCTCGCTCCCCCTCCTCCCTTACCTTTGCTCCCTCTCCTCCCTTACCTTCGCTCCCTCGCTCGCTCCCCCTCCTCCCTTACCTTCGCTCCTCGCCCTCGCTCCTCGCCCTCCTCCCTTACCTTCGCTCCTCGCCCTCCTCCCTTACCTTCGCTCCTCGCCCTCGCTCTCCTCCCTTACCTTCGCTCCTCGCCCTCGCTCCTCGCCCTCCTCCCTTACCTTCACTCCCTCCCCTCCCCCCTTACCTTCGCTCCCTCCCCCACCTTCGCTCCTCGCCCTCCTCCCTTACCTTCGCTCCCTCCCCCTCCTCCCTTACCTTCGCTCCTCGCCCTCGCTCTCCTCCCTTACCTTCGCTCCCTCCCCCACCTTCGCTCCTCGCCCTCCTCCCTTACCTTCACTCCCTCCCCTCCCCCCTTACCTTCGCTCCCTCCCCCACCTTCGCTCCTCGCCCTCCTCCCTTACCTTCGCTCCCTCCCCCTCCTCCCTTACCTTCGCTCCTCGCCCTCCTCCCTTACCTTCGCTCCCTCCCCCTCCTCCCTTACCTTCGCTCCTCGCCCTCCTCCCTTACCTTCGCTCCCTCCCCCTCCTCCCTTACCTTCGCTCCCTCCCCCTCCTCCCTTACCTTCGCTCCCTCCCCCTCCTCCCTTACCTTCGCTCCCTCCCCCACCTTCGCTCCTCGCCCTCCTCCCTTACCTTCGCTCCCTCCCCCTCCTCCCTTACCTTCGCTCCCTCCCCCTCCTCCCTTACCTTCGCTCCCTCCCCCACCTTCGCTCCTCGCCCTCCTCCCTTACCTTCACTCCCTCCCCCACCTTTGCTCCCTCCCCTCCCCCCTTACCTTCGCTTCCTCCCTCAGTCCCCCTCCTCCCTTACCTTTCCTCGCTCTCTTCCCTTACCTTCACGCCCTCTCCTCCCTTACCTTTGCTCCCTCCCCTCCCCCCTTACCTTCGCTCCCTCCCCCTCCTCCCTTACCTTCACTCCCTCCCCCACCTTTGCTCCCTCCCCCTCCTCCCTTACCTTTGCTCCCTCCCCCTCCTCCCTTACCTTCGCTCACTTCAGGGGTGGGGAGGGGGGAAGCATGACATCACACTGCAGACAGGGGCGTGGCCCTGCATTTTGGACACCAGGGGGCGGTACCTCTTTGAGGAGTGGCCAGCAGAGCTGGGCGGCGGCCCTCTGGCACGTGGGCGTGTCCGTCCATAGAAGCGGGCTGAAGACGTTCAATAACAAAGCCGTGGACATCTCCTGCAAGACAAGGCGGGGGCGTGACTCTGTGATTCCACCAATCAGATCGCAGGAGTAGGGATCAGCACTCACCTCATTGCTCATTAGAAACTTGCCCAGGTCAGTGAGCTCCAGGGACCCCGGCGGGGGCGCGTCACTCAGGCTCATCATCTCTTCATCTCCTGGAGGGAGGACACAGGGGAAAGGTGAGGCGGGGCTGGGGTCAGGTGACACCAGGAGGCCACGCCCCCACACAGTCATCAGTCACATATATAGCCAGCTAATAACCCAGCACACACGTCTGCCCCCTCCTGGTGATAGGAGGATATTACCCCAGTGTATAATCTCCAGCACACGTCTGCCCCCTCCTGGTGATGGGAGGATATTACCCCAGTGTATAATCTCCAGCACATGTCTGCCCCCTCCTGGTGATAGGAGGATATTACCCCAGTGTATAATCTCCGGCAGACGTCTGCCCCCTCCTGGTGATAGGAGGATATTACCCCAGTGTATAATCTCCGGCACACGTCTGCTCCCTCCTGGTGATAGGAGGATATTACCCCAGTGTATAATCTCCAGCACACGTCTGCCCCCTCCTGGTGATAGGAGGATATTACCCCAGTGAATAATCTCCAGCACACGTCTGCCCCCTCCTGGTGATGGGAGGATATTACCCCAGTGTATAATATCCGGCACACGTCTGCCCCCTCCTGGTGATGGGAGGATATTACCCCAGTGTATAATATCCAGCACATGTCTGCCCCCTCCTGGTGATGGGAGGATATTACCCCAGTGTATAATATCCAGCACATGTCTGCCCCCTCCTGGTGATGGGAGGATATTACCCCAGTGTATAATCTCCAGCACACGTCTGCCCCCTCCTGGTGATAGGAGGATATTACCCCAGTGTATAATCTCCAGCACACGTCTGCCCCCTCCTGGTGATAGGAGGATATTACCCCAGTGTATAATCTCCGGCACACGTCTGCCCCCTCCTGGTGATAGGAGGATATTACCCCAGTGTATAATCTCCAGCACACGTCTGCCCCCTCCTGGTGATAGGAGGATATTACCCCAGTGTATAATCTCCGGCACACGTCTGCCCCCTCCTGGTGATAGGAGGATATTACCCCAGTGTATAATCTCCGGCACACGTCTGCCCCCTCCTGGTGATAGGAGGATATTACCCCAGTGTATAATCTCCGGCACACGTCTGCCCCCTCCTGGTGATAGGAGGATATTACCCCAGTGTATAATATCCGGCACACGTCTGCCCCCTCCTGGTGATAGGAGGATATTACCCCAGTGTAGGGGTAATACTTACCGTCGGTTTCTCCGGCATTGCGCAATCCATCCCCCTCGGCTTTGGCCCCGCCCCCTTGCTCGGCGCTCTTCCTGGAGATGCAGATGAAGTCTAGTGACACAGAAGCGAAACGCGTTAGAGGTTGCACGCCCCCGTCACCCCCGGGTCACCCCATTGCCCCCTGGGAACTCACAGATCAGATCCACCACCTCCCGGGTCAGAAGCCGCAGCAGCTCCAGCTCAATGATCTCTGAGGATTCCGAGTTTAGCTCGCTGTAATCTTCCCCACTGCCGGAGAGACAAGAGGGTCACATGACTGACGGGGCCCCGCCTACCGGGACGCCACCACCGGGACCCCGCCTACCGGGACCCCGCCTACCGGGACCCCGCCTACCGGGACGCCACCACCGGGACCCCGCCTACCGGGACGCCACCACCGGGACCCCGCCTACCGGGACGCCACCACCGGGACCCCGCCTACCGGGACGCCACCACCGGGACCCCGCCTACCGGGACGCCACCACCGGGACCCCGCCTACCGGGACGCCACCACCGGGACCCCGCCTACCGGGACGCCACCACCGGGACGCCACCACCGGGACCCCGCCTACCGGGACGCCACCACCGGGACCCCGCCTACCGGGACGCCACCACCGGGACCCCGCCTACCGGGACGCCACCACCGGGACCCCGCCTACCGGGACGCCACCACCGGGACCCCGCCTACCGGGACGCCACCACCGGGACCCCGCCTACCGGGACGCCACCACCGGGACCCCACCTACCGGGACGCCACCACCGGGACGCCACCACCGGGACCCCGCCTACCAGGACGCCACCACCGGGACCTACTGGCCACAAGGACCCAGCCTCCCCGCCTACTGGCCACAAGGACCCGGCCTCCCCGCCTACCGGCCACAAGGACCCGGCCTCCCCGCCTACCGGCCACAAGGACCCGGCCTCCCCGCCTACCGGCCACAAGGACCCGGCCTCCCCGTCTACCGGCCACCAGGACCCGGCATGTCAGAGCCTCTTGCCTGCGGCACCCAGGGCCTAGGCCAGCACTAGAGTTGCCCAGGGACACACTTTTATATTGTCCTCTGGTGCAGAGAATAAATAGCTGGCGGCTTTTCATCTGACAGCGGGGGCTACAGTGTCCTCACTCATGGCGGCGACCGTCCTGCTGTAGCCCATGCCATGGAGAGGGAGCAGGGCCACCACAAGGGCATCCCGGGGGTAAGGGGCTTCACAACGGGGCATCCCAAATACGGGGGATACAGGGAGTTTCAGGCAGCCTCAGGAGAGAGGTGACCCTGGTGTCATAGATTCCAGGACTGGCTGATGGGTTTGGTCCATTTTAACACGTGCACCATAGAACAAAGTTAAGGAGGGATCCCGCACATGCGCTGTGGGGCTGCAAAGGAGATGAGGACCCAGCGGGCATCCCGCAGCCGGCCCTGGAACACGCCGCGGACAGCCATCTTTTCTCACCTGGTCAGCCATTTCTGTGACAGCCTCTGAAAGAAAAAGACAGATCATTGGTGGGAGGAGCCAGGGAGAGCATAGGCCACGCCCCCGACACAAGCACATCTCTATAGACACAATAATACCAATTTTGTGAATACTCACCTGTAAAATGGGTATTATAAGTATGTCACACACCCCGCTTCAGATAGTCATTACATGTGGGTATACTGACCTGTAGATGGCGATCTTGCAGAGAAATCATGAAAAAAAGTAAGCCCCTCCTGGTCCATAAATACCTGGGACCTCCCACTCATTCCCCAGTATAAAGATAGCAGTAAGGTAAAGGGACCAGGAAAGCCAATTAAAACTAACAGGTTCACCATATAAAGGATCCAGAATATAAAAGGGCGGGTGAAGCGGGGTGTGTGACATACTTATAATACCCATTTTACAGGTGAGTATTCACAAAATGGTATTATTCTAAGTGTGTCACACACCCCGCTTCAAGACATTCATTACATGTGGGACATCCAATAGCAGTGTCCATAAAGGGCGGGGATCCAAAACAAGGCAACAAGGCACAACAGCTTTCAGAACTTTGCAGCCAAACACAGCATCTGCTGAGGCCCGAACATCAACCTTGTAAAACTTTGAAAAAGTGTGAACAGAAGACCAAGTAGCAGCCTTACAAACTTGAGGCCTGGTGCTAGAAGGCCCAGGATGCTCCAACCGCACGAGTAGAATGAGCAGTAACACGAAAAGGGAGAACCTTCCCCTTGGCAGAATAGGCCCCAACAATGGCCTGGCGAATCCATTTACTAATGGAAGACTTGGCAGGAGCCAAACCCTTCCTAGGTCCAGAGGGCACCACAAAAAGGGCGTCAGTCATACGAAAAGGAGATGTAGCCACCAAATAGTACTTCACACAGCGAACCACATCCAAAGAATGCAAAACCCTCTCCTTGTCATTGCTGGGCTTAGGACACAAGGAGGGAAGAACAATGTCCTGATTAAGATGAAAAGCAGAGACCACCTTAGGAAGAAAATCCGGCTTGAAACGAAAGACAACCTTGTCCTGATGCCTTGTCCTGATGTGAGGAGGGCCATCACCCCCGCTAGCACCTTGGTGAAAACCCTTGGAGCCGAGGTAAGGCCAAACGGAAGAGCCACAAACTGAAAATGCCGATCTTCCACCACAAACCTGAGAAATCTCTGATGCGCCGGGAAGATTGGAACATGCAGATGAGCATCCTTGATGACTATGGACGTCATGAAGTCCTCCTGGCAAAGTGAATTTATGGAAGAGCGCAGAGTTTCCATGCGGAACTTCCTGGGACGGATAAACCTGTTGAGAAATTTCAGATTGGATGGGACGAACGGATCCGTCCTTCTTGGGCACCGTGAACAGATTGGAATAGTATCCCAGGCCCCGGTGCGAGGGAGGCACCGGGCAGATGACAGCCATGTCCAGGAGATCTTTTACTGCTGTCCGGAGCCCCTGCGCGGCCAGAGGATCCAAAGGCACCCGAGACCTGAAGAATCTGGGAGGAGGCCGGATCTCGAACTCCAGCTTGTAACCGGAAGACACCACTTCCCGAATCCATCTGTCCGAGACCTCCTGGTCCCAGACCTGGGAGAAGTGTTGTGGCCGTCCCCCCACCCGCGAGGGTGAGTGCGCCCCCTCATTGCTGAGCTGGCTTAGCAGCGGCCTTGGGCTTGGAGCCCCAGCTGTGACCTGGACGGGCACGTCCCCTTTGCCTGTTCCAGGAATCACCTCTGGAGGAGAAGACAGCCAATCCCCGTCCAGCTCTGGCCCCACGAAAGGAAGGGGTAAAGGAAGCCGCCTCCCGAAAGGGACGACGTTGCTTCTTTCGCTGAGGTAACCTACCTCCTTTTGCGACCGAATCCAATTTTTCTCCAAAGAGCCACAAGCCCAGAAAGGGAAGAGCCGTAAGAGACTTTTTGGACACAAAATCAGCCGCCCACTGGCGCAACCAAACCGAACGCCGAATAGCCACAAGCAAGGCAGAAATTCTACTACACATCACCATTAAAAGCGCCGAAGCACAAACAGGCCGCAAGGCCGACCCAACACTGGCAAAACCGTGACAAGCCATCTGGTCAATGAGTTTGTCCTCACCGTCCTTGAGAGTAGAACAGTCAGGAGAATGCAAAACGGAGGTGGTAGACAACCCCAAAACAGGAGCATCCACCTCGGGAGGGGACGACCAGCACTTCACCGCATCCACTGGAAAGGGATATTTCTTATCCCAACCCGGAGGGACACCCGGAAGCCTAGTAGGCCTCTCCCATTCCTTGAGGATAACGCCATCGAAATGCCTTTGATTCGGGAATTCTAAGCGCGGCTTAGCCTCCTCAAAGAACTCCCCCCTTCTGCGGAAGAGTCACTTCGGGAGGAGAAATTGCCAGAGCCTCAAACATATGAGCCAGGACCTTAGGGGTATCCCAAGAATCCCCCTGACCTCGCTCGGCATCAGCTCCAACAAACTGCTGATTGTCAGAACCATCCGACTCCTCAAATAGCTCCCCTTCCTCTAGCGGGGGGTAATCAGACCAGTCCAGTGAATCAAACTCCTCAAGGTCAGAAGCCTGCGTGGCTGGGGACAAGTGCTTTCTCTTAGCCGGGGCCTTTCTGGCCACATCGCTAGAAAATACCATTTTGTGAAATACTCACCTGTAAAATGGGTATTATAAGTATGTCACACACCCCGCTTCAAGATATCCATAACATGTGGGTAATACCGACCTGAAGAGGGCCCTCCTGCAGAGATGACAGCAAAAAGAAAGCCCCTCCCTGATCCACAAACACCTGGGACCTCCCACTCATCACCCAGTATATAGAAGCAGTAAGGTAAGGGACCAGGAAGAGGCAAATATAAGTCATAACAACGCAAAGTTCACAATATAAAGGATCCAGAATACAAGAAGGGCGGGTGAAGCGGGGTGTGTGACATACTTATAATACCCATTTTACAGGTGAGTATTTCACAAAATGGTATTATTCTAAGTATGTCACACACCCCGCTTCAAGATATCCATAACATGTGGGACATCCAATAGCAGTGTCCATAAAAAGGGCGGGGATCCAAAACAAGGCAACAATGCACAACAGCTTGCAGAACTTTGCGGCCAAAAACACCATCCGCTGAGGCCCGAACATCAACCTTGTAAAACTTGGAAAAAGTGTGAACAGAGGACCAAGTAGCGGCCTTACAAACTTGCTCAACAGAGGCCTGGTGCTGAAAAGCCCAGGACGCTCCAACCGCACGAGTAGAATGAGCAGTAACACGAAAAGGGGGACTCCTCCCCTTGGCAGAATAGGCCCCAATTATGGCCTGACGAATCCATTTACTAATGGAAGATTTGGCAGGAGCCAAACCTTTCCTAGGCCCAAAAGGCACCACAAAAAAAGCATCAGTCTTACGAAAGGAAGACGTAACCACCAGATAATATTTCACAACACGAACTACATCCAAGGAATGCAGCGCCCTTTCCTTGTCGTTGCTGGGATTAGGACATAGAGAAGGCAGAACAATGTCCTGATTCAGATGAAAGGCAGAGACCACCTTAGGAAGAAAATCCGGCTTGAAACGAAAGACAACCTTGTCCTGATGCCTTTCGAAGTACGGAGCTTTAATGGATAAAGCTGCCAACTCAGAAACACGCCTAACCGAAGTGATAGCCACCAAAAAAGGCCACCTTTTGAGTAAGTGAAGACAAGGCAACCTCATTCAAGGGCTCAAACGGAGGACCCTGAAGAGCAGAAAGAACCAGGTTCAAATCCCAAACTGGAACAAAGGGCTTCCTCGGGGGCCGTACATGCGTAACTCCTTGGAAAAAGGTCTTGACTAAGGGATGAAGTGCAAAGGACCTTTGAAAGAACACCGCCAGGGCAGAAACCTGCCCCTTCAAGGTACTAAGTTGGAGCCCCAGATCCAGACCATGTTGAAGAAACTCCAGGATTCTGGAAATGGAGAACTCCCGACAAGAGAAAGACCTACTTTCACACCAGTCAATATAGGACCTCCAAGTCCTATAGTAAATAGTAGAGGAAGAGCGCTTCCTGGCGCTAATAAGAGTCTGAACCACCGCGTCAGAAAGACCTTCCTCCTTCAAGATGGCGGTTTCAGCAGCCACGCCGTCAAAGCCAGCGAAGGTAAATTGGGATAGCGCAGCCGACCCTGGGTGAGCAGGTCCGGCAGCAGAGGCAGGGCGAACTGATCCTCTGCCAGTCTTACCAGGTCTGCGAACCAAACCTGCCTTGGCCACCTTGGTGCCACCAGAATCGCCGACGCGCCCTCCAGGGCCAGCTTGCGCACCACTCTGGCTACCATTGGAAACTGAGGGAACAGGTAAAGAAACCCCAGATCCCTCCAGTTCAGAGACATGGCATCCACCGCCAGAGCCAGAAGATCCTGCGAGAGAGACACAAAGACCAGAAGCTTGTGATTGTGACGAGAGGCAAAGAGGTCCACCGCTGGGAACCCCCACCTGAGACAGATCGAACGAAACACCTTGGGACTGAGAGACCACTCCCCCTGACGAGAGGAGGCCCTGCTCAGAGAGTCCGCCTCCGTGTTCTCCACTCCCGGAATGTAGACTGCTGAGATACACGGGACGTGGCTCTCCGCCCAGTCCAGAATCAAAGACACTTCCCTGAGGGCACTCCTGCTGCGAGTCCCCCCCTGGTGATTGATGTAAGCAACCGCCGTCCGGTTGTCCAACCGGACCTGAACAGGCAGGCCCCGCAACTGATGAGTCAAGCGAAACAGAACCAACCTGATGGCTCTCAACTCCAGAACATTGATGGGCTCGTGAGGCTCCTGCGGGCCCCACAGACCCTGAAACTGGAGGTCCTTCCAAACACCCCCCCAACCTGACAGACTGGCATCCGTGGTGACTGTTTCCCAACGCGGAGCCAGAAAAGATCTGCCCTTCAACAGATTGACTGAACCCAGCCACCATTGCAGGGATCGATGAACTCGGGGAGACATCAGGAAGGACTGATCCAACGATAGAGGAGACTTGTCCCAAACCTTCAACAGATGAAGCTGAAGCGTCCTTGTATGAAACTGCGCAAAGGGAACCGCCTCGAATGAGGCCACCATTAACCCCACCAGCCTCATCCCTAGACGGATGGCTGGACGAGGGGTCGACAAGAGAAGTCGAACTAACCCCTGAATCAAAAGAATCTTGGCCTGGGGCAGAAACACCCTGGCCTGCGAAGTGTCCAGAGACATTCCCAGAAAGGTCACTACTCTGGACGGAGAAAGAAGACTTGGGGTGGTTGATCACCCAACCGAACCTCTCCAGAGTGGACACCACCACTCTGGTGTCCAACTCCGCTTGGTTGAAAGAAGAGGCCATGATCAGAAAATCGTCCAAATAGGGCACAATGCGGATACCCTGAACCCTTAGCAGAGCCATCACCCCTGCTAGCACCTTGGTGAATACCCGAGGAGCCGAGGTGAGACCGAAAGGGAGTGCCACAAACTGAAAATGCCGATCCTCCACCACGAACCTGAGAAACCTCTGGTGTGCTGGAAAAATCGGAACGTGAAGATAAGCATCCTTGATGTCTATGGACGTCAGAAAGTCTCCCTGACGAAGAGAGTGAATGGCCGAACGCAGCGTTTCCATGCGGAATTTCCGTGGCCGGATGAACCTGTTGAGAAACTTCAGATCCAAGATGGGTCGGACCGATCCGTCCTTCTTGGGTACCGTGAACAGATTGGAATAAAAACCCCTGCCCTGATCCGAAGGGGGCACTGGGCAAATGACAGCCATGTCCAGAAGATTCTCTACTGCCAACAGGAGCCCCTGCGCCGCCAGAGGTTCCGAAGGCATCCGAGACCTGAAAAATCTGGAAGGGGGGCGGAGCTCGAACTCCAGCTTGTAACCGGAAGACACCACTTCCCGGATCCATCTGTCCGAGACCTCTTGATCCCGGTTTGGGCTTAGAGCCCCAACTGTATCCTGGACGGGCACGTCCTCTGCCCCTGCTCCCAGAATCTCCTCTGGAAGAGGGGAATGCAAATCCCCTGCCAGATCTGGCCCCACGAAAGGAGGGGGTAAAAGAAGGCGCCCCCCTAAAGGGACGGCGTTGTTTCTTGCATTGAGGTAACCTATCACCCTTGGTGACAGAGTCCAATGTCTCTCCAAAGAGCCGTAATCCAACAAAAGGTAGAGCCGTCAGTGACTTCTTGGACATAAAATCGGCCACCCACTGGCGCAGCCACACCGACCGCCGAATAGTCACCAGCAGAGCCGATGTCCTGCCACACATCATCAAAGTGTCATCCAAGGCTGTTAACACAAAGGATAAAAACAACTCACACCGTTTAAGGCTAAGGAACTCGGCACTACCAGGACGAAGCCCGGAAGAAGTCAGCAGGTCCCTGACCACGGACCTGGCAGCCAACACCATTAGCGCCGAAGCGCAAACAGGCCGCATGGCTGACCCAACGCTAGCAAAACCATGACAAGCCATCTGGTCAATACGTTTATCCTCTCCATCCTTGAGGGTGGAACAATCAGGTCTATTTAAAACCGAGGAGTTGGACAACCCCAAAACCGGTGCATCCACCTCGGGGGGGAGATGCCCAGCGCTTAACCGCCTCCGAAGGGAAGGGATATTTCTTATCCCACCCCTGAGGGATGCCAGGGAGCCGAGCCGGCCTGTCCCATTCCTTAGCAATAATTTTGTCAAAATGCCTTTGTGTAGGAAATTCCAAGCGCGGCCTGGATTCCTCAAACAATTCACCCTTCTGCTGTGACACCTCCTCGGGAGGGGAAATATTCAGAACCTCCAACATCAGAGCCAGAGCGTGAGGAGTATCCGAAGATCTCCCCAAGTCACCAAGCTCGGCATCAGCGCCAAAGGACTGCTCATCGTCCGAAATATCAGAATCCTCATAAACCTCCCCTTCCTCTAGCGGGGAATAATCAGACCAATCCAGATTATTAACATCCTCATGGTCCTCCACCGGCGGAGCCGGCGACAAATGCTTCCTCTTAGTCGGAGCCTTACGGGCGACCGAGCTGGAGATAATTTTTTCAAGGTTAGCCAATCTGGCGCACATCTCAGATTGCAGCTCCCTGCCCATGACGACGTCACACGGGGTGCGTGTCAAGACGGGAGGGGGAGATGAAGCAACCGGTGGTGCTGACCCAGACGCCTGGGGTTCGGACTGCCGCGTAATAGTTTGCTGTGCACATGGTATACACAGAAGTACATCGTCCCCAGTAATGGATACCCCACACAACATACACTTCCGGGGATGCCCCGAAGGGGCCCCGAGCCCAGTATCCGGGGATGCCTCCATAAGGTGAACTTTTAAATAGTCGCTATGACCCAGGGAATTACGCCACTAGACAACCCGGGATGCCCCTTTAATGTCCCGAGTGGGAGGATTTATGAGCAATAAATGAACCCAGTGATCAAGGATCGGGAGAGACCCCCTAATGCTACTGGAGATCCTCCTGAAAACCTCCACCTGAAAGACACAGAAAACGGCTTATAAGGCTATGGGAAACAAAAGACACAAGTACACAACAGAGGATGGGGAAGAGGGGGGGCCACAGGCCACTCACAGAACCGCGGGAGCTTGAAATGGCGACCGTGAGGAAGAGGCTTGCTGACAAGAAGAGGAGAAGGGGGCGTGGTCAGCGCGGGACGCGCGTGACACCAAGCACCGCCCCCCCCTCCTCCTACGCAAGGCAGAGCTCTGCAGCGGCGTTGCTCCTGAGCACCTAAAGTGCTGATATACCCTCGCCTGGACCCACAGCCAAAGCTGGGAGGCATATGGAGTCTAGGAAAAAAAGGGTCCAAACGGAAATAAATAAGTAGCGGGCCGGCTACCTGAAATCCCCCTGTGCAAGGAGGAGCCATCATCTTCTGACTTGCTCGCCGTCTGCAGAGATGGAAAACTGGGTAATGAGTGGGAGGTCCCAGGTATTTATGGATCAGGGAGGGGCTTTTTGCTATCATCTCTGCAGGAACGCCTCTTCAGGTCGGTATTACCCACATGTTATGGATATCTTGAAGCGGGGTGTGTGACATACTTAGAATAATAATTTTTCAAGATCGGACAATCTGGCACACACCTCAGATTGCGACTCCCCACTCGTGACAACATCACACGGGGTACGGGTCAGGCAGGGAGGGGTAGGAGTAGGGGCCGGCGGCGCAGAACCAGACGCATGGGATCCGGACTGCCGCGTAATAGTCTGCTGCGCACATGGTATGCAAAGGAGAAATACCATTTTGTGAATACTCACCTTGTAAAATGGGTATTATAAGTATGTCACACACCCCGCTTCAAGATAATCATTACGTGTGGGTAGTATGGTCTGAAGAGGGCGATCTGCAGAGATGATTGGAGGAAAGAAAGCCCCTCCCAGTCCATAAATACCTGGGACCTCCCACTCATTACCCAGTATAAAGAAAGCAGTAAGGCAAGGGACCAGGAAGAGCCAAATATTAGTCATAACAACGCAAAGTTCACAAAACGATGGATCCAGAATACAAAAGGGCGGGTTGAAGCGGGGTGTGTGACATACTTATAATACCCATTTTACAAGGTGAGTATTCACAAAATGGTATTATTCTAAGTATGTCACACACCCCGCTTCAAGATAATCATTACATGTGGGACATCCAAAAGCAGTGTCCATAAAGGGTGGGGATCCAAAACAAGGCATAAAGCACAACTTAAACTACTGCAGCCTGCAGAACTTTGCGGCCAAAAACAGCATCCGCTGAGGCCCAAACATCAGCCTTGTAAAAACTTTGAAAAAGTGTGAACAGAAGACCAGGTAGCGGCCTTGCAAACTTGCTCAACAGAGGCCTGGTGCTGAAAAGCCCAGGAAGCCCCAACCGCACGAGTAGAATGAGCTGTAACACGAAGGGGAGGATTTCTCCCCTTAGCAGAAAAGGCCCTGACAATGGCCTGACGAATCCACTTACTGATGGAAGACTTAGCGGGCGCCAAAACCTTTCTTGGGCCCAGAGGGTACCACAAAGAAGGCATCAGTCCTACGAAAGGCGGACGTTACCACCAAATAGTACTTCACAACTCAAACCACATCCAGGGAATGCAGGACCCTCTCCTTTTCGTTACTGGGATTAGGACACAGAGAGGGCAAAACAATGTCTTGGTTTAAGTGAAAAGGCAGAAAACCACCTGAGGAAGGAAATCCGGGTTAAAACGGAAAACCACCTTGTCCTGATGTCTTTCAAAATCCGGGACCTGAATGGACAGGGCCGCCAACTCAGAAACACGCCGAACAGAAGTGATAGCTACCAAAAAGGCCACCCTCTGAGTAAGGGAAGACAAGGCAATATCAGGCAAAGGCTCAAAGGAAGGACCCTGAAGAGCAGAAAGAACCAAATTCAAATCCCAAACCGGAATCAGAGCCTTCCTAGGGGGCCGCACGTGCGTAACCCCTGGAAAAAAGTCTTAACCCACGGATGAAGCGCAAATGATCTTTGGAAAAACACCGCCAGGGCAGACACCTGCCCCTTCAGAGTATTAAGTTGGAGCCCTATATCCAACATTATAACAAATTAATGTTGGGGTATAGCAGACCATCTCCCCAACATGGTAGGATTATTGGGGCTCATTATATATCACCACGTCTAGACAATACTATAATTTCTCATTGGTGCAGTGCAATCATTTTATTCATAAGAAATAGTGTCATAAAAACATTGAGACAATCCATACATAATGAGCATCACATTAAAATGAAGTCCCTCAGTATAAATGTAAAAAATCATGAGTACTGTCACAAATTCAATGATATGTGCATTGATAAAACCTTGTCCGGTATGGCATATGGCAAACTAGTTTCGCTATTTTTTAAGCTTCATCAGTGCCTTGCAGGGACTCAATTAATTTCAATGCTCCTGCATCTGTAAAGATATATTGTGACATAAACAACCATTCATATTGTGGATATTTACATTTTTTTGTTTATACAAATATTGTTGAAGAACGCACAATGGCGTGAAAATCAATAAAGGTAATACCTGTGAGTGCTTGAGCAACCGCTGAGGCAGATTTAACAGCCTTCAATGTAGGTCAGCTTTAGTAGTCGAATTAAAGATTGTAAAAATTCTGTCAGTCGAGATGTCAACTCTTTGTGAACAGATTTTAGTAACCCAAATGCTGGAGAGCAATAGAATTAAGTACATTGTTATGTCTGTATCAGTTTTTGTAAGTGATTACTTCCACCCAGGTCACCGTGTGCTACACAAACAAAGATTCCATTTCTTGGGCTAGGTGCAGTAGAGACCCAACGGTCCTTAAAGTATGTTACTTGCTATAGCCTCATTATAATGGAAAACCATCAGATCATTAAAATATATATTGGTTAATATTACCCCATTGGGGGGAACTGTAGGAATACAGTATTTTCTTTGTAGGGTATTGGAAAGAAAGAGAGGGTAAGATAGTGCCCCAATCCTATTGTTTATAGTACTAGAAATTAATACCTGAGGTTAGTTGAGCAGGGATAGATGTTCTAGTGCCTGCACCTCCAGGTGCCGATGGGTGCAGTCGCGTGTCTGCAGTGAGGGCTTCTGACGCCCGCTGGCACAGACACCGTTTACGCACCACGTGTAGGGCGTCCAGCGTTCCTCCCTTCGTCGCACTAATGCGGCCAAGGATGAAAATGAGGAACGCGCGCTGGACGCCAATAAAGCTTCCGGCCGCTGGAACGCACGGCGCCGGAGATATTGCGCTAGTGCGCATGCGTTCCAACCCACGGCGGAAGCTGTGCGGCACCCGGCCGCTTGTCAGTATCAAATGCCCTGTGTAGCGGACGCCATTTTGTTGGAGACCGCTCGGCCTGCTATTATTGATTGTTATGAACACATGATAAAATATCAATAAAGTTTATATAGAAATTAGTATATAGTGATCTGTAGATCAAATGGCAATACACATAGGGCAAGGTTTGCCTTGATATTAAGGAATTAATCGCACTTGGATTTAATGTCACTTATCATTAAGTAGCAAGCCTTACCCAGGTAAATGTCGCTTTTAATAATTGTAGATCGCTACAAGTTTAAATCAAAATCTATGGCCTAGGGGCAATTGAACTTGACAAATTGCGGTATAGCCCATTGAAATTAATTGTGGAATCTAGCTGGGAACACAGAGAGACCCTCTACGGATGTATCAGTTCCACTATTATGAGTTATTGATCATCCTGTTATTGATAAGATTAAGTTCCATTACAGCATTTAGTTGAACATCTCGACCCCTATTTTTGCCTCAGGCGGTTGCTCTGCACTACCGATAAACACAAAACAAAAACTGACTTAAACCGGGAACACATGGGAAACAGAAAAAAGCAAGGTTCAAAAATAATAACTGGGATCACTACAACTATGTCACTAACTGATGTGGTAGATTACCTTTAAGGAACAGAGAGGGAAGAAAAAGAGCCAGCATTAAAACTTCAAGGCATCAGATAACAACTACCCCAAACAGTATCTACAAAAAAGGTGCAAAGCTTATGGATTCGTTTAGACCTGGGGGGCAGTGGGCTTTAAAGTGGTGGATCCACCTGGTTTCCCGCTGCAGGGTAATTTTCTCAATATCCCCCCCTCTGATGTTTGAATGGATGCGGTCTAAACCCACTATTCTAAGTCCCTCTGGGTTTTTATTATGGTGAGTCAAAAAATGTCTACCTATAGGTGTTTTTGTATTGCCTATACGGATGTCATAGGTATGTTCGTACACTCTTTTTCTTAATTCACGATTCGTTTTGCCTATATAAAAACCGTTGCAAGGGCATATCAGGACATATATAATATGTTTAGATTTGCAGTTGACATAATGTCTTAAGGTAAGAGGTGCTTTGCCTTGTATCTTCAGGATTTTTGTAGGAGATATGTATTTGCACATTGTGCAGCTTTGGCACTGATATGTGCCAGTTGTAGTGCAACAAGATTTCTTTGTAGTGTTTGTAAAATGGCTGTGTACTAACTGATCTTTCAAGTTTTTAGCTCTTCTATACGTAAATAGCGGATGTTTGGGAAGCAAAGGTGCAAGAGTTGGATCATTAGTGAGAATGTGCCAATAGCGAGAAAAGATTGCTTTTATCTCTGTATGGTGTTCTGTAAAGGTACATATCATGGATAATGGAATTTTGCTACTTACAGGTTTTGGTTTATACAGTAAATCCTGTCGAGGTCTAGCTGCGGCCTTTTTATATGCTTTTCTCAAAACACGGGATTTGTACCCTCTTTTTTGGAGACGGGTCCTAATGGTCGCTGCTTCTCTCTCAAAATCAGCATCCAGGGTGCAATTTCTACGGGCACGTAGAAACTCCCCATATGGGATACTGGAGAGAAGGTGCTTGGGGTGAGCACTAGTTGCCCGCAAGATGTTATTTGCCGCAGTTTTTTTTCGGAAAAAATCCGTGATAACCTGTCCTGAGTCCTCAATGGTAATTGAGAGATCCAGGAAGGTTACAGTCTTGAGACTATGATCACATGTGAATTTAAGGTTTAGGGTATTTATGTTTAGTTTTGCAACAAATTGTTGCAATTCTGTCTCCAAACCGTGTTGCAGGAACTCCAGGATCCTAGAAATAGAGAATTCCCTGCAAGGGAAAGCCCTAGTCTCACACCAATCAATATAAGACCTCCAAGTCCTATAGTAAACGGAAGAAGAAGACCTCTTCCTAGCGCTAATAAGAGTCTGAATAACCGCATCAGAAAGACCTTCCTCCTTCAAGATGGAGGTTTTAGCAGCCACGCCGTCAAAGCCAGCGTTGGTAAATTGGGGCAATGTAGATGACCCTGTGTGAGCAGAACCGGCAGCAGGGGCAGAACGAACTGATCTTCTGCTAACCTTACCACGTCTGCGAACCAAACCTGTCTTGGCCACCTTGGAGCCACCAGAATAGCTGAAGCTCCTTCCAGAGCCAGCTTGCGCACTACTCTGGCTACCGTGGGAAACGGAGGGAACCGATACAGAAACCCCAGATCCCTCCAGTTCAGGGACATGGCATCCGTCGCGAAGGCTAGCGGAACCTTCGCCAGAGACACAGATGCCGGAAGTTTGTGATTGTGACGGGAGACAAAGAGGTCCACCACCGGTGAACCCCACCTGAGACAAATCGAACGAAACACCTTGGGACTGAGAGGCCACTCCCCCTTGCGGGCTGACCACCTACTCAGAGAGCCCGCCTCCGAGTTCTCTACTCCCGGAATGTGAACTGCCGAGATGCACGGGACGTGGCTCTCCGCCCAGTCCAGAATCAACAACACTTCCCTGAGGGCACTCCTGCTGCGAGTCCCTCCCTGGTGATTGATGTAGGCAACCGCCGTCCGATTGTCCGACCGAACCTGGACCGGCAAGCCCTGCAGGAGATGAGTCAAACGAAAAAGAACCATTCTGATGGCTCTCAATTCCAGAATGTTGATAGGCTCGTGGGCTTCCAGGGGTCCCCACAACCCCTGAAATTGCAGATCCTTCCAGAAGCCCCCCCATCCTGAGAGGCTGGCATCCGTGGTGACCACCTCCCAACGAGGAGTCTGAAAAGACCTGCCCTTCAACAGATTGGTTGAGTTCAGCCACCACCTGAGTGGTCGGTGAACCCGGGGAGACATCAAAGAATTGATCCAGCGACAGAGGAGATCTATTCCAGACAGACAATAGATGGAGTTGTAGCGTCCTCGTGTAAAACTGGGCAAAGGGGACTGCCTCGAAGGAGGCCACCATCAACCCCACCAGTCTCATTCCTAGTCGAATGGTCGGACGAGGAATGGACATGAGCGACCGAATCAATTCCTGAATCAAAAGAACCTTGGATTGAAGAAGGAACACTCTGGCCTGATCTGTATCCAGAGACATTCCCAGAAAGGATACTATCCTGGACGGGTAAAAGGAGGACTTGGGGTAGTTGATCACCCAGCAGAACCTCTCCAGAGTGGATATTACCGTCCTGGTGTCCAATTCCGCTTGGCTGAATGATGATGCCATGATGAGGAGATCGTCCAGATATGGCACTATGCGAATTCCCTGCGCTCTAAGAAGAGCCATCACCCCAGCGAGCACCTTGGTGAAAAACCCTTGGAGCTGTGGTGAGACCAAAAGGAAGAGCTACAAACTGAAAGTGCCGATCTTCCACCACAAACCTGAGGAATCTCTGGTGCGCAGGAAAAATCGGAACATGGAGGAAAGCGTCCTTGATGTCTATGGACGTCATGAAGTCCCCCTGACGGAGAGCGCGGATAGCTGAACGAAGCGATTCCATGCAAAATTTTCGCAGCCTGATAAACCTGTTGAGGATCTTCAGATCCAGGATGGGCTGGATAGAGCCATCCTTTTTGGGGACCGTGAACAGATGTGAGTAAAATCCCCGACCCTGATCTGATAGGGGCACTGGCGAGATGACCTCTATCTCCAGAAGACTTGAAAACGCCTCCCGAAGCCCTTGTGTGCCAGGTGCGTCCGGGGGCACCCTAGACCTGAAGAAAAGCGGAGGAGGACGGGCCTCGAACTCCAACTTGTAGCCGGAAGACACGACTTCCCGGATCCATTTGTCCGAAACCTCCCGAATCCAGATCAGAGAGAAGTGTCGCAGCCGTCCCCCCACCCGCACAGGTGAGGGCGCCCCTCATTGCTGAGCAGGCTTGTTCGCAAGTTTTGGGTTTTGAACCCCAGTTGTATCCTGAGCGGGCACGTCCTCTGCCCCTATTCCAGGAATCTCCTCTAGTGGAAGGGAAGGCGAAACCTCTTCCTGCATCCGCGAAAGGAATGATTGAAAGAAACCGCCCCGCGAAAGGGACGTCGTTGCTTCTTGCGTTGAGGTAACTTACCCCCCTTAGCTACTGAATCCAATTTTTCTCCAAAAAGCCGTAGCCCCACGAATGGGAGAGACGTCAGCGACTTTTTTGACCCAAAGTCGGCCGCCCACTGGCGCAACCAAACTGAACGCCTTATAGTCACCATCAGAGCAGAAGCTCCCCAAGGCGGCTAACATGAAAGACAAGAATAACTCACAACGTTTAAGTCCCAGAAATTCGTCACTGTCCGGGTGCAAACCGGAAGATGACAACAAGTCTCTGACCACCGACCTGGTAGCCACCACCAGCGGAGACGAAGCGCAAAAAGGGCCGTATGGCTGCCCCAATACTAGCGAAACCATGACAAGCCATCTGGCCAATTCGTTTATCCCCTCCATCTTTAAGAGAAGAGCAATTGGGGTTATTCAAAAACGGCTGAATTGGATAACCCCTGAATTGGTGCATCCACCTCAGGGGGGGACGTCCAGCGCTTAACCGTGTCCGAAGGGAAAGGATATCTTTTATCCCAACTCCTTAGAAATAATCTTATCAAAATGCCTTTGATTAGGGAATTCCAAGCGCGGCTTGGATTCCTCATAAAACTCCCCTTGTTGATGAGGAGCAACCTCCGGAGGAGAAATAGCCAGAACCTCAAACATCTGAGCAAGGACGTTAGGAGTATCCAAAGAACTCCCTGACCCCTTCTCAGAGTCCGCGCCAACAAATTGCTGGTCGTCCGAATAATCCGATTCATCAAATAGCTCCCCTTCCTCCAGAGGGGTGTAATCTGACCAATCCAGGCGATCCTCATCGTCATATTCAAATGTCGGTGGGACCGGTGACAGATGCTTTCTCTTAGCTGGAGCCTTCTTGGCAACCGCAGAAGAAATACATTTTTCAATATTAGTCAATCTAGCACACACATCAGATTGCGACTGCCCACCCGTGACGTCACACGGGACACGGGCCAAGACGGGGTGGGAAGGGGATGACGCCGGCGGTGCTGACCCAGACGCCTGGGGTTCTGACTGCCGTGTAATAGTCTGCAGTGCACATGGTATACATAGAAATACGTCATCCCCTGTTAGGGATACCCCACAGCCCATGCACTTCCGGGATTGCCCCGAGGGGAGCCCGGTATCTGGGGATGCCTCCATACGGTGAACTTATATGTAGTCGCAATGACCGAGGGAATTAAGCTAGTAAGCAACCCGGGATGCCCTTATAATTGTCCCAAGTGGATTTTAATATGGAATTTAACCCAGGGACCCAAGGACCGGAAGAAGACCCCTTAAAACCTAAGGCGTTCTACCTGAAAGACTGCCGGATATAAAGGGTTACAAATAAGTAAATATATATATATATATATATATATATATATATATATAGAAATATAGGGGGCCCATAGGGCCACTCACTGTGCCTTCCTGCGTGAGGTAAATGGCATCCACCACACACGCAGCTCACAGAGGCAGAGAGGATCCTGTGGGCGTGGCCAGCGCGGAGCGCGCGATATGCGTAGCTCCGCCCCCTTACAGAGCGGAAAGCGGGCTCCGCAGTGGGTCTGCCTAACAGGGGCGGGCCGTGGCGTCCCGCTCAAAAGCCCGACCCCGCCCCTAATGGCAAAATGTGTGAGGTAAATTACCTCAGAAAAACACTATAGCGCACACATATACCGGCGCCATGGCAAGAACAGCAGCCGCGGCGCCGGTAACCACAAAGACCCCAGGGATGTAATGGGTGCGGGCCGCGGCGACGCGCAATCGCCCGGCCCCGCCCACTGTGGCCAGCGCGTGAGGGGAGATCTCCCCTCACAAGATTAAGGGAACCGCCAGCTCAAATAACCGCGCCGCGGTCATTGCGGTAGTCACCGCAACAAAAAATAGTAAAGCCAGGGGGACAAGCCAGCGCCAACAGCCGGCCCCACCCCCCAACTACAACTTCTGAGGAGAAAAGTTCTCCTCAGCTCTGGCGCCAGTAGCAGTGAAACAATGCACAATAAATAAATCCTAACTCTGAGGTAAAAAAGGTGGCCCCCGACATTTTATCCCCACCACCACAGGAGAAGGGCATCAGGAAAGGGGGGCCAAGGGACAGGGCATCCCAAACCGGGGTCACCAGCCCGGATAACCGCCTACCCTCTGGTACAGGGTCTCACGGTGGAGCATGGCTCCAGAGCACTAAAAGTGCCATTCTACCCTCACCCGGGATACAGCCTAGACTGGGAGGCATGTGTATTGGGACTTATAAAAAACATAACCGGGTGGAAATAGAGAGAAAAGCGGGCCGGGAATAAACCCGGCTACCTGAAATCCCCCTGTGCAAGGAGGAGACATCATCTTCTGACTTGCTCGCCTCTGCAGAGATGAGACTGGGGAGTGAGTGGGAGGTCCCAGGTATTTATGGACTGGGAGGGGCTTACTTCCTTTATTGACATCTCTGCAAGATCGCCCTCTACAGGTCAGTATAACCCAAGTGTAATGAATATCTGAAGCGGGGTGTGTGACATACTTAGAATAAAGATGATTTCTGATTGGACGCTGAGATTGAAATGTAACCTGTATATATAGATCTAACATAGGACAGGATGACCTGCGGCTGCCGCCCCATTGCCTATTGAGATGTACGAGACAAAGCCCCTCCCCCTCAACTTTGCATCTCAATAGAAGTCAATGGGGTGGCAGCCGCAGAAATCCCATCTTGACTGTCCCTTTAAGATAACAGATATGGGATACTGCAGCGTGCTCCTGGGGAATCTGGAATACTCACTAGGGATTGGATCCCGCGGCACCGCCACCATCCCTGCCGGGCACATCTGATTGGCTGGGGGGCGGGTACCAGCAGCCAGAAAGGGGAGGAGCCAAGCAGTCCAGACTCATTTAGCCTTGATTGCCAGCCATTAAAGGGACAGTACAATCCAATGTATTGCAGAGAGCAGCCAGGATAGGATGACCTGCGGCTGCCGCCCCATTGCCTATTGAGATATACGAGACAAAGCCCCTCCCCCTGGCTTTGCATCTCAATAGAAGCCAATGGGGCGGCAGCCACAGGTCATCCCGTCATAGCCCCTCCCATGAGCTATTAAGGCTGGACTGTTCCTTTAAAGGACTTTAACCTTTCCAGGTGATTTGGGGACGTCCCGCGGTGTGACAATCCCACAATGCAGCAGCCTCCCTCCAATCAGTGCTCTGTGCTGCGCATATTAATGAGGGGCCGGCCTCCCTCCAATCAGTGCTCTGTGCTGCGCATATTAATGAGCAGCCGGCCTCCCTCCGATCAGTGCTCTGTGCTGTGCATATTAATGAGGGGCCGGCCTCCCTCCAATCAGTGCTCTGTGCTGCGCATATTAATGAGGGGCCGGCCTCCCTCCAATCAGTGCTCTGTGCTGCGCATATTAATGAGGGGCCGGCCTCCCTCCAATCAGTGCTCTGTGCTGCGCATATTAATGAGCAGCCGGCCTCCCTCCAATCAGTGCTCTGTGCTGCGCATATTAATGAGGGGCCGGCCTCCCCTCCAATCAGTGCTCTGTGCTGCGCATATTAATGAGCAGCCGGCCTCCCTCCAATCAGTGCTCTGTGCTGTGCATATTAATGAGGGGCCGGCCTCCCTCCAATCAGTGCTCTGTGCTGCGCATATTAATGAGGGGCCGGCCTCCCTCCAATCAGTGCTCTGTGCTGCGCATATTAATGAGCAGCCAGCCTCCCTCCAATCAGTGCTCTGTGCTGCGCATATTAATGAGCAGCCAGCCTCCCTCCAATCAGTGCTCTGTGCTGCGCATATTAATGAGCAGCCGGCCTCCCTCCAATCAGTGCTCTGTGCTGCGCATATTAATGAGGGGCCGGCCTCCCTCCAATCAGTGCTCTGTGATGCGCATATTAATGAGGGGCCGGCCTCCCCTCCAATCAGTGCTCTGTGCTGCGCATATTAATGAGCAGCCGGCCTCCCTTCAATCAGTGCTCTGTGATGCGTATATTAATGAGGGGCCGGCCTCCCCACCAATCAGTGCTCTGTGCTGCGCATATTAATGAGCAGCCGGCCTCCCTCCAATCAGTGCTCTGTGATGCGTATATTAATGAGCAGCCGGCCTCCCTCCAATCAGTGCTCTGTGCTGCGCATATTAATGAGCAGCCGGCCTCCCTTCAATCAGTGCTCTGTGATGCGCATATTAATGAGGGGCCGGCCTCCCTCCAATCAGTGCTCTGTGATGCGTATATTAATGAGCAGCCGGCCTCCCTCCAATCAGTGCTCTGTGCTGCGCATATTAATGAGCAGCCGGCCTCCCTTCAATCAGTGCTCTGTGATGCGCATATTAATGAGCAGCCGGCCTCCCTTCAATCAGTGCTCTGTGATGCGCATATTAATGAGGGGCCGGCCTACCCACCAATCAGTGCTCTGTGATGCGTATATTAATGAGCAGCCGGCCTCCCTCCAATCAGTGCTCTGTGCTGCGCATATTAATGAGCAGCCGGCCTCCCTTCAATCAGTGCTCTGTGATGCGCATATTAATGAGCAGCCGGCCTCCCTCCAATCAGTGCTCTGTGCTGCGCATATTAATGAGGGGCCGGCCTCCCTCCAATCAGTGCTCTGTGCTGCGCATATTAATGAGCAGCCGGCCTCCCTCCAATCAGTGCTCTGTGATGCGCATATTAATGAGCAGCCGGCCTCCCTCCAATCAGTGCTCTGTGCTGCGCATATTAATGAGCAGCCGGCCTCCCTCCAATCAGTGCTCTGTGCTGCGCATATTAATGAGGGGCCGGCCTCCCTCCAATCAGTGCTCTGTGATGCACATATTAATGAGCAGCCGGCCTCCCTCCAATCAGTGCTCTGTGCTGCGCATATTAATGAGGGGCCGGCCTACCCACCAATCAGTGCTCTGTGCTGCGCATATTAATGAGCAGCCGGCCTCCCTCCAATCAGTGCTCTGTGATGCACATATTAATGAGCAGCCGGCCTCCCCTCCAATCAGTGCTCTGTGCTGCGCATATTAATGAGCAGCCGGCCTCCCTCCAATCAGTGCTCTGTGCTGCGCATATTAATGAGGGGCCGGCCTCCCCTCCAATCAGTGCTCTGTGCTGCGCATATTAATGAGCAGCCGGCCTCCCTCCAATCAGTGCTCTGTGCTGCGCATATTAATGAGCAGCCGGCCTCCCTCCAATCAGTGCTCTGTGATGCGCATATTAATATGGAGCCGCCCTCCATGTCTCTTACCTGGTGCAGGAAGGTGAGTAGCGGGGCCATGATGGGGGTCAGGACGCTCCCGAACTTCTCCGGGGGACACGAGGCGAGAAACGGCTTCACAAACGTCCGTGCACATAGGAGTTAAGGAAATGGAAACAGCTCACTGGCCCCGCCCACAAAAAATGAGCTCCACCCCTTCCATGCTCAGGAAGGATATGCAGGATGTTACTGACCCCAACCACACATACTGAGCCCCGCCCCCCACTGCAAGGATATGCAGCGTGTCACTGGCCCTGCCCACACACTAAGCCCCTCCCCCATACAGGCCACGCCCCCCACTGGCAGGATATGCAGCATGGCGCGCAGGCGGAAGTCGGGGACGCTGCTCAGGTTGCAGAAGGCGGAATTCACCAGATGGAAATCCAGCTCCGGGAACGAGAAGAAATCCTGAGATAACGAGGCGCCAACGCTCCCCAATATCTGTAAACTGCAAATACACAGAGGTCAGGGGAGGGGGGTACCGAGGGGGGGGGGGAAGACACTGCGGGCTCACAGTCGAAGGGGAAAGGGTGGGGGGGACACTGGGGGCTCACAGTCGAAGGGGAAAGGGTGGGAGGGGACACTGGGGGCTCACAGTCGAAGGGGAAAGGGTGGGGGGGACACTGGGGGCTCACAGTCGAAGGGGAAAGGGTGGGGGGGAGACACTGGGGGCTCACAGTCGAAGGGGAAAGGGTGGGGGGGAGACACTGGGGGCTCACAGTCGAAGGGGAAAGGGTGGGGGGGAGACACTGGGGGCTCACAGTCGAAGGGGAAAGGGTGGGGGGGAGACACTGGGGGCTCACAGTCGAAGGGGAAAGGGTGGGGGAGACACTGGGGGCTCACAGTCGAAGGGGAAAGGGTGGGGGGGACACTGGGGGCTCACAGTCGAAGGGGAAAGGGTGGGGGGGACACTGGGGGCTCACAGTCGAAGGGGAAAGGGTGGGGGGGGGGACACTGGGGGCTCACAGTCGAAGGGGAAAGGGTGGGGGGGACACTGGGGGCTCACAGTCGAAGGGGAAAGGGTGGGGGGGACACTGGGGGCTCACAGTCGAAGGGGAAAGGGTGGGAGGGGACACTGGGGGCTCACAGTCGAAGGGGAAAGGGTGGGGGGGAGACACTGGGGGCTCACAGTCGAAGGGGAAAGGGTGGGGGGGAGACACTGGGGGCTCACAGTCGAAGGGGAAAGGGTGGGGGGGAGACACTGGGGGCTCACAGTCGAAGGGGAAAGGGTGGGGGGGAGACACTGGGGGCTCACAGTCGAAGGGGAAAGGGTGGGGGGGACACTGGAGGCTCACAGTCGAAGGGGAAAGGGTGGGAGGGGACACTGGGGGCTCACAGTCGAAGGGGAAAGGGTGGGGGGGACACTGGGGGCTCACAGTCGAAGGGGAAAGGGTGGGGGGGACACTGGGGGCTCACAGTCGAAGGGGAAAGGGTGGGGGGGACACTGGGGGCTCACAGTCGAAGGGGAAAGGGTGGGGGGGACACTGGGGGCTCACAGTCGAAGGGGAAAGGGTGGGGGGGACACTGGGGGCTCACAGTCGGAGGGGAAAGGGTGGGGGGGACACTGGGGGCTCACGGTCGAAGGGGAAAGGGTGGGGGGGGACACTGGGGGCTCACAGTCGGAGGAGAAAGGGTGGGGGGGGGACACTGGGGGCTCACAGTCGAAGGGGAAAGGGTGGGGGGGCTCACAGTCGAAGGGGAAAGGGTGGGGGGGGGACACTGGGGGCTCACAGTCGGAGGAGAAAGGGTGGGGGGGCTCACAGTCGAAGGGGAAAGGGTGGGGGGGACACTGGGGGCTCACAGTCGGAGGAGAAAGGGTGGGGGGGACACTGGGGGCTCACAGTCGGAGGGGAAAGGGTGGGGGAGACACTGGGGGCTCACAGTCGGAGGGGAAAGGGTGGGGGAGACACTGGGGGCTCAGAGTCGGAGGGGAAAGGGTGGGGGGGACACTGGGGGCTCACAGTCGGAGGGGAAAGGGTGGGGGGGACACTGGGGGCTCACAGTCGAAGGGGAAAGGGTGGGAGGGGACACTGGGGGCTCACAGTCGGAGGAGAAAGGGTGGGGGGGGACACTGGGGGCTCACAGTCGGAGGAGAAAGGGTGGGGGGGGACACTGGGGGCTCACAGTCGGAGGAGAAAGGGTGGGGGGGGACACTGGGGGCTCACAGTCGGAGGAGAAAGGGTGGGGGGGGACACTGGGGGCTCACAGTCGGAGGAGAAAGGGTGGGGGGGGACACTGGGGGCTCACAGTCGGAGGAGAAAGGGTGGGGGGGGACACTGGGGGCTCACAGTCGGAGGGGAAAGGGTGGGGGAGACACTGGGGGCTCACAGTCGAAGGGGAAAGGGTGGGGGGGGGGACACTGGGGGCTCACAGTCGAAGGGGAAAGGGTGGGGGAGACACTGGGGGCTCACAGTCGAAGGGGAAAGGGTGGGGGGGACACTGGGGGCTCACAGTCGAAGGGGAAAGGGTGGGAGGGGACACTGGGGGCTCACAGTCGAAGGGGAAAGGGTGGGGGAGACACTGGGGGCTCACAGTCGAAGGGGAAAGGGTGGGGGAGACACTGGGGGCTCACAGTCGAAGGGGAAAGGGTGGGGGGGACACTGGGGGCTCACAGTCGAAGGGGAAAGGGTGGGGGGGGACACTGGGGGCTCACAGTCGAAGGGGAAAGGGTGGGGGGGGACACTGGGGGCTCACAGTCGAAGGGGAAAGGGTGGGGGAGACACTGGGGGCTCACAGTCGAAGGGGAAAGGGTGGGGGGGACACTGGGGGCTCACAGTCGGAGGAGAAAGGGTGGGGGGGGGACACTGGGGGCTCACAGTCGAAGGGGAAAGGGTGGGGGGGGGACACTGGGGGCTCACAGTCGGAGGGGAAAGGGTGGGGGGGGGACACTGGGGGCTCACAGTCGGAGGGGAAAGGGTGGGGGGGGGGACACTGGGGGCTCACAGTCGAAGGGGAAAGGGTGGGGGGGGGACACTGGGGGCTCACAGTCGAAGGGGAAAGGGTGGGGGAGACACTGGGGGCTCACAGTCGAAGGGGAAAGGGTGGGGGAGACACTGGGGGCTCACAGTCGAAGGGGAAAGGGTGGGGGGGACACTGGGGGCTCACAGTCGGAGGAGAAAGGGTGGGGGGGGGACACTGGGGGCTCACAGTCGAAGGGGAAAGGGTGGGGGGGGGACACTGGGGGCTCACAGTCGGAGGGGAAAGGGTGGGGGGGGGACACTGGGGGCTCACAGTCGAAGGGGAAAGGGTGGGGGGGGGACACTGGGGGCTCACAGTCGAAGGGGAAAGGGTGGGGGAGACACTGGGGGCTCACAGTCGAAGGGGAAAGGGGGGGGGGGGACACTGGGGGCTCACAGTCGAAGGGGAAAGGGTGGGGGGGGACACTGGGGGCTCACAGTCGAAGGGGAAAGGGTGGGGGGGGACACTGGGGGCTCACAGTCGAAGGGGAAAGGGTGGGGGAGACACTGGGGGCTCACAGTCGAAGAAGAAAGGGTGGGGGGGACACTGGGGGCTCACAGTCGAAGGGGAAAGGGTGGGGGAGACACTGGGGGCTCACAGTCGAAGGGGAAAGGGTGGGGGGGGACACTGGGGGCTCACAGTCGAAGGGGAAAGGGTGGGGGGGGACACTGGGGGCTAACAGTCGGAGGAGAAAGGGTGGGGGGGGGACACTGGGGGCTAACAGTCGGAGGAGAAAGGGTGGGGGGGGGGACACTGGGGGCTCACAGTCGAAGGGGAAAGGGTGGGGGGGGGGGACACTGGGGGCTCACAGTCGGAGGAGAAAGGGTGGGGGGGGGACACTGGGGGCTCACAGTCGGAGGGGAAAGGGTGGGGGGGGGACACTGGGGGCTCACAGTCGAAGGGGAAAGGGTGGGGGGGACACTGGGGGCTCACAGTCGAAGGGGAAAGGGTGGGGGGGACACTGGGGGCTCACAGTCGAAGGGGAAAGGGTGGGGGGGGACACTGGGGGCTCACAGTCGAAGGGGAAAGGGTGGGGGGGGGACACTGGGGGCTCACAGTCGAAGGGGAAAGGGTGGGGGGGACACTGGGGGCTCACAGTCGAAGGGGAAAGGGTGGGGGGGGACACTGGGGGCTCACAGTCGAAGGGGAAAGGGTGGGGGGGGACACTGGGGGCTCACAGTCGAAGGGGAAAGGGTGGGGGGGGGACACTGGGGGCTCACAGTCGAAGGGGAAAGGGTGGGGGGGACACTGGGGGCTCACAGTCGAAGGGGAAAGGGTGGGGGGGACTGGGGGCTCACAGTCGAAGGGGAAAGGGTGGGGGAGACACTGGGGGCTCACAGTCGAAGGGGAAAGGGTGGGGGGGGACACTGGGGGCTCACAGTCGAAGGGGATGGGGGGGACACTGGGGGCTCACAGTCGAAGGGGAAAGGGTGGGGGGGACACTGGGGGCTCACAGTCGAAGGGGAAAGGGTGGGGGGGGACACTGGGGGCTCACAGTCGAAGGGGAAAGGGTGGGGGGGGACACTGGGGGCTCACAGTCGAAGGGGAAAGGGTGGGGGGGGACACTGGGGGCTCACAGTCGAAGGGGAAAGGGTGGGGGGGGACACTGGGGGCTCACAGTCGAAGGGGAAAGGGTGGGGGGCACACTGGGGGCTCACAGTCGAAGGGGAAAGGGTGGGGGGGACACTGGGGGCTCACAGTCGAAGGGGAAAGGGTGGGGGGGGACACTGGGGGCTCACAGTCGAAGGGGAAAGGGTGGGAGGGGACACTGGGGGCTCACAGTCGAAGGGGAAAGGGTGGGAGGGGACACTGGGGGCTCACAGTCAAAGGGGAAAGGGTGGGGGGGACACTGGGGGCTCACAGTCGAAGGGGAAAGGGTGGGAGGGGACACTGGGGGCTCACAGTCGAAGGGGAAAGGGTGGGGGGGACACTGGGGGCTCACAGTCGAAGGGGAAAGGGTGGGGGGGACACTGGGGGCTCACAGTCGAAGGGGAAAGGGTGGGGGGGACACTGGGGGCTCACAGTCGAAGGGGAAAGGGTGGGGGGGACACTGGGGGCTCACAGTCAAAGGGGAAAGGGTGGGGGGGGGGACACTGGGGGCTCACAGTCGAAGGGGAAAGGGTGGGGGCGACACTGGGGGCTCACTGTCGGAGGGGACACTGGGGGCTCACAGTCGGAGGGGAAAGGGTGGGAGGGGACACTGGGGGCTCACAGTCGAAGGGGAAAGGGTGGGGGGGGGACACTGGGGGCTCACAGTCGAAGGGGAAAGGGTGGGGGGGGGGACACTGGGGGCTCACAGTCGAAGGGGAAAGGGTGGGGGGCAGGACACTGGGGGCTCACAGTCGAAGGGGAAAGGGTGGGGGGGGGGACACTGGGGGCTCACAGTCGAAGGGGAAAGGGTGGGGGGGGGACACTGGGGGCTCACAGTCGAAGGGGAAAGGGTGGGGGGGGGACACTGGGGGCTCACAGTCGGAGGGGAAAGGGTGGGGGGGGGACACTGGGGGCTCACAGTCGGAGGGGAAAGGGTGGGGGGGACACTGGGGGCTCACAGTCGGAGGGGAAAGGGTGGGGGGGGGGACACTGGGGGCTCACAGTCGGAGGGGAAAGGGTGGGGGGGGACACTGGGGGCTCACAGTCGAAGGGGAAAGGGTGGGGGGGGGGACACTGGGGGCGCACAGTTGAAGGGGAAAGGGTGGGGGGGGGGGACACTGGGGGCTCACAGTCGAAGGGGAAAGGGTGGGGGGGGGACACTGGGGGCTCACAGTCGAAGGGGAAAGGGTGGGGGGGGAGACTGGGGGCTCACAGTCGGAGGGGAAAGGGTGGGAGGGGACACTGGGGGCTCACAGTCGGAGGGGAAAGGGTGGGGGGGGGAGACTGGGGGCTCACAGTCGGAGGGGAAAGGGTGGGAGGGGACACTGGGGGCTCACAGTCGAAGGGGAAAGGGTGGGGGGGACACTGGGGGCTCACAGTCGAAGGGGAAAGGGTGGGGACCCTGGGAGGGGGGGGGGAGGGGACCCTGGGGGCGGGGCACAGTCAGGCCACGCCCACACCCACCAGCTATCATACATGCTGCAGAGGCAGCTCTGTATTCTCTCCAGGTTGGGGGGGTGGGGCACAGTCAGGGTGCGGTGCACCGGGGGGAGGGGCACAGTCAGGACACGCCCACACTCACCAGCTATCATACATGCAGCAGAGGCAGTTCTGCATTCTCTCCAGGTTGGGGGATGGGGCACAGTCAGGGGGCGGGGCACTGGGGGGAGGGGCACAGTCAGGGGGCGGGGCACTGGGGGAGGGGCACAGTCAGGCCACGCCCACACTCACCAGCTATCATACATGCTGCAGAGGCAGCTCTGTATTCTCTCCTGGTTGCTGCGATACATGGGGACATCATGGCCATCCAGGAGGGGCGGAGTCAGACCTGCAGGAGGGAGGAGCCATCAGGTGAAGCACTGAACCCTCCGGCCCTTAGCCGCCTCCCACTTACCCATGATGCACTTCTTCTCCATCTCCAGCATGTCCAGACATTTCTCATAGAAGACGCCCATTCGCTGCACCACGTCCGGCAGGTGGAGATTGTTCATCGTCCTGTAGTGGGAGCGAGAGGTGGGAGGAGAGTATGGTGACGGGAGGAGAGTATAAGGGCGGGAGGAGAGTATAGGGGCGGGAGGAGAGTATAGGGGCGGGAGGAGAGTATGATGACAGGAGGAGAGTATAGGGGCGGGAGGAGAGTATAGGGGCGGGAGGAGAGTATGGTGACGGGAGGAGAGTATAAGGGCGGGAGGAGAGTATAGGGGCGGGAGGAGAGTATAGGGGCGGGAGGAGAGTATAGGGGCGGGAGGAGAGTATGATGACAGGAGGAGAGTATAGGGGCGGGAGGAGAGTATAGGGGCGGGAGGAGAGTATGGTGACGGGAGGAGAGTATAAGGGCGGGAGGAGAGTATAGGGGCGGGAGGAGAGTATAGGGGCGGGAGGAGAGTATAGGGGCGGGAGGAGAGTATGATGACAGGAGGAGAGTATGATGACAGGAGGAGAGTATAGGGGCGGGAGGAGAGTATAGGGGCGGGAGGAGAGTATAAGGGCGGGAGGAGAGTATAGGGGCGGGAGGAGAGTATAGGGGCGGGAGGAGAGTATAGGGGCGGGAGGAGAGTATAGGGGCTGGAGGAGAGTATAGGGGCTGGAGGAGAGTATAGGGGCGGGAGGAGAGTATAGGGGCAGGAGGAGAGTATGGTGACAGGAGGAGAGTATAGGGGCTGGAGGAGAGTATAGGGGAGGGAGGAGAGTATAGGGGCAGGAGGAGAGTATAGGGGCAGGAGGAGAGTATAGGGGCAGGAGGAGAGTATAGGGGCAGGAGGAGAGTATAGGGGAGGGAGGAGAGTATAGGGGCAGGAGGAGAGTATAGGGGCAGGAGGAGAGTATGGTGACAGGAGGAGAGTATAGGGGCTGGAGGAGAGTATAGGGGAGGGAGGAGAGTATAGGGGCAGGAGGAGAGTATAGGGGCAGGAGGAGAGTATGGTGACAGGAGGAGAGTATAGGGGAGGGAGGAGAGTATAGGGGCTGGAGGAGAGTATCGGGGCGGGAGGAGAGTATAGGGGCGGGAGGAGAGTATAGGGGCGGGAGGAGAGTATAGGGGCGGGAGGAGAGTATGGTGACAGGAGGAGAGTATAGGGGCGGGAGGAGAGTATAGGGGCGGGAGGAGAGTATAGGGGCGGGAGGAGAGTATAGGGGCGGGAGGAGAGTATAGGGGCGGGAGGAGAGTATGGTGACGGGAGGAGAGTATAAGGGCGGGAGGAGAGTATAGGGGCGGGAGGAGAGTATAGGGGCGGGAGGAGAGTATAGGGGCGGGAGGAGAGTATGATGACAGGAGGAGAGTATGATGACAGGAGGAGAGTATAGGGGCGGGAGGAGAGTATAGGGGCGGGAGGAGAGTATAAGGGCGGGAGGAGAGTATAGGGGCGGGAGGAGAGTATAGGGGCGGGAGGAGAGTATAGGGGCGGGAGGAGAGTATAGGGGCAGGAGGAGAGTATAGGGGCTGGAGGAGAGTATAGGGGCTGGAGGAGAGTATAGGGGCGGGAGGAGAGTATAGGGGCAGGAGGAGAGTATGGTGACAGGAGGAGAGTATAGGGGCTGGAGGAGAGTATAGGGGCGGGAGGAGAGTATAGGGGCAGGAGGAGAGTATGGTGACAGGAGGAGAGTATAGGGGCTGGAGGAGAGTATAGGGGAGGGAGGAGAGTATAGGGGCAGGAGGAGAGTATAGGGGCAGGAGGAGAGTATGGTGACAGGAGGAGAGTATAGGGGAGGGAGGAGAGTATAGGGGCTGGAGGAGAGTATCGGGGCGGGAGGAGAGTATAGGGGCGGGAGGAGAGTATAGGGGCGGGAGGAGAGTATGGTGACAGGAGGAGAGTATAGGGGCGGGAGGAGAGTATAGGGGCGGGAGGAGAGTATAGGGGCGGGAGGAGAGTATAGGGGCAGGAGGAGAGTATAGGGGCAGGAGGAGAGTATAGGGGCTGGAGGAGAGTATAGGGGCAGGAGGAGAGTATGGTGACAGGAGGAGAGTATAGGGGCAGGAGGAGAGTATGGTGACAGGAGGAGAGTACTCGCGCACTTACCTCACCAGACAGAAGACGCTTCCCAGCACCTTCAGCACTGGAGCACTGCAGGGGTTGCGATAGACGGGGGCGCCATCAGGGGCGTGGCCAACCACAAAACCTCCAGACTCCGCCTCCTCCGGGTCACTGGGCCAGTGCGCCCGCCGTAGCACCGCCTCCAACGAGTACAGGCAGAGGAACAGCTGTCATAGATCAGTCACACAACATGACTCATCAGCCAATCAGCTCTCAGGACACGCCCCCCTTCCCCGAGGGAGCACGCCCTAAAGAACTGGGAGGGGGATGGGAATAAAGGGGGAGGGGCCCCAGAACCCTCACCTGGGAGGGGGATGTGAATAAAGGGGGAGGGGACCCAGGGCACTCACCTGGGAGGGGGATGGGAATAAAGGGGGAGGGGCCCAGAACCCTCACCTGGGAGGGGTAGGGGAATAAAGGGGGAGGGGCCCAGAACCCTCACCTGGGAGGGGGATGTGAATAAAGGGGGAGGGGCCCAGAACCCTCACCTGGGAGGGGGATGGGAATAAAGGGGGAGGGGCCCCAGAACCCTCACCTGGGAGGGGGATGGGAATAAAGGGGGAGGGGCCCAGAACCCTCACCTGGGAGGGGGAGGGGAATAAAGGGGGAGGGTCCCCAGGGCACTCACCTGGGAGGGGGAGGGGAATAAAGGGGGAGGGGACCCAGGGCACTCACCTGGGAGGGGGGGGGATAAAGGGGGAGGGGCCCAGAACCATCACCTGGGAGGGGGATGGGAATAAAGGGGGAGGGGACCCAGGGCACTCACCTGGGAGGGGGATGGGAATAAAGGGGGAGGGGCCCAGAACCCTCACCTGGGAGGGGGATGGGAATAAAGGGGGAGGGGACCCAGGGCACTCACCTGGGAGGGGGAGGGGAATAAAGGGGGAGGGGACCCAGGGCACTCACCTGGGAGGGGGAGGGGAATAAAGGGGGAGGGGACCCAGGGCACTCACCTGGGAGGGGGAGGGGAATAAAGGGGGAGGGTCCCCAGGGCACTCACCTGGGAGGGGGAGGGGAATAAAGGGGGAGGGGACCCAGGGCACTCACCTGGGAGGGGGGGGGGAATAAAGGGGGAGGGGCCCAGAACCCTCACCTGGGAGGGGGATGTGAATAAAGGGGGAGGGGCCCAGAACCCTCACCTGGGAGGGGAATAAAGGGGGAGGGGCCCAGAACCCTCACCTGGGAGGGGGATGTGAATAAAGGGGGAGGGGCCCAGAACCCTCACCTGGGAGGGGGATGGGAATAAAGGGGGAGGGTCCCCAGGGCACTCACCTGGGAGGGGGAGGGGAATAAAGGGGGAGGGGACTTAGGGCAATCACCTGGGAGGGGGAGGGGAATAAAGGGGGAGGGGCCCAGAACCATCACCTGGGAGGGGGATGGGAATAAAGGGGGAGGGGACCCAGGGCACTCGGGAGGGGGATGGGAATAAAGGGGGAGGGGACCCAGGGCACTCACCCGAGAGGGGCATGTAAATAAAAGGGGAGGGGCCCAGAGCTCTCACCTGGGAGGGGCATGTGAATAAAGGGGGAGGGGCCCCAGAGCTCTCACCTGGGAGGGGCATGTGAATAAAGGGAGGAGGGGCTCCAGAGCACTGGCCTGGGAGGGGGAGGGGGGATTGGAATAAAGGGAAGGTGCACTCACCTGAGAGCGGTTGGTAGGGCACGGCCCCGCCTCCTCAGGTAAACCTTTGAGTATCTCAGCTCCCACGTAGGCGATGAACTCGTCCGGAGAGGAGATGGCTCTGTGACGACAGGAAGTCAGCACACAGGGGTCAGCACACTCCCAGCACACAGGGGACAGCACAGGGGTCAGCACAATCCCCGCACACAGGGGTCAGCACACTCCCCGCACACAGGGGTCAGCACACTCCCCGCACACAGGGGTCAGCACACTCCCCGCACACAGGGGTCAGCACACTCCCCGCACACAGGGGTCAGCACACTCCCCGCACACAGGGGTCAGCACACTCCCCGCACACAGGGGTCAGCACACTCCCCGCACACAGTGGTTAGCACAGGGGTCAGCACAATCCCCGCACACAGGGGTCAGCACACAGGGGTCAGCACACAGGGGTCAGCACACAGGGGTCAGCACACAGGGGTCCAGCACAATCCCCGCACACAGGGGTCCAGCACAATCCCCGCACACAGGGGTCAGCACACTCCCCGCACACAGGGGTCAGCACACTCCCCGCACACAGGGGTCAGCACACTCCCCGCACACAGGGGTCAGCACACTCCCCGCACACAGGGGTCAGCACACTCCCCGCACACAGGGGTCAGCACATTCCCCGCACACAGGGGTCAGCACCCAGGGGTCAGCACACTCCCCGCACACAGGGGTCAGCACACTCCCCGCACACAGGGGTCAGCACACTCCCCGCACACAGGGGTCAGCACACTCCCCGCACACAGGGGTCAGCACACTCCCCGCACACAGGGGTCAGCACCCAGGGGTCAGCACACTCCCCGCACACAGGGGTCAGCACACTCCCCGCACACAGGGGTCAGCACACTCCCCGCACACAGGGGTCAGCACACTCCCCGCACACAGGGGTCAGCACACTCCCCGCACACAGGGGTCAGCACACTCCCCGCACACAGGGGTCAGCACACTCCCCGCACACAGGGGTCAGCACACTCCCCGCACACAGGGGTCAGCACACTCCCCGCACACAGGGGTCAGCACACTCCCCGCACACAGGGGTCAGTACTCACCTCTGCAGGTCCGGGGACAGCCACAGGGCGAGGGCCGGGGCCAGGAGCTGCTCCAGGAACATCTGCTGCTTCTGGAAGCTCTTCAGGTGGTTACTGACCAGCACCTGGGCCTCCAACATGGAGAGCTTCTCCATCTGGGAGAGCCGCTCGTCCAGCATCAGCCGCCCCGCGTGGGCGCACAGCGCGTCAAAGTGCGTCTGGGGGGGGCGAGAGAGAGAGAGAGGGCGGGGTCACACACAGGTCACTGGCCTCCAACCAATGAGAGCGGGGATGCCAGCACACACACACATTCTGATTGGCCGGTCAGGTGCCAGGCTTATTTATAATAACCAATGTATAATTATATTTTAGGATTTGGCAGAAGCCCTGTCACCAGCATTGACGTGTGTTATGTGAGATTTGTTTGCTGATAATGCTAAGGCCGGATTTTATCATTTGTCTATTTGACCAGTATAAACGATGACAACAATAGTGTGGGAAAAGCTGCCGATGTGGCTGAGAAGCACTTATCAGGATTCCAGATAAGAGTTACTACTGTGATGGATGGAGGTCAGAATCAATAAAACAAAAATGTATATGTGAACATTCCCTCCCTCCATTTACATCACTATCTGCATTGTAAGCTTTAGTGGCTAATAAAGGTGAGATAAACCCTCAGGCAGCCACTTATCTCTGCGCTGAGTCTTTCCTTTGCTTGTACTGAATTAGAGCAATAAAGTTAATGAAGCCGCGCTGCTATTAACACATTACTGTGAACAAGATGGCGCTGAGGAGCCGGACAACACCTTATTATGTCCGGCCCTCAGGCCTCACTAACAGTGGCTAATAAAGGTGAGATAAACCCTCAGGCAGCCACTTATCTCTGCGCTGAGTCTTTCCTTTGCTTGTACTGAATTAGAGCAATAAAGTTAATGAAGCCGCGCTGCTATTAACACATTACTGTGAACAAGATGGCGCTGAGGAGCCGGACAACACCTTATTATGTCCGGCCCTCAGGCCTCACTAACAGTGGCTAATAAAGGTGAGATAAACCCTCAGGCAGCCACTTATCTCTGCGCTGAGTCTTTCCTTTGCTTGTACTGAATTAGAGCAATAAAGTTAATGAAGCCGCGCTGCTATTAACACATTACTGTGAACAAGATGGCGCTGAGGAGCCGGACAACACCTTATTATGTCCGGCCCTCAGGCCTCACTAACAGTGGCTAATAAAGGTGAGATAAACCCTCAGGCAGCCACTTATCTCTGCGCTGAGTCTTTCCTTTGCTTGTACTGAATTAGAGCAATAAAGTTAATGAAGCCGCGCTGCTATTAACACATTACTGTGAACAAGATGGCGCTGAGGAGCCGGACAACACCTTATTATGTCCGGCCCTCAGACCTCACTAACAGTGGCTAATAAAGGTGAAATAAACCCTCAGGCAGCCACTTATCTCTGCGCTGAGTCTTTCCTTTGCTTGTACTGAATTAGAGCAATAAAGTTAATGAAGCCGCGCTGCTATTAACACATTACTGTGAACAAGATGGCGCTGGTGAGCCGGACAACACCTTACTATGTCCGGCCCTCAGGCCTCACTAACAGTGGCTAATAAAGGTGAAATAAACCCTCAGGCAGCCACTTATCTCCGCGCTGATTCTTTTTGTTTTGCTTGAACTGACATTAGTGTAACAAAGTTAATGAAGCTGCTATAATAACACATTACTGTGATAAAGATGGCGTCGAGAAGATAGACAACGCCTTTTCGAGTCGCCTCCTTTTTAGACGTACATAACATTCCAGTGTGCTCATTAGGTAGAACAGACCAATTACTGAGACAGATATTCCGTTTTTTCTTTCAATCCATTCCAGACCGTCCTTGATTCTTTACATCTGGGTCTTCTCCACCCGAAGGGGCATGGACTGCAAGATCAAAGGTGTGGCTCCTCCCGGCCCCCTATAAATAGCAGCTGCCTCTTAATCAGCCCAGTTTACTTCTTGCACTGGAACTGTGAAGATCGCTGATTCTCAGGGATTTTAGCAGCAGAGCGAGGTCTTTAACCTATCGGGCGGCTGCAGGACCCTATTTCCACGGATTCCTCTGACCCATCTGATGCCTCCACAGCTTTGGCCGTTTTCTGGGATCCGTGACGGTCGGGTGACACGCCGGGGTCTGGGGTGTTTGGCCTCTAACCTGTCGGCCGGCTGCAGGACTCTATTCCCTCGGATTCCTCTGACCCATCTGATACTGATCTCCCCAGCTTTGGCTGATACCGGGTAACAGGGATCCGTGACTGCACTGTCGTGGCGCAACTGAAGTTATCCCTCACTGAATTGGGCTGCTGCTGCGTGTCCCTGTAGCGCTCCTAGCGCGAAGTTGCTACTTCCTTCTGCTTGTTGTTGTGCATATGTATGGAGGGAAGAGAGGGGGGGTGGTTATATATGTATATTTATGTTAAGAATATTTTAATATGTATATTATCTATATCTGTTATTTTATGGCAGTGTGGGACATATTGTGATTACTGTCTCCTCTCTTTTTGATTTTAGATTGTGGGAAGAAGGTTGAGGGTTGTGGTTTCTCCCGGTCCCTGTTGTAGGGGATCGGCTAAAGGCTGAATACATAATCGTCTATTTTGCCTTTCAGAAATATTAAATATTTCAAAAATCACCATAATGGAGGCATCAGGGGATAGTGAGCCGGGCACCCCACTTGGGCAGGAAAGGCTCTGCCCCTTGTGCAGATGGAATCCCCTGGGTGGGTTCAGCACAATTTGTTCCACTTGCGCCAGAGGCATTGTTTCGGACCATGAGAGGGCGGTCGCTCCCGCCCCTAGTCCTGCGTCAGCACCTGCCTCTCCGGCTCCTCCGCTGCTGCAGTTAGCCCCTAGAGAAGGGGGAGCCGGCAGGGGGACACACTCTGATTTGGCGCACAGGCTGGCTAGCCTCGAGAAACAGCTCTCATTGGCAGCCCCTAAAAAGGCCTCGAGTAAGAAGCGGCACTTGGAGCGGGTTTACTCAGACGATGATTTGTATGCTTCTTTTGGCTCCGCGGAGGAAGGGGAGTCGCCAGATGACCCACTCTCAGAAGGCGAGTTGCTCTCCGGTGGAGAAGACAGCATCTCTGGATATTCCTCGGATGAGGATTCCTTCCTACCAGATGATATGGAAAGCTTGCTTTCTTCCATTTTTGACACTTTACACATTGTTCCTCCCAACATGGCCAAGAGAAGGAAGGATGATTTGTTTCGGCCTGAAAGCAACGGCGGGATTTTCCAATATGATACTTAATGGAAAAGGCCCAACAAGCTGCAGTCTGTTCCTTAGGGCCTGGATAGACGGTATCCTGGGGAGCTAAGTCCAAACCTCCAGCCAAGCCTACTCAGGCATGAGGGGGCGCCCTCACCCGTATGGGTGGGGGGGCGGCTGCTGCTGTTTGCTCCAATCTGGAGACGTCACGTCTCGGATCGTTGGATTCAGGAGGTGGTGTCGTCAGGTTACAAGATAGAGCTGGCAGCCAGACCACCCACAAGATTTCTGTGTTCAAGGACATCCTGAAATCCACTAAAAGCTCAGGCTTTGAGTGTAGCTGTTCAGCACCTCCTGCGGATCGGGGTGATTTGCCATGTGCCCTGGCAGGAGGGGGGTCAAGGTTTTTACTCCAACCTATTCACGGTTCCCAAGAAGGACGGATCTCTGCGGCCGATATGGACCTAAAGCGTCTCAACAAATTTATAAGTGTCAGACATTTCTGCATGGAAACATTGCGGTCGGCGGTGAGATCGCTTCGGCCCGGCGACTACGGTGGACATCAGGGACGTGTATCTGCACATCCCGATTTTTCCGGGACATCAGAAGTTTTTGGGGGTTGCATTTGAGGGTCAGCATTTCCAGTTTGTGGCACTCCCCTTCGGCATATCCTCAGCTCCCAGGGTGTTCACCAAGGTTCTGGCAGGCATCATGGCTATCCTAAGGATATTCGTGTATTACCCTAGACGACCTTCTGATCTCAGCCCGGTCCCTTCAGGAGGCAGAGAGCGACACCCAGACTGTACAGCTGACAGGGTTGAGTGCTGAGTGTTGTGGCTCCTTTAAGACTTGTGTGTACTAATTGCCCTGCTAACGTGCACCTCCCAGGTTAGTTATAAAATGGTCTGAGCGGCTGCCACCCCCCCTTTGTTTCTTTTGAATTTGTGCAAGCACATGGGGTGTGGGGTCTAGGCTGTATTGCAAGGTCTTTGACCCTTCCACCCCATGGCTTGCACTTGAGAGGTTTAGGGCAACCTCAGGTAAGCCTGCTCCCAATTTATCTATTGCACTGTATGTCCCAGATGGGCTCTCATAGATTAGAGTTAGGACTGCACCCCACAGAGGCACTTTGGCGTAGTGGTGCAGCTTAAGCATACTTCTGCAGATGTGTGTGACCGAGTCCTCTGTTTTTAACCAAGTTTAGAGACAGATTATAGGCTGGCCTGCAAGCTGACAGGGTTAAGTAATGTGGCTCCTTTAAGACTTGTGTGTACCCAGACTGTACTGTCAACCCTGGAAGCCTTTGGTTGGGTGATCAACTACCCCAAGTCCCATATCACACCGTCAACAGTGAGATACTTCCTGGGGATGGACTCTAGACACTGTTCAAGTCAAGGTCTTTCTGCCGCAGCAGAAAGTCTAGGGTCTCCAGACGCAGGCACAAGCCTTGCTGGCTTGTCAACAGCCATCGGTGCGTTTAGGGATGAGATTGGTGGGCCTAATGGTGGCTTGCTTCGAAGCAGAGCCCTTTGCCCATTTCCACATGAGACCTCTTCAGCTGAACCTGCTATCCAGCTGGGAACATGTCCGTTCTGGTGGTGATCACCTTGGTGCGCCGAGTATCAGAGCTGGCCGCGTTATGTATGAAACCACCTTATTTTGAGATGCACAGAGATAAGGTGGTTTTTTGCTTTAAGACGGATTTTTTGCCTAAGGTCATTTCTCCTTTTCACCTTAATGAGGAAGTTGTCTTACCTTCCCTGTGTCCAGCATCGGCTAATCCTAAAGAACGGACTCTCCATGCTTTGAATGTGGTCAGAGCCATAAGGTATTACCTGGCTGCGACTGAGCCTTTCAGGAAATTGGATTTGCTTTTTGTCTTAGCGGAAGGCTCTAGAAAGGGATTGCAACCGGCCAAGTCCACACTCAGTAAGTGGATTAGACAGGCGGTGGTAAGAGCCTATTCTGCCAGGGGAAAGAACCGCTTTTTCGGATCACAGCTCATTCTACTAGAGCCATTGGTGCTTCTTGGGCATTTCAGCATCAGGCCTCGGTTGAACAAGTTTGTAAGGCCACCCAAGTCTTCAGTTCATACTTTTACAAAGTTTTACAAGGCGAGTGTCAGGGCCTCAGCTGACGTTGTTTTTGGCTGAAAGGTGCTTCAGGTGGTAGTGAAATGAACTACATGCTGTTCCGCACTGGGGATCCCACCCATATGGACACTGCTTTTGGATGTCCCAATCGTGATGACTTCTGGAATGGAAGGAAAAACTCACCTGTAGAATTACTTTTGTTTCCGATCCATTCCAGGCCGTCCAACCCGCACTTTTGAGGTTTATTATGTCCTGCATGCCTGTTTATGGTAGTTGAACCATTATTGTTCATTAGGACATTAGTTTTACAAATTTAGGTTTTTAGGTTTCGAGAGAGTACAAGCAGAGGCTATGTGAAGTAACATGGTTTCCTATGTTTTGGGCCTCCCGGCCTTGCCTCTTTCTAATTAAGTTACTGCTTTTGAATTACTGGGCATTGGTTGAGAGGCAGCTGCCTTTATAGGGGGCTGGGAGGAGCCACATCTTTTATCTTGCAGTCCACGCCCCCCTTGGGGCGGAGTTACCCAACCGTGATCTGGACGGCCTGGAATGGATCGGAAATAAAAGCAATTCTACAGGTGAGTTTCACAGAATTGCGTTATCTCTGCGCTGATTCTTTCCTTTTGCTTGAACTGACATTAGTGTAATATAAAGTTAATGAAGCTGCTATTATAACACATTACTGTGATAAAGGTGGCGTTGAGAAGATGGACAACCCCTTTTTCGAGTCGCCTCCCTTTTTAGACGTAGATGACATTCCAGTGTGCTCGTTAGGTAGAACAGAACAATTACTGAGCCAGATATTCCGTTTTTTCGAATACGATGATATGCCCCCTGTAGATGATGTGTGTAAGTTTTCTATTTCACTATAAATAAAATCATCAAAGGGAGGAGCAGCAGATGCCTCTCCGTGAGATAGAGGAACGCATTCTAATGACTGTGTCCTTCGGTCTCGCGTATTTATTATCTCCTAGGGCTGATGTGACTCAACCAAACCCAGGACCCTTGTTAAAGCGGACCTTCACTCTAAATAAGAGTCTATCTTATATGTTTCCCACACCCTGTACATACAGATTGCTCACATTAAAAATCATCCTACCTGCATCTACTGCATTTTATAAGCCTTTAAACATCCAAGATGGCGGCTTATGGAAGCTGCCATTTTTGCAGGCAGCCTGCAAACAGGAAGTGCCTGCAAACAGGAAGTGACTGTGCTGCTCTGCATTCTGGGACTGCTGACCTTTCCCTGACCCCAGCTCTGCTCTGTCTGAGCAAAGCACAGCTATAACCCGCCCCCCTGTACCTTATCCCACTCTCCTCTCCTCAGTAAGTGTGATGCTTCTGAGTCAAGATGGAGGCGCCCGTATCCTAAATTCCCGAACAGAGTTGCAGCCCAGTGGGGGAAAGTATAATAAATTAGTGACTAAACATGTAAAATATATTAATTTTAGATGCTGAGGAATTGTTTTTTAAGAGTTTGGGCTTTTCATTAAATCATGGTGAAGGTCCGGTTTAAACAGACATGAAGCAGGGGGTCTGCCTGACAGTATTGAGACAATGGAATCTTAGGTGTCTGTGCCAGGACGGGGTTTATAATGTGAGCTCAGACCAGGTGTCTGGAACTCAGTGTGGGACATAACTTACAAACAAGCCCCATTGTGGCAAAATCCTCCATGTGTGCTTTTTAGGTTTTATACCTCTTCCACAATAAATAGCTCTATGGACTGAGCTAATTACCAAATTTCAAGAAAAGAATGTCTTTCACCTGAAACTAGCTTTTCAGCCAAATATGTGAAACCACAATAAGAGTTTTCATGATGATGTCATTTAAAAAAAAAAAAAACATAAAATATTTAAAATATAATAAAATATTTGCAACATTTCAGTTTATATAGATAGTATGTTAAAAGCCCAATGTATTAAGTTACATGATGGTTGGGTAGAATTATTTTTTCTTATATAGAAGTGAATTTCTGTGCATGTGGTATTATATCTTTTTAAGATAATCAGTATAATGGAAAAATCTATAGAATGATATTTTAATGGTTGTTATAGGTATTATGATGTTCAAATTGTTTCAAATATTAGCCATAATAATTGTCCCCAGGATAACAATTATATAATTGATTGTTCATTTGTGACAAATAATTATTCACATATTTCAAGTTGTCTATATAAGATAACTGAGAAATTATGGATATCAGAATGATCATATAAATTATATATAATATGCCTATGTGGAAAGAATGACTATTGAACATGGTTATTCATATAATATATTGCGGGATCCATTTCTTATCCTATACTGCCCTCTTGTAGTTAGCACAGAAATGGCTAGGTAACCAGTTAGTTAACCACGCCCCCAGTGACGACATGTTTACAAGGGGTGGGGAAAAAGATAAGAAATTTGCATAAAACGTGTCTAGGAACACAGAGGGGTTGGCATCATCTCAGCTCACCTGACCACACAGATCACTTGATCCATCATCAGCTCATCATATCAGAATCCTGATCGATTACATATTGAGGACACATCCACCCCCAAATCTCTCATAAGCTCTGCATTGCATTGGAAGCCGACATCCCAAGATATTTGGTAACATATAGTTATTCTTATTTGATAATTAACCAGCTGGACATTATAAAAAGACAATTCTGTGAGTACTCACCATGCATGGCACGGCCTGCTTCATAAAAACATCTGGATATTCCACCACAAAGTGGCGCAGTGGCACTGCAGAAAGATTTGTGGCTCCGCCCGGTCCCATATAAGAACGGAATCACCCTAGACTTATCCAGTAGTTAACAAGCAGTGATACCCGAACCGGGAACAATAAGGATAACAACCCCAACTAATTTGGAAAAATCACCATACAAAGGCAACCAAGAACAACGTAACAAGGGTGGGGGGAAGCAGGCCGTGCCATGCATAGTAAAAGCAATTCTACAGGTGAGTACTCACAGAATTGTCTTTTTACTATGCATGGAACGGCCTGCTTCACAAAGTCATAACGTCTGGGACATACAAAAGCAGTGTCCATAAAGTAGGTTGGGATCCCCAAAAAAGAAGTAAAAACAGACGGTTTAGACCACCACCTCCTGGAGTACTTTGCGGCCAAAGTCAGCATCAGCTGAGGCCTTAACATCAACTTTGAAAAACTTGGAAAAAGTATGAACAGAAGACCAAGTCGCGGCCTTACAAACTTGTTCAACAGAAGCCTGGTGCTGAAAAGCCCAAGAGGCACCAACCGCACGAGTGGAATGAGCAGTAATTCTAAAAGGAGGATCCTTCCCCCTGGCAGAATAGGCCCCAACAATGGCCTGACGGATCCACTTGCTGATAGTGGATTTAGCCGGAGGCAAACCCTTCCTAGGTCCAGCAGGAAGAACAAAAAGAGCATCAGATTTCCTGAAAGACTCAGTAGCAACCAAATAAAACTTCAGAGCCCTGACCACATCCAGAGAATGAAGGGTCCGCTCCTTGGAATTAGCAGGATTAGGACACAATGAAGGCAAGACAATGTCCAGATTGAGATGAAAAGCAGACACAACCTTAGGCAAGAAATCCGGCTTAAGTCGAAACACCACCTTATCCTGATGCCTCTCAAAATAAGGAGGTTTGATGGAAAGCGCCGCCAGCTCAGAAACTCGCCTGACAGAATAGCCACCAAAAAGGCCACCTTAAAGCGGACCTTCACTCTGAATAAGAGTCTATCTTATATGTTTCACACACCCTGTACATACAGATTGCCCACATTAATCCGGACCCTCACCCTGAATAAGAGCCTATCTTGTATGTTTCCCACACCCTGTACATACAGATTGCTCACATTAATCTGGACCCTCACCCTGAATAAGAGCCTATCTTATATGTTTCACACACCCTGTACATACAGATTGCCCACATTAATCCAGACCCTCACCCTGAATAAGAGTCTATCTTATATGTTTCACACACCCTGTACATACAGATTGCCCACATTAATCCGGACCCTCACCCTGAATAAGAGTCTATCTTATATGTTTCACACACCCTGTACATACAGATTGCCCACATTAATCCGGACCCTCACCCTGAATAAGAGTCTATCTTATATGTTTCACACACCCTGTACATACAGATTGCCCACATTAAAAATCATCCTACCTGCACCTAGTGCATGTTATGAGACTTTAAACATCCAAGATGGTAGATTATGGAAGCCGCCATCTTATCAGGCAGCCTGCAAACAGGAAGTGCCTTCTAACTGTGCTGCTCTGCATTCTGGGATTGCTGACCTTTTCCAGAGCACAGCTCTGCTCTGTCTGAGCAAAGCACAGCTATAACCCACCCCCTGTACCTTATCCCACTCTCCTCTCCTCAGTAAGTTTGATGCTTCTGAGCCAAGATGGCGGCGCCCGTATCCTAAATTCCTGAACAGAGTTGCAGCCCAGTGGGGGAAAGAATAATAAGTTAGTGACAAAAAACTTAAAAAATATTAATTTCAGATGCTGGGGAACCATTTTTGAAGAGTTTGGGCTTTTCATTAAATCACACTGAAGGTCCGGTTTAAGAGTCATAATGGGCAAAGCAGCCCCACGGATAGGCTCAAAGGGAGGACCCTGCAGAGCAGACAACACCAGATTCAGGTCCCAAACCGGTAGCATAGGCTTACATGGCGGACGCACATGAGTAACTCCCTGGAAAAAAGTCTTAACCAACCGGTGATTGGCAAAAGACCTTTGGAAGAAAATTGCCAGAGCTGACACCTGTCCCTTGAGGGTACTAAGTTGAAGGCCCGAATCCAAACCATGTTGCAAAAATTCCAGAATCCTGGGAATAGAAAACACCCGACAAGGAAGAGACTTGCACTCACACCAGGCAATGTAAGCATGCCAGACCCTGTAGTAGATAAAGGACGAGGACTTCTTCCTAGCCCAAATCATGGTATCCACAACAGAGGCCGGCAAACCCTTATCCATCAAGATGGAGGTTTCAGCAGCCAAGCCATTAAAGCCAGCGTTTGTAAATTGGGATGGCACAGCTGTCCCTGAGTGAGAAGATCTGGATCCTTGGGCAGGACGTACTGATCTACTGCCAACTGCACGACGTCTGCGAACCACACCCTCCTTGGCCAACAGGGGGCCACCAGAATGGCTGGTACCCCTTACTAGGCTACCTTGCGCAGCACCCTGCCCAGCAGAGGAAAAGGAGGGAACACATAGAGGAGCCGAAACTCCGTCCAAGGCATTGCTAGCGCATCCATGGCGAAGGCCAGAGGGTCATGTGACAGGGAGACAAACCTGGGAAGCTTGTGATTTTGGCGGGACGCAAACAGGTCCACATCCGGCTGACCTCAGTGGTGACACAGGGAGTGAAATACCAAGTTGCTGAGGGACCATTCCCCCAGACGAGACGTCCCCCTGCTCAGGAGTCTGCCTCCAGGTTCTCCACCCCCGGAATGTAAACCACCGAGATGCAAGGGACATTCTCTCCCGCCCAGGACAGTATCAGGGACACCTCCTTGAGGGCTCGCTTGCTCCGAGTCCCTCCCTGATGATTGATGTAGGCAACCGCCGTCTGGTTGTCCGAGCGGATCTGAACAGCCCGACCCCAAATGTGAGTGGTCAACTGAGCAAGAACCAACCTGATCGCCCTCAGTTCCAGGACATTGATGGGAACATGGGCCTCCTGGGGGCCCCACCGACCCTGGAACTTCAGAGACTTCCAAAAGCCCCCCCAACCGGTCAGACTGGCATCTGTGGTGACAGTCTCCTAACACTGGGGCAGAAATGTCCTGCCCACTAGAAGGTTCCTTGAGTCCAGCCACCAAGAGAGGGACTGTCTGGCCAGGGGGGACAGAGCAAATTCCTGATCCCGGGTCCCGATCCCAAAGAGGTGCAACTTAAGAGGTGTCATGTGGAACTGAGCAAAGGGGACCACCTCGAAGCAGGACACCATTAGGCCCACTAACTGCATCTCCTGCCGGATGGAGGGATGGGGACACAAGAGCAGAGCCCGTGCCTGCGTCTGAAGGCCCTCCACTTTCAGTTGGGGCAGGAAAACCTTGACCTGAGAGGTATCCAGAGTCACGCCCAGAAAGGACCTCACCAAGGACGGGGACAGTGGGAAAGTTGATCACCCAGCCGAAGGACTCGAGAGTGGAGGTCACAACCAGAGTATCCTTCTCGGCCTGATGAAGAGACTGAGCCGCAATCAGAATGTCGTCCAGGTAAGGAAGGATGCGAATGCCCTGATGCTGCAGCAGAGCCATCACGCCCGCCAGCACCTTGGTCAACACCCGAGGGGCCGAGGTGATACCGAATGGTAAGGCCACAAACTGGTAATGCTGATCCTCTAGAGCGAACCTGAGAAATCTCTGATGACCCGGGAAGATAGGCACGTGAAGATAGGCATCCTTGATGTCCACGGTGGTCATGAAGTCGCCCGGACGCAGGGAACTGTCCAGGATGGGCCTCAGGGACCCGGCCTTTTTGGGGAACCGTAAACAGATTGGAGTAGAACCCTCTACCCCGTTCCTGTGAAGGCACCAGTCAAATGACTCCTGACTCCAACAGACGTTGAACCGCAAGGCACAAACCCTGAGCTGACAGAGGGTTGTGAGACATCCGGGATCTGATGAATCTGGGGGGCGGCCAGGCTGCAAACTCTATCTTGTACCACCTCCTGAATCCACCGATCTGAGACGCGGAGTCTCCAGACGTGAGCAAAGAGTCGAAGCTGTCCCCCCAACCCGGATGGGTGAGGGCGCCTCCTCATGCCTGAGGGGCCTTGGGAGAAGGTTTGGGCTTGGGGCCCCATGAGAGACCGGCACGACCACGGGATCTGCTACGGCCCCAAGAACCCCTGCGGGTATCTGAAAAGAGGGAGCCACGACCTCCTCTGGGGGTATGAAAGGAGGAGACTGAAGCAGACGGCCCCCCGAAAGGGCCGAGGCAGCCTCCTACGCTGAGGCAGCCTGCCATCCTTGGCAAGGACATCCAGACGCTCACCAAAGAGCCGCAGCCCCGCAAAGGGGAGTCCAGTGAGAGCCTTCTTAGCAGCAGCGTCAGCTGCCCACTGACGCAACCAAACAGAGCGGCGCATAGCCACCAAAAGGGCAGAGGCCCTACCACTCAGCCGTACTACATCATCCATGGCAGTAAGGACAAAGGCAACAAAATCAGAGCAAAGCAAGAGGGCCCTATAATGCTCCCTACCAGCTGTAACGCCATCAAGGAGACGATTGATCAGTCTCTTAAGGGCAATAGCAGTTATGGCAGCGGCACAGGGCGGATGCAAACCAGCCCCCACAAATGCAAAGGCATGGCAGGCCAGCTGATCCAGACGCCGGTCCTCGCTGTCCCGCAGTGTAGTAGTGTCAGGGGCGACCCGACCACTGCTTAACCAAATCAGCAGGAAAGGGATGCTTCTTATCCAAACCTTGGGGCACCGGGGCAATCTACTAGGACATTCCCACTCCTTGAGCATCATATTAGTGAAATGACTCTGCTCAGGGAACTCCAGACGCTGTTTAATAGTACGAAAAAGCTCACCCTGCTTCCTCTTAGCCACCTCAGGGGGGGGCAATGTGCAAGGAATCAGAGCCCGGGAAAAGCTCCCCCTCCTCTAGGGAGTAACGGTCATCAAAAAGATCAATTCCCTCCTGTTCCTCAGTAAACAGCGCAGGCGAGGAAGTCAGGTGACGCTTCTTGCTAGAGGCCTTACGCTGAACAGGCCTGGCAAGCTGCCATTCAATGCTGGCCACACGAAGTGCCAGATCAGACTGTGACCCCCTGCTAGAGTCCCCCTCACTGGGGGCTAAATGCAGGCGCGGGGGGGGGGGGGGGTAGGTGATGCCGAAGGGGGCGCAGAGCTTGGTAAAGAAGCAGGCAGCCCAGACTGAAGCAAAAGGACAGCATGGGCGCTCGGCCCGCACACCGTGACGTCATTACTGATAGGGGATACCCCACACATGGCACACAGCCGGGATTGCCCCAAAGGGCCCCGAGCACATTATCCCCAGAAGCCTCCATATGGTGATTAATACAGGCGCAATATGCCAGCACAGGGTAAAGGCTAATAAAAGCCCCCCCGGGATGCCCCCCCCCAAGGGATGCCCCCGGAATCAGTAAGGGGAGATGAAGGGGGGGGAGTAAGGAGCAGGACCCGGAGAAGCCACATCCCACGGGTGTCCCGCCTGAAAGACATAAGCAAAACATACATAAGTATCCCGCAGCACATGCCCCAAGGATAACCAAAAACCCCAGAGGGGACTCACAGACCAAGCAGGACAAGGAGCGCCCGCCGCCAGACCACCGGAGGAAGCGACGCAGGCAGAAATCACCGCCGCAGCCCAGGGATTGGAGAGGGCCCCAGACCCACAGCAGAAGCAAGATGGCGCCGGCAGAGGAACCTTGAGGGGCGGGCTGCGGGAGAACGACGCGATACGCGTCATCCGCCGGCCCCGCCCCCACGAAGAGCGCGAAAACTCCGCTCACGTGACCTCGCCGACGTCATCCCCACAGTGAAAAATGCCTCACAAATATAGCTCCGCCTGCGGGCGGAGCGCAGTACAAGGAGGCGGCAAAAGCATAAAAAACAGTCTAAAAACACACACTACCAACCGCTAAGCCCCCCCCCCCCGAACACCCATCGGGGAGAGAAGGGGGGGGAGGGGGAGGAGAGCGAGCAGGCAGCAGGGAAGCCCAGGCCAGTGGGGGGGGGGGGTACCCCGAAACCATCAAAAAAACACAGAAAACCCTCACCCCCTCAGAAGCCAGGACAGGAACCCCGCATCCCTAGTAGGCTCACCATAAAGCCTATGGCCGGCTCCCCTTTGTGTTACAGGGTCTGCGACTTGGAGCAGCGCTCCCCGATCACCTGACCCTAGTGCTCCTCTACCCTCACCCGATCCGACAGCCAAGGCTGGGAGGCACAGAGGGTCCAGAAACGGGTGCAGGGCCGTAGGCTTACTTACCCCGCTCACCTGACCCTAGTGCTCCCCTACCCTCACCCGATCAGTCAGCCAAGGCTGGGAGGCACAGAGGGTCCAGAAACGGGTGCAGGGCCGCAGGCTTACTTACCCCGCTCACCTGACCCTAGTGCTCCTCTACCCTCACCCGATCTGTCAGCCAAGGCTGGGAGGCACAGAGGGTCCAGAAACGGGTGCAGGGCCGCAGGCTTACTTACCCCACTCACCTGACCCTAGTGCTCCTCTACCCTCACCCGATCTGTCAGCCAAGGCTGGGAGGCACAGAGGGTCCAGAAACAGGTGCAGGGCCGCAGGCTTACTTACCCCACTCACCTGACCCTAGTGCTCCTCTACCCTCACCCGATCAGTCAGCTGAGGCTGGGAGGCACAGAGGGTCCGGAAACGGGTGCAGGGCCGCAGGCTTGGTTGCCCCGCTCACCTGCACAAGAGAGAGCCATCTTCTATCTTCACAGAATAACTGCAGAGAGAACACTGGGTAAGTCTATGGCGATTCCTGTTTTTATAGGGGGCCGGGAGGAGCCACATCTCTTCTGCAGTGCACTGCGCCCCCTTGTGGCGGAATCCCACATGTAAGGACTTCATGAAGCAGGCCGTGCCATGCAATGGGAAAGCTCTTGTTGGAATATAATTTCCGGCCGGGTAATCCGAGCTTTACTATGAAATATTTTTGGTTGATTTGTTATAGTCGGAGCTTTGTATTTCTGGGGATAATTATTTTTAACCTATAAATTTGGAATTACATATAGTGTATAACTGTTTATTAAGGTTATTTGTGTAATAGAAGGGAGCCATCTAGTGGCTGAATTTAATAAGTGCGGATATATCATTTTTATTTGATTGGTGTTGGTTATTTTTTATTGTATTTATAATAAATTCTTGTTATTTATCTGTTATTAGTGAGTTTTATTATTGTGCTGCTAAATGACAGACAAGACATAGTCTCTTATATATAGAAGCGTTATGTCCACATATAGTTTTCTATTGTGATCCTCCTTTATTCTCTATGAAGCCTTTGCTTCATATACCCGACACAATGAGAGCAGGGATGCTCCTGATTGGCCGCTCGCCCCCGTGTGACTCACCAGCACCAGATGCGGAGAATCCCGGCAGATCTTAATGATGGAGGAGCAGGCGTGACGCCGGAGGTTCCTCACTGCGCGCGTCCGCGGGGCCTGCGGGAAAACACAGGGATTATGAAGGGGGCGGGGCCTGCGGGAGAACACAGGGACTATGAAGGGGCAGGGCCTGCGGGAGAACACAGGGACTATGAAGGGGGCGGGGCCTGCGGGAGAACACAGGGACTATGAAGGGGGCGGGGCCTGCGGGAGAACACAGGGACTATGAAGGGGCGGGGCCTGCGGGAGAACACGGACTATGAAGGGACGGGGCCTGCGGGAGAACACAGGGACTATGAAGGGGCAGGGCCTGCGGGAGAACATGGACTATGAAGGGGCGGGGCCTGCGGGAGAACACAGGGACTATGAAGGGGCAGGGCCTGCGGGACAACACACGGACTATGAAGGGGCGGGGCCTGCGGGAGAACACAGGGACTATGAAGGGGTGGGGCCTGCGGGAGAACACGGACTATGAAGGGGCAGGGCCTGCGGGAGAACACAGGGACTATGAAGGGGCGGGGCCTGCAGGAGAACACAGGGATTATGAAGGGGCGGGGCCTGCAGGAGAACACAGGGACTATGAAGGGGCGGGGCCTGCAGGAGAACACAGGGATTATGAAGGGGTGGGGCCTGCAGGAGAACACAGGGATTATGAAGGGGCGGGGCCTGCAGGAGAACACGGACTATGAAGGGGGCGGGACACCCTAGAGCGGGACCAGCCCCCCTGGATAGTGAGTCCACTATAAGCAGAAGGAAGATGGCGGCCGGGCGTTACCTTATTGTCCTGTTCAAAGACCACGGCAGAGAAGAGCTGAGGAAACAAGAGACAACAAAAAGGTTAATACCGGGATGACATCACATGTGAGGGAGGGGCCTGAGGCCGCTCAGGTGGGATAATAGGGTGGGGTTATAACTCACCTTGCTCAGGTGGGATAATGGGGCGGGGTTATGACTCACCTTGCTCAGGTGGGATAATGGGGCGGGGTTATGACTCACCTTGCTCAGGTGGGATAAAGGGGCGGGGTTATGACTCACCTTGCTCAGGTGGGATAATGGGGCGGGGTTATAACTCACCTTGCTCAGGTGGGATAAAGGGGCGGGGTTATGACTCACCTTGCTCAGGTGGGATAATGGGGCGGGGTTATGACTCACCTTGCTCAGGTGGGATAATGGGGCGGGGCTATAACTCGCCTTCCTCAGGTGGGATAATGGGGCGGGGTTATAACTCACCTTGCTCAGGTGGGATAATGGGGCGGGGTTATAACTCACCTTCCTCAGGTGGGATAATGGGGCGGGGTTATAACTCACCTTCCTCAGGTGGGATAATGGGGCGGGGTTATGACTCACCTTGCTCAGGTGGGATAATGGGGCGGGGTTAGGACTCACCTTGCTCAGGTAGGTTAATGGGGCGGGGTTAGGACTCCCCTTGCTCAGGTGGGATAATACCATTTTGTGATTACTCACCTGTAAAATGGGTATTATAAGTATGTCTCACACCCTGCTTCGGAAGTAGTCATTACACTTGGGTTATGTCCAGTAGAGGGCGAACTTCTGCAGAGATGAATAGAAAAAAGAAGAAGCCCCTCCCTGGCCCATAAATACCTGGGACCTCCCACACATTCCCCAGATAAGAAAGCAGTAAGGGGACCAGGAAGAGCAAATAAAAACTTATAAGAAAAACCGTAACACCAAAGAGGATCCAAGATACAACTCAGGGCGGGGCGAAGCAGGGTGTGAGACATACTAATACCATTTTACAGATGAGTAATCACAGAATGGTATTATTCTAAGTATGTCACACACCCTGCTTCGGAAGTAGTCATTACACTTGGGACATCCAATAGCAGTGTCCGTCATGGGTGGGGATCCCAACAGGCAAAAATGCACAAATGAAACCCCCTGCCGCTTGTAGAACTTTGCGCCCAAAAACAGCATCCGCTAAGGTCCGCACATCAACCTTACAAAAACTTGTAAAAGGTATGAACAGAAGACCAAGCAGCAGTCGCACAACTTATTCCACGAAACCGAAAAGGGGAACCCTCCCCTTGGCAATATAGGCCCAAACAATGACCAGACATATCCATTAAAAATGGTAGACTTGACGGCACCAGACCCGTCGGGGGCCAGAGGCACCACAAACAAGACTTCCTTCCTACGGAAAAAGGAAGTAGCCAAGAACCACATCCTTAAAGAGATGGAAAAAAGAAACCATTTTAGGAAGGAAATCCGGCAAAAAGCGGAACACCACCTCATCCCGGCGTCTCTCAAAGTAAGAGGCCTGAATAGACAGGGCCGCCAACCCAGAAACACAGCGAACAGAAGTAATAGCCACCAAAAGGCAATCTGTTGTGAAAGCATAGAAAATGCAAAATTCAAATCCCAAACAGACGCAAGGCTATTTGAGGACAAAAGGCCCTAGGAGAAGACCACCAGGACAGAGGCCTGCCCCAGCAAAGCACTTAAGCTGGAGCCCCAGGCCCAGACCGTACTGACGAAAGTCCAAAAACCTAGTGAACAAAAACACCTTGCAAGGCAAGGCCCTAGCCTCACACCCATCAATATAGGACCGCCAAGTCCTGTAGAAGAAGTTAAAGGAAGACCACTTCCTAACCCAAACAAGGGTCTGAAGCACAACATCAGACAAACTTCCTCTATGAAGATGGAGGAGGTTGCAGCTGCCACGCCGCCAAAGCCAGCGTTTGCAAACTGCAGAACGAACCAAACCTATCTTGGCCACCCTGGAGCCACCAGCATTGCTGACGCACCCTCAGGAGCCAGCTAGCACACCACCTTGCTCACCATGGTGAAGGAAGGAAACAGGTACAGGAACCGCAGACCCCTCCGGGCAAGAGACATGGCGACCACTGTCGGAGGCAGAGGAACCTGAGACCGAAAACCAAACGTTGGGAGCTAGGGATTGCAACGTGAGGCAAGGAGAACCACCTCCGGAAACCCCCACTTGCGACAGAAGGACCGGAACACCTTGCGGTAGAAAGATCAACCCCTTCAGTGAGAGGATCCCCTGCTCAAGGAATCCGCCTCCGTGATATCCACTCCCGGAATGAATGCCGCTGAGATGCATGGAACATCGCTCTCTGCCCATGCAAGAACAGCGAAACTTCCCTGAGGGCACTCCTGCCGCGAGTCCCTCCTTGGTGATCGACGTAAGCGACCGCAGTTCAAACGTCCAACTGAACCTGAACCGGCAAAACCTGTAAATGATGCATCCAGCATGACAGAAACAACCAAACAGCTCTGAACTCCAAAAACAGAGATGGGAGCGTGAGCCTCTTGAAGACTCCCCAGCCCCTGGTACTGAAAGTCCAGAAACCTCCCCAGCCCGACAGGCTGGCATTCGTGGTAACCGTCTCCCAACAAGGGCCAAAAAGGATCTGCCCCTCATCAGACTGCTAAGCTCCAGCCACCACTGAAAGGATTGCTGGAGCCTGGGAGACAGCAGAAAGGACCGAGCCAAGCACCAGGAACAGCCGTCCCAAGTCCGCAATAGACGGAGTAAGAGCGACCTCACGAGGAACTGAGCAAAGGGGACTGCCTAGAAGGAAAACCACATCAATCCCACCAGTTACATCCCTAGCCGGAAAGAGAGGCGAGGATTGTCCAGGAGAACAAATATCAGGTCCTGAACCCTCTGCACCTTAGGGTGAGGAAGGAACACTCTGGCCGACTGGAACCCAGATTCATGCCAGAGAACTTGGGGTGGGTGATCACCCATCCGAACCGTTCCAGCGTTGTCACCACCCTGGAGACCATCTCCACCCGGCATAGAAAAGATGCTGTAATGAGTAGGTCATCCAGATACGGCACAATGTAAATGCCCTGGGCTCCGAGAAGGGCCATTATGCCCGCCAGCCCCTTGGTGAACACCCGTGGCACCGAAGCCAACCAGAAAGGGAGGGCCACAACTGAAAATGCCGAACTTCCACCCCAAACCTGAGAAATCTCTGGCGTGCGGGGTAGATTGGTACATAAAGGTAAACAACCTTGATGTCTATAAATGTCACAAAATCCCCCTGAGGAAGGGAATTGATGACTGAGCGCAGAGTCTCCATGCGGAACTTCTGGGATCTGATGAACCTGTAGAAAGGCCTCAAAAACCAGAATGGTTCTGAAGGATCCATCCCGTTAGGGAACCACAAAGAGGTTGGAACAATAGCCCCGGCCCCTGCACAGCCCGGGGGTCCGAGGAAACCCGAGAACAGAGGAATCACCACTGAAGATAGAGAAGGCAGCACCTCTGCCAGCTCTGGCACCATGAAAGGAAGGATTAGAGGAGCCTGCCCCCCGAAAGGAGCAACGTCGCTTTTGGCATGGCGGAAGCTTGCCTCCTTACGCAACTGACTCCAAACAGCCGCATACCCCGAAGGGTAGCCAATGTTAGCCGCCACCGGCGCAACCAGACAGAGCGTCGTATAGCCACAAGCAAAGCTGAGGTTCCGCCATACAGACATATAGTGTCATCCAGGCAGACAAGACCATGGTCAGAAACTATACACACCGCAGAAACGCTGCCAAACCAGCACTGGCCGGGTCCCGCTGGGACCCCTCAACAGGCCCCAAACCACAGACCTGATAACCACAACCGTGAGTACAGAAATACAAACAGGCCGCAAGGCAGAACCCACGCCAGCAAGGGCATGTCAAGCCATCTGATCAAAACAACGGTCCTCACGATCCTTAATCGTGGAGGCGTCTAGAGAGTGCACCACAGATGCGTTGTACAATCCCGGTACCGGACGCATCGACCTCGGGAGGAGATGACCAGCGCTTCACCGCGTCCACCGGACAGGGATACCTCCTATCCCGTTCCTGAGGAAAACCGGGAAGACGGCTAAATCCCTCCCGATCCTTAATAATCACATATTAGAAATGAAACTGAGTTGGGCACTCCTCACGAGGCTTAGAGGTCTCAAGTAAAAAATGTTTTCCCTTCTGTGGAGGAGGAATAGCCAGCACCTCAAATAAATGGCCCAGGAACTTGGGGGTAACCACAGCATCCCCAAGCCCGGCATCAGTATCCCAAACTGCTGATCCTCAGAGCCATCAGATTCCAGAAACAGGTCCTTCCGCAAGCTGAAAATAAACAGACCAGTCAAGGGAATCATGATCATCAGATGTCTTCTCCTAGTCGGGGCCACCCTGGGCACAGAGCTAGAAAACAATTGTTCGATGTTGGCCAATCCAGCACATACATCAGATTGCGACTCCCCGCTAGTGACCATGTCACATGGGATACGGATAATTTAAGGTGGAGTAGGTGATGAGGCCGGCGGCACTGACCCAGACGTCCGGGCCCCCTACTGCCGTGTCATTGCCTGATGAACACATCGTATGCCCCAGCACAGTATCCCCAACAAGGGATACCCCCCAACCCACACACTGCCGGGACTGCCCCGAAGGGAGCCAGAGCCGGGATCCAGGGGAGCCTCCATATGGTGATTTGTATGGTAGTCGCAATGACCAGCGGGAATTACGCTAGAAGCAACCCGGGATGCCCCTTAAGTCCATTGGTGGTAGGATTTGAAAGCCCAAGGGACCCCAGGACACATTGACAAGGGGGGCCCCCGTAAATAAGGAATCAAGAAAAGCACTCATACAAGCAGAAGCAGAGTGTGGCTAAACATAGAAATTAAATATATATATATATATATATATATATATATATATATATATATAACATTGAGGGCAAATCGCATATAATATTAAAGATAAGGCATATAAGACCACATAGCACGCTACTGTCATCTGTAATGATACCAGAACCAGAAACCGCAAGGTGGGACAAAACGATCCCACGGTGTTCTAGGCCGGCGCTGGATAAAGCGCCCTAAACAAAAAGACAAGCAAAGCCCCGCAGGGCACTCGCCTCAACATGCACTCCTCCATCTGACAGCCAGAGGAAGCAGACGAAGAGGGGCGGGCTAGCGCGGATCGCACGCCGCGCCTGGCCCCGCCCCCTCCCCATCGTTAGTTAAATACACCAGGCGCCGCCGAGGGCGCCAGAGAGTGGGACACCCACCGCCAGTGCGTTGAGTGCCCGGCCCTGCCCCCTCCCCATCCAGATGAAGGAACCGGGCGCCGCCGAGGGCGCCAAAGAGAGCGGGGTGGACCGCCTCCAGCGCCAGCGAGTCGAGCGCCCGGCCCCCTCTCCATCCTCATTCAAATGAAGGAACCGGGCGCCGCTGAGGGCGCCGAAGAGAGTGGGGTGGGCCGCTGCCAGCGTGTAGAACGCCCGGCCCCGCCCCCTCTCCTCACAGCAAGGAGAGGAGAAGCTCCCTTCAGCCTCCTCAGCAGCCGCCATGACAGTGCGGCCGGCCCACACTATGGCCGCTGCATGGCGGGGCAAACTGACAAAAGTAAAGTTAAAAAGTAAAGTTAAAACACACACACACTTACACTCATTGCACCTAATGAATGAAGGATTACTTCCTGATACTCCATGACAACTGGACAAGGGAAAGTCACGCCCCCCCCCCCCCCCCATTCCATTGGGAATAAAGGGACAAGTAAAGGGAGGGAGGGATCACTAGCAAAAGAGGTAACGGACAGGGCATCCCAAACCAGGGTCACCAACCCGGATAACCGCCTACCCTTTAGCATTAGTTTCTGAGCACCTAGGGTGCCATCTACCCTCACCCGGACCAGCAGCCTAGGCTGGGAGGCAGGGTAATACAAAACAGAGATCCGGGTGGTAATAGAGAAAATTAGGGCCAGGGAGTCATCCCGCTACCTGAAATCCCCCTGTGCAAGGAGGAGACATCATCTTCTGACTTGCTCGCCGTCTGCAGAGATGAAGACTGGGAGGTGTGTGAGGGGTCCCAGGTATTTATGGGCTGGGAGGGGCTTCTTTTTTCTATTCATCTCTGCAGAAGTTCGCCCTCTGCTGGACATAACCCAAGTGTAATGACTACTTCCGAAGCGGGGTGTGAGACATACTTAGAATAATGGGGCGGGGTTATAACTCACCTTGCTCAGCACGAGGGGCATGAGGCGGCTCAGGTGGGAGGGGCATGAGGTGGGATAATGGGGCGGGGTTATAACTCACCTTGCTCAGCACGAGGGGCATGAGGCCGCTCAGGTGGGAGGGGCATGAGGTGGGATAATGGGGCGGGGCCTGACTCACCTTGCTCAGCACGAGGGGCATGAGGCCGCTCAGGTGGGACACGAAGGGGAAGAGTGTGGACAGGTTGGTCAGGACGCAGGACAGGATCAGCGGATCTTTGGTCTCGTAGTCGAGGACGAGTTGGAGAAGCTCCGCCCCCAGAGTCACCGGCACCTCCTGCGAATAAATAAACCCAGCCATTAGCGCAATGTGCGTCTGCCCCGCCCACCCTGAGGAGGGAGGAGCCAGCCTGACGTGACCCGTAATGCTTAGACCGGAGGCCCTGCAGGGTGAGGAGGGTCAGAAGGGGGAGGAGTCTGTGGCAGCAGATCATTAGGAGGCGGAGCCTGCCGGCAGCAGATCATTAGGAGGAGGAGCCTGCCGGCAGCAGATCTTTAGGAGGAGGAGCCTGCCGGCAGCAGATCATTAGGAGGCGGGGCTTAGCATACATGAGTACTTACCTCCTTGGGCAGGGTGCGCAGCACTAGAGGGATGACACACTCGCAGAAGAAGGTGGCGCCGTCCCATTGGAGGAAAGATGGTGACAGGAGCGTGCACAGCCCCTCCCCCGCCTTGGCTATAAAGGAGGGAGAGTGTAGGTTAGTGTCCTCTCCATATAATCTCTACACATGTAACCAGAGGGGGATGCGGCAGGCAGGCAGGGGGTTATGCAGAGGGGCGGGGCTGCGGCAGGCAGAGAGTTACGCAGAGGGGCGGGGCTGCGTCAGGCAGAGAGTTACGCAGAGGGGCGGGGCTGCGGCAGGCAGGGGGTTACGCAGAGGGGCGGGGCTGCGGCAGGCAGAGGGTTATGCAGAGGGGCGGGGCTGCGGCAGGCAGGGGGTTACGCAGAGGGGCGGGGCTGCGGCAGGCAGGGGGTTACGCAGAGGGGCGGGGCTGCGGCAGGCAGGGGGTTACGCAGAGGGGCGGGGCTGCGGCAGGCAGAGGGTTACGCAGAGGGGCGGGGCTGCGGCAGGCAGGGGGTTACGCAGAGGGGCGGGGCTGCGGCAGGCAGGGGGTTACGCAGAGGGGCGGGGCTGCGGCAGGCAGGGGGTTACGCAGAGGGTCGGGGCTGCGGCAGGCAGGGGGTTACGCAGAGGGGCGGGGCTGCGGCAGGCAGGGGGTTACGCAGAGGGGCGGGGCTGCGGCAGGCAGGGGGTTACGCAGAGGGGCGGGGCTGCGGCAGGCAGAGAGTTACGCAGAGGGGCGGGGCTGCGGCAGGCAGAGAGTTACGCAGAGGGGCGGGGCTGCGTCAGGCAGAGAGTTACGCAGAGGGGCGGGGCTGCGGCAGGCAGGGGGTTACGCAGAGGGGCGGGGCTGCGGCAGGCAGAGGGTTATGCAGAGGGGCGGGGCTGCGGCAGGCAGGGGGTTACGCAGAGGGGCGGGGCTGCGGCAGGCAGAGGGTTACGCAGAGGGGCGGGGCTGCGGCAGGCAGGGGGTTACGCAGAGGGGCGGGGCTGCGGCAGGCAGAGGGTTACGCAGAGGGGCGGGGCTGCGGCAGGCAGAGGGTTACGCAGAGGGGCGGGGCTGCGGCAGGCAGGGGGTTACGCAGAGGGGCGGGGCTGCGGCAGGCAGGGGGTTACGCAGAGGGTCGGGGCTGCGGCAGGCAGGGGGTTACGCAGAGGGGCGGGGCTGCGGCAGGCAGGGGGTTACGCAGAGGGGCGGGGCTGCGGCAGGCAGGGGGTTACGCAGAGGGGCGGGGCTGCGGCAGGCAGAGAGTTACGCAGAGGGGCGGGGCTGCGGCAGGTGGGGTGTTACACAGAGGGGGCGGGGTTGCGGCATACAGGGGGAGGGGTAACGCCGAGGGGCGGGGTTTGCTTTACCCTTGGATACGGTGTTCCCATAGTGAATACTCACAGCTCTGGAAGCCGACGTCCAGGGGGGCAGAAAGCTGGAACTGCAGCCAATCAGCCGCCATCTGGAAGCTGCCCTGGAGGTGGAGTCGCGCCACATTCCTCAGCACTTCCCCCATCATGGCCTTGAAGTCTGAGACAGAACAGAGAATGGTTAGCCAATCACAGAGCCGGGTGCCCCAGTCATGAGCCAATCACAGAGCCGGGTGCCCCAGTCATGAGATAAATACAGAGCCGGGTGCCCCAGTCATGAGATAAATACAGAGCCGGGTGCCCCAGTCATGAGATAAATACAGAGCCGGGTGCCCCAGTCATGAGATAAATACAGAGCCGGGTGCCCTAGTCATGAGATAAATACAGAGCCGGGTGCCCTAGTCATGAGATAAATACAGAGCCGGGTGCCCTAGTCATGAGATAAATACAGAGCCGGGTGCCCCAGTCATGAGATAAATACAGAGCCGGGTGCCCTAGTCATGAGATAAATACAGAGCCGGGTGCCCCAGTCATAAGCCAAATACCATTTTGTGAATACTCACCTGTAAAATGGGTATTATAAGTATGTCACACACCCCGCTTCAAACATAAATAGTTACACTTGGGTATACACACCTCTAGGTGGCGATCTTGCAGAGAAGTCCTGAAAAACAAGCCCCTCCCAGTCTATACATACCTGGGACCTCCCACCCCCAATTCCCCAGTATTCAAACAGCAGTAAGACAAGGTACCAGAGAAAACAACCATTGGTAACCCTCAAACTGTAAGCGAAAGCTTCACCATATAAAAGAACCAGGATACCAAAAAGGGCGGGTGAAGCGGTGTGTGTGACATACTTATAATACCCATTTTACAGGTGAGTAATGGTCTTATTCTAAGTATGTCACAGACCCCGCTTCAAACATAAATAGTTACACTTGGGACATCCAAAAGCAGTGTCCAGAAAGGGCGGGTATCCAACAAGGCAATAATGCAGAAACTCAAACCACTGCAGCCTGCAGAACCTTGCGGCCAAACACAGCATCCGCTGAAGCCCGCACATCAACCTTATAAAACTTGGAAAAAGTGTGAACAGAAGACCAAGTAGCAGCCTTACAAACCTGCTCAACAGAAGCCTGGTGCTGAAAATACCATTTTGTGAATACTCACCTTGTAAAATGGGTATTATGAGTATGTCACACACCCCGCTTCAAGAATCCATAACATGTGGGTAATATCGTCCTGAAGAGGGCGTTCCTGCAGAGATGATAGCAAAAGAAAGCCCCTCCCTGATCCATAAATACCTGGGACCTCCCACTCACTACCCAGTATACAGAAAGCAGTAAGGTAAGGGACCAGGAAGAGGCAAATATAAACACAACCATGCAAAGTTCGCAATAAAGAGGATCCTGAAAACAAAAGGGCGGGTTGAAGCGGGGTGTGTGACATACTCATAATACCCATTTTACAAGGTGAGTATTCACAAAATGGTATTATTCTTAGTATGTCACACACCCCGCTTCAAGAATCCATAACATGTGGGACATCCAATAGCAGTGTCCATAACAAGGGCGGGGATCCAAAACTAGGCAACAATGCACAACCTTAAACCACAACAGCTTGCAAAACTTTGCGGCCAAAAACAGCATCCGCTGATGCCCGAACATCAACCTTGTAAAACTTGGAAAAGGTGTGAACCGAAGACCAGGTAGCGGCCTTACAAACTTGTTCAACAGAAGCCTGGTGCTGAAAAGCCCAGGACGCACCAACTGCACGAGTAGAATGAGCAGTAACACGAAAAGGGGGACTCCTCCCCTTGGCAGAATAGGCCCCAATGATGGCCTGACGAATCCATTTACTAATGGAAGATTTGGCAGGAGCCAAACCTTTCCTAGGCCCGCAGGGCACCACAAAGAAAGCATCAGTCTTACGAAAGGAAGACGTAACCTCCAGATAATGTTCCACAACACGAACTACATCCAAGGAATGCAATGCCCTTTCCCTGTCGTCGCTGGGATTTGGGCATAGAGAGGGCAAAACAATGTCCTGATTCAGATGAAACTCCGAGACCACTTTAGGAAGAAAATCCTGCTTGAAACGAAAGACAACCTTGTCCTGATGTTTCTCGAAGTACGGAGCTGTAATGGATAAAGCTGCCAACTCAGAAACACGCCTAACCGAAGTGATAGCCACCAAAAAGGCCACCTTTTGGGTAAGAGAAGACAAAGCTATCTCATTCAAGGGCTCAAACGGAGGGCCCTGGAGAGCAGAAAGAACCAGGTTCAAATCCCAAACTGGAACAAAAGGCTTCCTAGGAGGCCGAACATGTGTAACACCTTGGAAAAAGGTCTTGACTAAGGGATGAAGTGCAAAAGACCTTTGGAAGAACACCGCCAGGGCAGAAACCTGCCCTTTCAATGTACTAAGCTGGAGCCCCAGATCCAGACCATGTTGGAGAAACTCTAAAATTCTAGGAATGGAGAACTCTCGACAAGAGAAAGACCTACTTTCACACCAATCAATATAGGCCCTCCAAGTCCTGTAGTAAATAGAAGAGGAAGAGCGCTTCCTGGCACAGATAAGAGTCTGAATCACTGTGTCAGAAAGACCTTCCTCCTTCAAGATGGCGTTTTCAGCAGCCATGCCGTCAAAGCCAGCGATGGTAAATTGGGATAGCGCAGCCGACCCTGGGTGAGCAGGTCCGGCAGCAGAGGCAGGGCGAACTGATCCTCTGCCAGTCTTACAAGATCTGCGAACCAAACTCGCCTTGGCCACCTTGGGGCCACCAGAATTGCAGACGCACCATCCAAGGTCAGTTTGCGCAGCACTCTGGCTAGCATTGGGAACGGAGGAAACAGGTAAAGGAGCCCCAGATCCCTCCAGTTTAGAGACATGGCATCCACTGTCAGAGCCAGAGGATCCTGCGAGAGAGACACAAAGACTGGAAGCTTGTGATTGTGACGAGAAGCAAAGAGGTCCACCGCTGGGACCCCCCACCTGAGACATATCGAACGAAACACCTTGGGACTGAGAGACCACTCCCCCTGACGAGAGGAGGCCCTGCTCAGCAAGTCCGCCTCCGTGTTCTCCACTCCCGGAATGTAGACTGCTGAGATACACGGGACGTGGCTCTCTGCCCAGTCCAGAATCAAAGACACTTCCCTGAGGGCACTCCTGCTGCAAGTCCCTCCTTGGTGATTGATGTAAGCAACCGCCGTTCTGTTGTCCGACCGGACCTGAGCTGGCAGGCCTCTCAACTGATGAGTCAAGCGAAACAGAACCAACCTGATGGCTCTCAACTCCAGAACATTGATGGGCTCGTGAGCCTCCCGCGGGCCCCACAAACCCTGAAACTGGAGGTCCTTCCAAACACCCCCCCAACCTGACAGACTGGCATCCGTGGTGACTGTTTCCCAACACGGAGCCAGAAAAGATCTGCCCTTCAACAGATTGACCGACCCCAGCCACCATTGCAGGGATCGACGAACTTGGGGAGTCATCAGGAAGGACTGATCCAACGATAGAGGAGACTTGTCCCAAACCTTCAACAGATGAAGCTGAAGCGTCCTTGTGTCAAACTGCGCAAAGGGAACTGCCTTGAATGAGGCCACCATTAACCCCACCAGCCTCATCCCTAACCGGATGGTCGGATGAGGGGTAGACAAGAGAAGCCGAACTAACTCCTGAATCAAAAGAATCTTGGCCTGGGGTAGAAACACCCTGGCCTGTGAAGTGTCCAGAGACATTCCCAGAAAGGTCAGAATTCTGGACGGAGAAAGAGAAGACTTGGGGTGGTTGATCACCCAACCGAACCTCTCCAGAGTGGACACCACCGCTCTGGTGTCCAACTCCGCTTGGTTGAAGGAAGAGGCCATGATCAGTAGATCGTCCAACTAGGGCACGATGCAGATACCCTGGCCTCTGAGCAGAGCCATCACCCCCGCTAGCACCTTGGTGAACACCCGAGGAGCTGAGGTGAGACCGAAAGGAAGTGCCACAAACTGAAAGTGCCGATCCTCCACCACGAACCTGAGAAACCTCTGGTGTGCTGGAAAAACCGGAACGTGTAGATAAGCATCCTTGATGTCTATGGACGTCAGAAAGTCTCCCTGACGAAGAGAGTGAATGGCCGAACGCAGCGTTTCCATGCGGAATTTCCTCGGCCGGATGAACCTGTTGAGAAACTTCAGATCCAAGATGGGTCGGACCAACCCGTCCTTCTTGGGTACCGTGAACAGATTGGAATAAAAGCCCCTGCCCCGATCTGAAGGGGGCACTGGGCAAATGACAGCCATGTCCAGAAGATTCTCCACTGCCACCAGGAGCCCCTGCGCCGCTAGAGGTTCCGACGGCATCCGAGACCTGACAAATCTGGAAGGGGGGGCGGAGCTCGAACTCCAGCTTGTAGCCGGAAGACACCACTTCCCGGATCCATCTGTCCGAGACCTCTTGATCCCAGATCTGAGAGAAGTGCTGCAGCCGTCCCCCCACCCGCATGGGTGAGGGCGCCCCCTCATTGCTGAGCCGGCTTAGCAGCCGGTTTGGGCTTAGAGCCCCAACTGTATCCAGAACGGGCACGTCCTCTGCCCCTGTTTCCGGAATCTCCTCTGGAAGAGGGAAATGCAGAACCCCTACCAGATCTGGCCCCCCGAAAGGAGGGGGTAAAGGCAGGCGCCCCGAAAAGGGCGGCGTTGTTTCTTACGTTGAGGTAACCTACCACCCTTGGTGACAGAGTCCAATGTCTCTCCAAAGAGCCGTAGACCAACAAAGGGTAAAGCCGTCAGTGATTTTTTGGACATAAAATCGGCCGCCCACTGGAGCAGCCACACGGACCGCCGAATAGCCACAAGCAGAGCCGAAGTCCTACCACACATCATCAAAGTATCATCCAAGGCAGACAACACAAAGGATAGAAACAACTCGCACCGTTTAAGGCTAAGGAACACGGTACTACCAGGACGAAGCCCGGAAGAAGTCAACAGGTCCCTGACCACAGACCTGGTGGCCAACACCATTAGCTCCGAAGCACACACAGGCCGGATGGCCGACCCAATGCTAGTAAAGCCATGAGAAGCCATCTGATCAATACGTTTATCCTCTCCATCTTTGAGAGTGGAACAATCAGGTCTGTTTAACACCGAGGAGTTAGACAACCCCAAAACCGGTGCATCCACCTCGGGGGGAGATGCCCAGCGCTTGACCGCCTCAGAAGGAAAGGGATATTTCCTATCCCACCCCTGAGGGATGCCAGGGAGCCGAGCCGGCCTATCCCATTCCTTGTCAATGATTCTATCAAAATGGCGTTGCGTAGGAAACTCCAGGCGCGGCCTGGATTCCTCAAACAATTCACCTTTCTGCTGTGACTCCTCCTCGGGAGGGGAAATATTCAGAACTTCCAGCATGAGAGACAGAGCGTGAGGAGAGTCCAAGGATCTCCCTAAATCAGAAAGCTCGGCATCAGCGCCAGCAGACTGCTCATCATCCGAAAATTCTGAACCCTCATCAACTTCCCCCTCCTCTAGCTGAGGATAATCAGACCAATCCAGATTGTCTCTGTCATCAAGATCATCCACCGGCGGAGCCGGCGACAAATGCTTTCTCTTAGACGGAGCCTTACGGGCGACCGAGCTAGAGAGCATTTTCTCAGGGCTAGCCAATCTGGCACACATCTCGGATTGCAGATCCCTGCCCATGACCACGTCACATGGGGCACGAGTCAAGGCGGGAGGGGGAGTTGAGGTGGCCGGCTGTGCTGACCCCGCTGCTTGGGGTTCGGACTGCCGCGTAATAGTTTGCTGTGCACATGGTATACACAGTAACACATCATCCCCAGTAATGGAAATCCCACACAACATACACTTGTTGGGATGCCCCGAAGGGGTCCCAGTCCCAGTATCCGGGGATGCCTCCATAAGGTGAATTTTGAGTGGTCGCTATGACCCAGGGAATTACGCCAGTTAGACAACCCGGGATGTCCCGAGTGGGAGGATTTGTGATGCTAAAATGGACCCAGGGACCCAGGATCAGGAGAGACCTTCCAATACTACAGAAGATCCTCCTGGATAACCTTCACCTAAAAGAGAGAGACCCATAAGTCCCTACAATAAGACTTAACAGATAAGAAAAGAAGAAATAAATGAGGCCCACAGGGCCACTCACAGACGCTGCGGTGAACGATCCGCCTCAGAACAATGGCGATTTCTGAGGTGAAGTGAAGAGAAGAAGAACTGCCTTGTCAGGGGCGTGGTCTGCGCAGCCCGCGCAAAGCTGATCTGTGCCCCCTAAGCTGCCTAGTAACAGGGAGCTGCCTAGTAACAGGGAGCTCAGCTCCGCAGCGGCGCCAGTACAGAGGAGGGCGGAGCCGCGGCGACGCGCCGAAAGCCCGGCTCCGCCCCCCCTTCCAGTGTGAATGAAGCGTGAGGGAAGAAGTCCCTCACGCACCAGCCCAGAGACCGGCGCCGCCGACAACCGCGGCGCCGGCTGCCATGACAGCGGGTGCTCCCGCTATCACTAGCGGAGCACCCGCCCCGCTCGCTGGGGCGAGGATGAATGAGAGAACGGGGGCTGGCCGCGGCAGAGCGCCGAGTGCCAGCCCCGCCCCCCCAAAGCGTGTGAGGTAAAAAATTACCTCACAGACTGAAAAACCCCGGCACCCGGCTGCAATGACAGCCGCGGTGCTGCAACATAGTAACAGTGCAACCAATTCATTGAGGGATTACTTCCAGACGCTCCACATCAACAAGAGAAAGTGAATAAAGAGAAAGAGAATAAAGCTAACCCCTATGAGAGGAACCCCCAGCCCCCATAGTTGGTAAAGGGAAGGGCCCCCCCCCAGGGGAAAAGTCAAGGGACGGGGCATCCCAAACCGGGATCACCTACCCGGTATGACCGCCTACCCTCTCTTTTAGGGTCTCACGGTGGAGCTCTACTCCTCAGCACCAGAGGTGCCAATGTACCCTCACTCGGGCCAGCAGCCAAGACTGTGGAGGCATGTAATCTGAGGTAAATTTTGGGACAAACAGGGGTCCGAGCGGAAATAGACAAAATAAGAGGCCGGGAGTTACCCCGGCTACCTGAAATCCCCCTGTGCAAGGAGGAGCCATCATCTTCTGACTTGCTCGCCGTCTGCAGAGATGGAAAACTGGGTAGTGAGTGGGAGGTCCCAGGTATTTATGGATCAGGGAGGGGCTTTCTTTTGCTATCATCTCTGTAGGAACGCCCTCTTCAGGACGATATTACCCACATGTTATGGATTCTTGAAGCGGGGTGTGTGACATACTAAGAATAAGCCCAGGACGCCCCAACAGCACGAGTAGAATGAGCAGTGATACGAAAAGGGGGAACCTTCCCCTTAGCAGAATAGGCCCCAACAACAGCCTGACGAATCCACTTGCTAATGGAAGACTTAGCCGGAGCCAAGCCCTTCCTAAGCCCACAGGGCACCACAAAAAAGGCATCAGTCTTACGAAAAGGAGATGCAGTAAGTACCTAACACAGCGTACCACATCCAAACAATGCAAAACCCTCTCCTTGTCATTCCTAGGCTTAGGACACAAAGAAGGAAGAACAATGTCCTGGTTAAGGAGAAAAGCAGAGACCACCTTAGGAAGAAAGTCCGGTTTGAAGCGGAAAACCACTTTGTCCTGATGTCTCTCAAAATAAGGGGCCTGAATCGACAAGGCCGCCAACTCCGAAACGCGCCGAACCGAAGTGATGGCCACCAAAAAGGCAACCTTCTAAGTCAGAGTAGAAAGAGCAATATCCTGCAAAGGCTCAAAAGGAGGAGCCTGAAGAGCAGAGAGAACCAAATTCAAATCTCAAACAAGGAGCAAAGGCTTCCTAGGAGGCCGCAGATGCGAGACCCCCTGGAAGAAAGTCTTGACCAACGGATGAAGCGCAAATGACTTTTGAAAAAAGACAGACAAGGCAGAAACCTGCCCCTTCAACCTACTCAGCTGAAGACCAGAGTCCAGCCCCGATTGAAGAAATTCCAAAATCCTGGAAACAGAAGAGACCCGACAGGGCACAGATCTAGCCTCACACCAATCAATATAAGATCTCCACGTCCTATAGTAGATGGTAGAAGAGGACCTCTTCCTGGCACTAATAAGAGTCTGAATAACAGAATCCGAAAGACCTTCCTCCCTTAAGATGGAGGTTTCAGCAGCCAGGCCGTCAAAGCCAGCGTTGGTAAATTGGGGTAACGCAGTTAACCCTGTGTGAGAAGATCCGGCCGAAGAGGCAGATCAAACTGATCCACCGCCAGGCGAACGATGTCTGCGAACCACACCCGCCTTGGCCACCTTGGAGCCACGAGAATGGCGGGAACCCCTTCCAGGGCCAGCTTTCGCAACACCTTGCCTAGCATGGGGATCGGAGGAAACAGATAAAGGAACCTCAGGTCCCCCCAGCTCAGGGACATGGCATCCACCGCCAGAGCCAGAGGATCCTGAGAAAGCGACACGAATGTCGGAAGCTTGTGATTGTGACGAGAGGCAAACAGATCCACCTCCGGCGTCCCCCACCGGAGACAAAGCGACCGAAACACCTGGGGGTGGAGAGACCATTCCCCCCGGCGGGAAGAGCACCTGCTCAGGAAGTCCGCCTCCGTGTTTTCCACTCCTGGAATGTACACTGCCGAGATGCAAGGGACATGAGTCTCCGCCCAGGCTAGAATCAGAGACACCTCTCTGAGGGCACCCAGACTGCGAGTCCCTCCTTGGTGATTGATGTAAGCCAGTGGTTCCCAACCCTGTCCTCAAGGCACACCAACAGGCCAGGTTTTGCAGATCTCCACAAAGATGCACAGGTGGAGTAATTAGTGCAGCTGCAGAGCAATAGAGCTGGCTATTTGGAGATCCAAAAAACATGACATGTTGGTGTGCCTTGAGGACAGGGTTGGGAACCACTGATGTAAGCAACCGCCGTCCGATTGTCCGACCGAACCTGAACCGGCAAGCCCTGTAAATTCTGCGTCAAGTGAGACAGAACCAACCTGATGGCTCTCAACTCCAGAACGTTAATGGGCAAGTGGGCCTCCTGAGATCCTTCCAGAAACCTCCCCATCCTGACAAACTGGCGTCCGTGGTGACAGTTTCCCAAAGAGGGGTCAGAAAGGACCTGCCCCTCAAGAGATTGTCCGAGACCATCCACCACTGTAGAGACTGCCAAACCCAGGGGGACATCCGGAAGGACCGGTCCAACGACCGCGGTCGCCGGTCCCAAGACGCCAACAGATGAAGCGTCCGCGTGTGAAACTGAGCAAAGGGAACCGCCTCGAAGGAAGCTACCATCAACCCCACCAGTCTCATCCCTAGCCGGATGGACGGGCGAGGAATGGAAAGAAGAAGCTGCACCAATTCCTGAATCAAGAGAACCTTGGCCTGAGGCAGAAACACTCTGTGCTGGCAAGAATCCAAGGACATCCCCAGAAAAGGCACCACCCTGGCCGGAACAAGAGAGGACTTGGGGTAGTTGATCACCCAGCCGAACCTCTCCAGAGTGGATACCACCGTCCTGGTGTCCATTTCCGCTTGACTGAAGGAAGGAGCCATGATGAGAAGATCGTCCAGATAAGGCACAATGCAAATCCCCTGAGCTCTGAGAAGGGCCATCACTCCCGCCAACACCTTGGTGAATACTCTTGGAGCCGAAGTAAGGCCGAACGAAAGAGCCACAAACTGAAAATGCAGATTTTCCACCACAAAGCGAAGAAGCCTTTGGTGAGCCGGAAAGATAGGAATATGAAGGTAGGCATCCTTCATGTCTATGGACGTCATGAAGTCCCCCTGCCAAAGACAATTGACGGCAGAGCGCATAGTTTCCATATAAACACGTTGAGCAACTTCATATCCAGGATGGGACGAACCGACCCGTCCTTCTTGGGCACTGTGAAGAGATTGGAATAACACCCGTGACCCACTTCCGAAAACGGGACCGAGCAGATGACTGCCATTTCCAGAAGATTCCTCACCGCCGCCAGGAGCCCCTGCGCGGCCAAAGGATCTGAAGGAACCCGAGACCTGAAAAATCTTGGAGGAGGGAGGAACTCGAACTCCAGCTTGTAACCGGCCGACACCACCTCCTGGATCCACCTGTCCAAGACCGCCTGGTCCCACACCCGGGAGAAGAGTCGCTGAGCGGGCTTGGCAGCTGGTTTGGGTTTGGCGCCCCAGGCATGAACAGGACGGCCACGGCCTCTACCCCTGTTGCAGCTAGCACCCCTGGAAACCGAAAAGCCCGCACCCCTGCCAGCTCTGGCTCCCCGAAAGGAAGGATTGAAAGAGGTCGCCCCCCGAAAGGAATGACAAAATTTCTTGCGCTGAGGTAACTTACCTCCCTTGGCAACCGAATCTAATTTCTCACCAAACAGGCGCAGACCCAAAAAGGGAAGAGCCGTAAGCGACCTTTTAGAATTAAAATCAGCAGTCCATTGCCGCAACCACACCGACCGTCGGATCGCTACCAACAGAGCCGTAGCCCTGCCACACATCAACATGGCATCATCCTGAGCGGCAAGGACAAACGAAACGAAGGAATCGCAACGCTTGAGGGCAAGGAATTCATCACAAGTAAGATCAAGATCCGCACATAAATCCCTGACAATGGACCTGACCGCCAACAACAAAAGTGCCGAATCACAAACAGGTATCAAAACCGAACCCGCACAGACAAAACCATGGCGGGCCAGCTGGTCAATCCGGCGATCCTCGCCATCCTTAAGAGTAGTCGTGTCAGGAGAATGCAGGACCGCCATATTCGATAGCCCCAAAACCGGAGCATCAACCTTGGGAGGGGCAGACCAGCGTTTCACCAAGTCCGCCGGAAAAGGACACTTCCTATCCCAACTAGGCGGAACACCAACGAGACGCGTAGGTTGCTCCCATTCCTTAAGGATGACATTCTCGAAATGTCGTTGACTGGGAAACTCCAAGCGCAGCTTGGTCACCTCAAACAACTCACCCTTTGGCGGAGGAACCGCCTCAGGAGGATCCAAATCCAAAACCTCAAACATTTGAGCCAGTATGGAAGGGGTGTCCGAAACAGTCCCCATGGCCTGGTCACCCTCAGCACCAAACAGCTGCTGGACCTCAGGATAGTCCAAATCCTCAATCAGCTCCCCTTCTTCAACCAGGGGGCAATCTGACCAATCCAATGACTCAACAACCTCAACATCTGAGTCCGGCGGAGGCGGGGACAAGTGTTTCCGCTTAGCCGGAGCCTTCTGAGCAACCACAGCGGAAAACATGTTATCGAGGCTAGCCAACCGGGCACATACCTCGGATTGCGAATCCCCACCCATGACAACGTCACACGGGGTCCGGAACAGGCGAGGAGGAGACGGAGATGGCATGGGCGGCGAAGAGCCAGACACCGGGGAGCCGGACTGGCCCCCATAGTTCCGATGCGCACCTGGAATGCATATAATAACATCATCCCCTGGAAGCGGAGCCCCACAACCCCCGCACAGCCTGGACTGCCCCGAAGGGCCATTTCCGGTATCTTTGGTAGCCTCCATAAGGTGAATTTATTCGCAATGACCCAGGGATTTACACAATAAGCAACCCGGGATGCCCCTTAAAAAATATATATATATTTTTTTTAAATGGCCCTGAAGTGGGAGAATTTGCAAAATAACCAATATAGGGATAAAATTGAATGGACAACCCCACTAGCCAGGTAGCTAAGACCGGGAGAGCCCTGCAGCGTGGGATCCCAGGATCTGAAACAGAAAAGACAACAGTCACTCCAAGCACTAATGGATCAGCACATGTCATATACAATACCATAGCACAAAAAAGACAGACATGAACCCACGCAGGGAACAGTTACAATGCACATAGCTATGTAAATATCATATATATATATATATATATATATATATATATATATATATGTGGAAGGCTAGGGATGCACCAGCATAAGGGGCCCAGCAATAATGCTACACATGAGAGGCCGACAAGGACCAGGACACAACCACCAACAAGGGAATCTGCCCCGAACTTTCCCAGGTGCCCCCAGTCAATAACCACCTTAACACATGCAGAGCAACCCCCGGCCTACCTTAACCGCGACCGAATGGCGGCCAGCCAGCAAGTACGAGGAGGCAGAGGGAGAAGAAGAAGGGCGGGCCCAGCAGAGCGCGCAGACGCTCTGACCCCGCCCCTCCCTCCCTGGCGCCCGCACATGTTGTCAAGGACAGGCGGGCCGGCGGCACACTACACGCCGCCCGGCCCCGCCCGCAGCCGCCCCCGGAGAACCGCCTGAGCAGCGGGCGCCAGGACATGGCACCCGCACTGACAGTAGACAAGGGCAGACCGGCGGCACACACGCCGCCCGGACCCACCCCCCCTTGCCCTCTGGAGAGCCGATCCAAAAAATCCGGGGAGCTCAATGGAGCCCCCAAAACATAAAAGGGAGCAGGTAGACGGGCGGGCCGGCGGCAACACACACGCCGCCCGGCCCCGCCCCACACCATCCATCATCAAGTAAAACACACTCACACAGCCAAGTAGCAAAGCATACCCAGGCACACAGACAAGCCCCCCCTCCCCCAACTAGCGCAGGGAGAAGGGACCAAGCGGGGCAAGGGCAAACCTGATAGGGACTAAAGGGCGGGGGCATCCCAAATCCGGATCACCAAAACCGGATAACCGCATTGCCCCATAATATGGGGTCTAGCGGAGGAGCTAAGCTCCTAGGCACCATAGGTGCCGTCTACCCATGCCCGGCCGACAGCCTAAGCTGGGAGGCTACATATCTAATAAAGGGGCTAATGAACATAAGGCCGGGCAGAAATAGACCATGGGGGGGGGGGGCTGGGGTGATACCCCGCTACCTGCAAGGAGACTTCATTCTTCTGTCTTGTCACCATCTTGCAGAGAAGAACACTGGGGAATGAGTGAGAGGTCCCAGGTATGTATAGACTGGGAGGGGCTCGTTTTTCAGGACTTCTCTGCCAGATCTCCACCTAGAGGTGTGTATACCCAAGTGTAACTATTTATGTTTGAAGCGGGGTGTGTGACATACTTAGAATACAGAGCCGGGTGCCCCAGTCATGAGATAAATACAGAGCCGGGTGCCCCAGTCATGAGCCAAATACAGAGCCGGGTGCCCCAGTCATGAGCCAAATACAGAGCCGGGTGCCCCAGTCATGAGATAAATACAGAGCCGGGTGCCCCAGTCATGAGATAAATACAGAGCCGGGTGCCCCAGTCATGAGATAAATACAGAGCCGGGTGCCCCAGTCATGAGATAAATACAGAGCCGGGTGCCCCAGTCATGAGATAAATACAGAGCCGGGTGCCCCAGTCATGAGATAAATACAGAGCCGGGTGCCCCAGTCATGAGATAAATACAGAGCCGGGTGCCCCAGTCATGAGATAAATACAGAGCCGGGTGCCCCAGTCATGAGATAATACCATTTTGTGAGTACTCACCTGAAAAATGGATATTGTTGGTGTGCCACACACCCCGCTTCACTTTTAAATATTCTTCACTTATTGGGTTAATCCACCGCAGGTGACGTAGTGCAGAGAGGAAGTCTTGTAACGAGCCCCCTTCCGGCCTATATATATACCTGGTACCTCCCTTCAATCACCAGTATATTAAAAAGCAGAAAGACAAGGTACCAGTATTCCACCGGTAACCTCAAAATCAAATTTGATATAAATAAAAAGCTTCACCATATAAAGGCTTCGTAACTACCGAAAAGGGTGGGAGTGAAGCGGGGTGTGTGGCACACCAACAATACCCATTTTTCAGGTGAGTACTCACAAAATGGTATTATTCTTGGTGTGCCACATACCCCGCTTCACTTTTAAATATTCTTCACTTATTGGGACATCCAAAAGCAGTGTCCACAAGGGATGGGCATCTAAAGGCCAGGTGAAGCATAACTTAAATGACTGCAGTCTGCAGAACTTTGCGGCCAAAAACAGCATCCGCTAAGGCTCGCACATCAACTTTGTAAAACTTAGAAAAAGTATGAACAGAAGACCAAGTGGCGGCCTTACAAACTTGTTCAACAGAAGCTTGGTGCTGAAAAGCCCAAGACGCCCCAATGGTGCGAGTAGAATGAGCAGTGATACGAAAAGGGGCAACTTTCCCCTTAGCAGAATAGGCTACAGTAACGGCCTGACGTATCCACTTGCTAATGGCAGATTTGGCTGGTGCCAAACCCTTCTTAGGCCCACAGGGCACAACAAAAAAGGCATCCGTCCTACGAAAAGGAGACGTGATAATCAAGTAGTACTTAACACAGCGTACTACATCCAAGCAATGCAACACCCTCTCTTTGTCATTCTTAGGATTAGGACATAAGGAGGGAAGAACAATGTCTTGGTTCAAATGAAAAGCAGAAACAACCTTGGGAAGAAAGTCTGGCTTGAACCGAAAGACCACTTTATCCTGATGCCTCTCAAAGTAAGGCGCATGGATAGTTAAGGCCGCCAACTCTGAGACACGCCGGACCGAAGTGATAGCTACCAAGAAGACAATCTTCTGAGTCAGGGTAGACAAAGCAATATCTTGCAAAGGCTCAAAAGGAGGAGCCTGAAGAGCAGAAAGAACCAAATTCAAATCCCAAACCGGGAGTAATGGTTTCCTGGGAGGCCGCACATGCGTAACCCCCTGGAAAAAGGTTTTAACTAAAGGATTAAGCGCAACACGCTTCTGAAAAAAGATAGATAAGGCAGAAACTTGCCCTTTCAACGTACTAAGCTGAAGACCAGAGTCCAGCCCTGATTGTAAAAACTCCAGAATCCTGGAGACCGAAAAGACCCTACAAGGAAAAGATCTTATCTCGCACCAAGCGATATAGGCTTTCCAAGTCCTATAGTAGATGATAGAAGAAGACCTCTTCCGAGCACTGATCAGAGTCTTAACGACTGAATCAGAAAGACCCTCCTCCTTCAGGATGGAGGTCTCAGCAGCCAGGCCGTCAAACCTAGCGCTGGTAAATTGGGGTAACACAATCGACCCTGAGTGAGCAGATCGGGCCGAAGAGGCAGAACGACCTGGTCCACTGCCAGCCGAACGATGTCTGCGAACCCCACTCGCCTTGGCCACCTTGGGGCCACGAGAACGGCGGACACCCTTTCCAGAGCCAACTTCCGAAGCACCCTGCCTAGCATGGGTATCGGAGGAAACAGGTATAGAAATCCCAGATCCCCCCAGCTCAGGGACATGGCGTCCACTGCCAGAGCCAGAGGATCCTGGGAGAGCGGCACGAAGTTCGGGAGCCTGCGATTGTGACGAGAGGCAAACAGGTCCACCTCCGGTGTCCCCCATCGGAGACACAGTGAGCGAAACACCCGAGGATGGAGAGCCCATTCTCCCAGACGGGGAGAGCCCCTGCTCAACCGGTCCACTTCATGGTTCTCCACTCCTGGAATGTATACCGCCGAGAGACAAGGAACATGGGCCTCTGCCCAGGTCAGGATCAGGGACACCTCCATGAGAGCACTCAGGCTGCGAGTCCCTCCCTGATGATTGATGTAAGCAACCGCTGTTCGATTGTCTGAACGCACCTGAACCGGAAGGCCCAGGACGTGTTGAGTCAGGAGAGCAAGCACCTGACGGATGGCTCTCAGTTCCAGAATATTGATGGGTAAGTGGGCCTCCTGAGGTCCCCACTGCCCCTGGAACTGCAGCTCCTTCCAGAATCCGCCCCATCCCGTCAGACTGGCGTCCGTGGTGACAATTTCCCAAAGGGGGGTCAGGAAAGACCTGCCCTTCACGAGATTGGTCGAGACCAACCACCACTGGAGGGACTGCCGGACCCGTGAGGACAACTGGAAGGACTGATCCAGCGACCGAGGCTGCTGGTCCCAAGACGCCAACAGATAAAGCTGAAGCGTCCTTGTGTGGAATTGAGCAAAAGGAACTGCCTCGAAGGAGGCAACCATCAACCCTACCAGCCTCATCCCCAGACGGATGGACGGCCGAGGATTGGAGAGTAGGACCCGAGCCAACTCCTGAATCAGATGAATTTTGGACTGGGGAAGAAACACTCTGTGCTGATGAGAGTCCAACTGCATCCCCAGGAAGGACACCACCCTGGCCGGAGTGAGGGAGGACTTGGGGAAGTTGATCACCCAACCAAAGCTTTCCAGCGTGGAGACCACCATGCTGGTGTCTGTCTCCGATTGATTGAGCGACGGAGCCATGATGAGAAGGTCGTCCAAATAAGGTACGACACAAATGCCCCGAGATCTGAAAATGGCCATGACCCCTGCCAGCACCTTGGTGAACACTCTTGGAGCTGAGGTAAGGCCAAACAGAAGTGCCACGAATTGATAATGCTGATCCTTCATCACGAATCGAAGAAAACGTTGATGAGCGTGGCAGATGGGAACATGAAGGTAAGCATCCTTGATGTCTATGGACGTCATGAAGTCCCCTTGCCGAAGAGAGCCGACGGCAGTACGCAAGGTTTCCATGCGAAACTTCCGAAACCGGATGAACCTGTTGAGTAACTTCAGGTCCAAGACGGGACGAACTGACTCATCTTTCTTGGGGACTGCGAACAGATTGGAGTAGAAACCGAGGCCCCGGCTGGATGACCGCCATCTCTAGCAGATTCTTTACCGACGCCAGGAGCCCCTGTGCGGCCAAAGGATCGATGGGCGCCCGAGACCGAAAGAACCGTGAAGGAGGGCGAGACTCGAATTCCAGCTTGTAACCGGACGACACTATCTCCTGAATCCATCTGTCCGGAACTTCCCGGTTCCAAACCTGGGAGAAGTGTCGTAATCGTCCCCCCACCCTCACGGGTGAGGGCAGCCCCTCATTGCTGAGCGGGCTTACCAGCAGGTTTGGGCTTGGAGCCCCAGGACTGGGCGGGACGGCCACGGCCCCTCCCCCGAGTCCAACCTGTACGACTGGTAGAGGGAAAGGAAGCCCCCCTACCCGCTCTGTATCCTCGAAAGGAAGGTCTACCAGAACCTGCCCCCCTAAAGGGACGTCGAGGCCTTCTGCGTTGTGGCATCTTACCACCTTTCGCGACTGAATCAATTCTCTCCCCAAACAGACACAGCCCTAAAAAGAGGAGAGCTGTGAGCACCTTTTTAGAAGCTGAATCCGCCGACCACTGTCGCAGCCATACAGACCGACGAATGGCCACCAGCATTGCCGCTGTCTTGCTACTCATAGCCAGCGCATCGTCCTGAGCGGATAGAACATAGGACACAAAAGATTCACACTGTTTAAGCGCAGTGAACTCTTTACAAGCGGGATTGAGATCCTCGTATAGCCCCTGGATTACAGATCTGACCGCCAACAGAAGAAGGGCCGAAGCGCACACCGGTCGCATCGTTGACCCAGCATAAATAAAACCATGGCGAGCATACTGGTCAATCCGACCATCCTCCCCATCTTTAGGGACAGTGGTCTCAGCAGACTGTACCATAGCCGTGCTAGAGAGCCCTAGCACAGGGGTATCGACGTCAGGAGGGATGGACCAAAGCTTCACCAATTCTGGCGGAAAGGGATAACGCTTTTCCCAACTGGAAGGGATTCCAGATAACCGCGTGGGATGTTCCCATTCCTTAAGGACCACCCTCTCAAAGTGGCTGTCTGGGAAAAACCCAACGCGGCTGAGGCTCTTTAAACAACTGGCCCCTTGGCAGGGTGACAGCCTCAGACGGATCTAAATTCAAAATCTCAAACATTTGAGCCAGAATAGAGGGGGTGTCAAGGGCAACCCCCGCCGACCAATCGCATCAGCCTCAAGCTGATCTGCAGGCTCATCTGACTCCAAGAGGAATTCTTCCTCGTCCGGGGAGCCATCGGACCATTACACAGGCTCACATAACTCGTCCTGTGGAGCCGAAGGTACCGGAGTCAGGCGCTTCCGTTTTGCAGGGGCCTTCAACCCTGCTTTAATGGGCAATACTTTCCGGAGGCTGGCCAACCTTGCCGCCACCTGGGATTGCGAATCCCCACTTTTGACAGTGTCATGCGGGGTCCGGAACAGGGAGGGAGAGGCAGGAGATGATGGAAGTTGCGACGGGTCAGCAGCCGGATCAACAGACTGACGCGCAATGCTCTGCTTTGCACAAGGAATGCAAATAAAGACATCATCAGCTGGGAGCGAAGCCCCACATCTTACACACCCCCTGGACGGCTCTGACGAGTCGTTTCCGGCAATAACGGAAGCCTCCATATTGGTGATTTATGGTATCGCAATTACTTGAGCTTTTAAGGCATAAGCCAACCCGGGATGCCCCCTTATAGAAAATGTCCCGGAAGGAAGGGTTTTTATTATATTATATATATTTTTTTTTTTTCAAAGAAAGGTCCCCCTTAATAATATATATATATATATATATATATATATATATATATATATATATATATATATATATATATATAAGTATATATATATTATATGTGTAAATTTTATATAAAAAATATCCCCATTTTCTTTTCTTTAAAAAGAAAGACTAGCCAGGCCACATAGAGCCGGAGGGCCGCTATAATCAGGGATCCCAGGATCTGAAAGGAAACAAACCATCAGATCCCCATATGAGTGTAACACATCCAGCATGTCTTATGCCCAATCATAACTATAACAATAATAAATGATAAGAATGCCTCCTTAAAAACTCGCCCCCATAATAATAGAATAAGGACACAAAAAATCCCAATCTCTCGGCCCCACAAGAGTGGGGCCGCTTACCTGACAGGGCCGAACGCCGGACCGGAGGGACGATGCAGCAGCAGCAGCCACAAAGATAAACAAAAGCATGTGCTGCAGCGCGGCCCCCACCCCCATGGTCTATTTCTGCCCGGCTCTTTTGTGCTTGTTCCCCTGGTTATTGGCAGCCTCCCAGCTTAGGCTGTAGGCCAGGCAAGGGTAGATGGCACCTATGGTGCCTAGGAGATTAGCTCCTCCGCTCGACCCTATAGTATGCGGTGCTCCGGTTGGTGATCCGGACGTGGGATGCCCCAGCCCTTATATCCCCATTAGGTTTTTCATAAGAATTGACTTTCCTTCATGTATGTGGTATGGAAGGCGGTGTGTGTGTGTGTGTATGTTTTTGGACGGGTGGCCTGCGGGGCCGTCCGTCGCGACCGGTTACTGTGCTGGTGGGCACCCTTCGTTTTCACTTGGGGACGGGCGGCGGGACCGCTGGCCCGTCCTTTCGGTTCGGGGGGGGGGGGGGGGGGGACGATTGGGGCGGGCGCTAGAGCGGGCGCCCGTCTTTTTGACATTTTCTCCCCCCTCGTGTCATTGTCTGCCTTGGGGGCCGGGCGGCGTGCTGAGCCGCCGGCCCGTAGGTGGTACGGTGCTCGTCTGCGGGCGGGCGGGACTGGGCGGCATGCCGGTCCGCCTGATGGTCTATGCTTACTCGTGCAGCGGTGGGCGGGGCCGCGTCTTGCGCGGCCCGCGCCGTGTCTGGCGGGATGGGGAGGGGCGGGGCCACGGTGGTTCCCGCGTTTTCGCTGGGTCCGCCCTTCGTCCTCTCCTTGTTCCCTGGCTGGCCGTCATTTCTGTGTTCCGTAGCTTCATAGGAATCCAGGTAGGATTATGTTCCTTTTTCCTTGTTACTGAGGGGGACCAGGTCTGGGGCGGCCCATCGGCCGTTGCTCTTAGGATTAGTGGGCATAGAGGCCGGTCTTGCTTAAATGGGATGTGTTTATATATTTATTTATATATGCCGGCTATTACTTGGGCCCCCCCCCCCCTCGCTGGGGGAGATAGCGGGGTTATTCAGCCAGGCGCTTGGGCATGCCGGCTGGTCCTTGCTTATTCTGTGTATTTTACAGCTATACATATTTTATGTTTTTTATGTCCCTGGCCCTGCTAGTCTGACCCGCCTCTGGCATTCAGTGTGTTTTACTATTGTGTATGCTTGTCAGTTTTGGCGTTTATATATGACTGATTGTCCCTTGTTTTTTGTTTCTCAGATCCGGGATTCCTTCCTGCTGGGCTCTCCCGGTCTTATATTCCTGGCTAGTTGGGGTTTGGCCTCATAGTACCTCCTGGGTTTCTGGCAAATTTTCCCCTGGTCTGGGCTGTATAGATTTTGTATATATATATATATATATATATATATATATATTTTTTTTTTTTTTTTTTTTAATTGAGGGGCATCCCGGGTTGCTTACTGCATAAATCCCTGGGTTCTGCGAATACCAAGAAAATTCACCATATGGAGGCTGCCAAAGATGCCGGAAACGGTCCTTCGGGACAATCCAGGCTGTGTGGGGGTTGTGGGACTCCGCTCCCGGGGGATGATGTCATTCTATGTATTCCATGTGCACAGCGGAACATTGAGCGCCAGTCCGGCACCCCGATGCCTGGTACTTCATCGGCCGCGCCATCTCCCTCTCCTCCTCGCCTGTTCCGGACCCCGTGTGACGTAGTCACGGGTGGGGATTCGCAATCTGAGGTATGCGCCCGCCTGGCCAACCTCGAGAAAATGTTTTCTGCTATGTCCGCTCAGAAGGTTACTGCCCAGCGTAAACATCTATCTCCGCCTCCGTCGGACTCTGATGAGGAGGTTGTTGAGGATCTGGATTGGTCAGATCGTCCCCTTGAAGAGGGTGAACTTGTGGAGGAATTGGATGATTCAGAGGGTCAACAGGTGTTGGGCGCGGAGGGGGACCAGGTTGTTGGTCCCGCTCCTGATATGCCTGCTATTTTGGCCCAAATGTTTGAGGTTTTGGATTTGGACCCTCCCGAGGCTGCTCCTCGGCCTAGGGGCCAGCTTTTTGGGGGGTCCAAGCTGCGTTTGGAGTTCCCCAGTCAACAGCATTTCGAGGACGTCGTCCTTAAGCAATGGGAGCAGCCTACACGGCTCGTCGGGGTACCGCCTAGCTGGGATAAGAGATATCCTTTTCCGGCGGACTTGTTGAAGCGTTGGTCTGTCCCCCCCCCGAGGTGGGGGGGACTGTCTAATACGGCGGCTGTTCATCTTCCTGACACTACTTATCTCAAGGATGGCGAGGATCGCCGGATTGATCAGCTGGCCCGCCACGGGTTTGTCTGTGCGGGTTCGGTTTTGAGGCCTGTTGGTGCTTCGGCTCTTTTGACCTTGCGGTTAGGTCTATTGTCAGGGATTTATGTGTGGATCTTGATCCCTCTGGTGCTGAGTTTTCTTGCGCTTAAGCGTTGTGACTCCTTCTTGTCTTTTATTCTGGCCGCTCAGGATGATGCCATGTTGATGTGTGGCAGGGCTTCTGCTCTGTTGGTGGCTGTTCGCCGCTCTGTGTGGTTGAGACAGTGGACGGCTGACTTTATTCTAAGAGATCGCTCACTGCTCTTCCCTTTCTGGGTTTGGGGCTTTTTGGTGAAAAGCTGGATTCTGTTGCCAATGCCTCTGCGCAAAAAATTTCGCCGTTCCTTTCAATCCGTCCTTTCGGGGAGCCAGAGCCGGCAGGGGCGTCGGTTTCTCGGCTTCCAGGGGGGCAGGTTGGAATAGGGGTAGAGGCCGTGCCCGCTCCGTTCACGCCTGCTGCCAAGCCCGCTCAGCAATGAGGGGGCGCCCTCACCCATGCGGGTGGGGGGACGGTTGCGATTCTTCTCCCAGGTATGGGACCAGGAGGTCTCGGACAGTTGGATCCGGGAGGTGGTGTCGACCGGTTACAAGCTGGAGTTCGTGTCTCGCCCTCCTCCAAGGTTTTTTTTTTCAGGTCTCGGGTACCTTCAGATCCTTTGGCCGCGCAGGGGCTCCTGGCGGCGGTACGAAATCTTCTGGAATTGGCAGTCATCTGCCCAGTCCCTCTGTCGGAGGTGGGGCGAGGGTATTATTCCAATCTATTCACTGTGCCAAAAAAAAAAAAAAAAAGGTCATTCCATCCCATCGTGGATTTGAAGCTTCTCAATCGGTTTATTCGTCCCCGGAAGTTTCGCATGGAGACCCTGCGGTCTGCGATCGGCTCGCTTCGACAGGGGGACTTTATGACGTCCATAGACATCAAGGATGCATACCTTCACATTCCGATTTTTCCGGCTCATCAGAGGTTTCTTCGCTTTGTGGTGGAGGATCGGCATGTTCAGTTCGTAGCTCTCCCATTCGGTCTCACCTCGGCTCCGAGAGTGTTCACCAAGGTGTTGGCAGGGGTGATGGCCCTGCTCAGAGCTCAAGGGATTCGCATTGTACCTTATCTGGTCGATCTTTTCATCATGGCACCTTCCCTCAGTCAAGCGGAAGGGGACACCGGCATGGTGGTGTCTATGCTGGAGAGTTTCGGTTGGGTGATCAATTACCCCAAGTCCTCTCTGGTTCTGGCCAGGGTGGTGACCTTTCTGGGGATGTCCTTGGTCTCTTGCCAGCACGGAGTTTTTCTCCCTCTGGCCAAGGTTCTTTTGATTCAGGAATTGGCTCAGCTTCTTCTTTCCAATCCTCGCCCGTCCATCCGGCTGGGGATGAGACTGGTGGGGTTGATGGTGGCCTCGTTCGAGGCAGTTCCCTTCGCACAGTTTCACACGAGGACGCTGCAGCTTCATCTTCAGTTTCAGGGGCAGTGGGACCCTCAGGAAGCTCACTTGCCCATCAATGTTCTAGTGTTACGAGCCATCAGGTTGGTTCTGTCTCACTTGACGCATCATTTACAGGGCCTGCCGGTTCAGGGTCGATCGGACAATCAGACGGCGGTTGCTTACATCAATCACCAAGGAGGGACTCGCAGTCTGGGAGCCCACAGAGAAGTGTCTCTGTTTCTAGTTTGGGCAGAGACTTATGTCCCTTGCATCTCGGCAGTTTACATTCCAGGAGTGGAGAACACGGAGGCAGACTGCCTGAGCCGGTGTTCGTCCCGCCGGGGGGAATGGTCTCTCCATTCCCAAGTGTTTCGGTCTATGTGTCTTCGGTGAGGGACGCCGGAGGTGGATCTGTTTGCCTCTCGTCGCAATCACAAGCTTTTGGCATTTGTGTCACTGTCTCGGGATCCTCTGGCTCTGGCGGCGGATGCCATGGCCCTGAGCTGGAGGGACCTGGGGTTTCTTTATCTGTTTCCTCCGATTCCCATGCTAGGCAGGGTGCTGCGAAAGCTGGTTCTGGAAGAAGTTCCCGCCATTCTCGTGGCCCCAAGGTGGCCAAGGCAGGTGTGGTTTGCAGACATCGTTCGTCTGGCAGTCGATCAGTTCGATCTGCCTCTTCGGCCAGTTCTTCTCACTCCGGGTCATCTGTGTTACCCCAGTTTACCAACGCTGGATTTGAAGGCTTGGCTGCTGAAACCTCCTTCTTGAAGGAGGAGGGTCTTTCGGATTCGGTCATTCGGACTCTTGTTAGTGCTAGGAAGAGGTCGTCCTCTTCCATCTATTATAGGGTCTGGAGGTCTTATATTGATTGGTGTGAGGCTAGGTCTTTGCCCTGCCGGGTCTTTTCTATTTCTCGGATTTTGGAATTTCTTCAAATCGGGGCTGGACTCTGGTCTTCAGCTGAGTACCTTGAAGGGGCAGGTTTCTGCCTTGTCTGTCCTTTTTCAGAGGTTTTTTGCAAGCCATTCTTTGGTCAAGACCTTTTTTCCAGGGGGTTTCGCATCTGCGGCCTCCTAGGAAGCCTTTGCTCCCAGTTTGGGATTTGAATTTGGTGCTCTCTGCTTTTCAGGCTCCTCCTTTTGAGCCTCTGTAGGATATTGCTCTGTCCACTCTGACTCCGAAGGTTGCCTTTCTGGTGGCCATCACTTCGGTTCGGCGTGTTTCAGAGTTGGCAGCCTTGTCGATTCAGGTTCCTTATTTTGAGAAGCATCAGGACAAAGTGGTTTTTCGTTTTAAGCCGGACTTTCTCCCTAAAGTGGTCTCTGCTTTTCATTTTAACCAGGACATTGTTCTTCCTTCCTTGTGTCCTATGACTAGGAATGACAAGGAGAGTGCGTTGCACTGTTTGGATGTTGTACGTTGTGTCAGGTACTATTTGCGTACTACGGCTTCCCTTCGTAAGACTGATGCCTTTTTCGTGGTGCCCTGTGGGCCTAAGAAGGGCTTGGCTCCGGCTAAGTCTTCCATTAGCAAATGGATTCGTCAGGCGATTGTTGGAGCTTATTCGGCTAAGGGGAAGGATCCCCCTTTTCGTGTTACTGCGCATTCTACTCGTGCGGTTGGTGCGTCCTGGGCTTTTCGGCTCCAGGCTTCTGTTGAACAGGTTTGTAAGGCTGCTCCCTGGTCTTCGGTTCACGTTTTTTCTAAGTTTTATAAGGTTGATGTGCGGGCCTCAGCGGATGCTGTTTTTGGCCGCACGGTTCTGCAGGCTGCAGTGGTTTGAGTTTTATCTGCGTTATTGCCTGGTTGGATACCCGCCCTTTTTGGACACTGCTGTTGGATGTCCCTAGTGTAATGTTTAATAAATGAAGTGGGGTGTGTGACATACTTAGAATAATACCATTTTGTGAATACTCACCTGTAAAATGGGTATTATAAGTATGTCACACACCCCACTTCACCCACCCTTTTTGGTATCCTGGTTCTTTATATGGTGAAGTTTTGTTATTTACAGTTGAGGGTTACAATTGTTTGTTCCTGGTACCTTGTCTTACTGCTGTTTGAACACTGGGGAATTGTTGGGAGGTACCAGGTATGTATAGACCGGGAGGGGCTTGCTTGCTTTTTTGGAGATCTCTGCAACACTCACACCTAGCGGTGCATAAACCCCTAGTGTAATGTTTAATAAATGAAGTGGGGTGTGTGACACACTTACAATACCCATTTTACAGGTGAGTATTCACAAAATGGTATTTTTACCAAGACAGGAAGGAAGTGAGGCTGGGGCCGCCAAGCGACGCTGCCGCCGGCGCCACGCCCCCGTCACCGCGTCACAGGGAACCGCCCCCTACAGCCCGGTCAGCGCAGCCAATTCATTCAGGGATTGCCACCAGCTGCGCCGGTTAAACACAGACAGGCGGCGGAGGAGGGGGGAGGAAAGGCATGAGCGCAGCCACACAGGCTGTCGCGCGGAGACAGCGGGGAAGGGGGGAGGTGGGAGGGGCTGAAGACTGAGGCGGCAAGCCAAACCTGCTGAGCGCGGTCCGCCCCAACTGCCCCCCTAAAGCTGACCAAAACACTGGCCACTGCTAATAAAAGGATCTGCCCGAAGAGCTCCAGAAATAACAGACTGAGTGCACCACGCTGTGCAGTCTGTTCTTATGCACAAGGTTAACACACATATGTAAAAGACAGTAATACAGTGAAATACATACATAATACACAACCCTCTACCCCCCCCCCCCCCAATAGTGAAGGGAGAAGGGACCGTAACGGGAGAGTAAGGGGCTAAGGGGACCCTCGGGACAGGGGCATCCCATTTCCGGATCACCATGCCGGATAGCCGCATTGCCCCCAAAAGAGGGGGTCGAGCGGAGGAGATAAGCTCCTAGGCACCAATAGTGCCGTCTACCGATTGCCCAGCGAGCAGCCAAGGCTGGGAGGCTTCCATCTCACCTTAAAGGTATAAACACTCAAACCTGGCAGAAATAGACCAAAAGGGGGTGCCGGAGTAAGACCCCGGCTACCTGTAAGCAGGAGACTTCAATCTTCTGTCTTGTCGTCCAGCAGAGAGAAAAATACTGGTGAATGAAGGGAGGTACCAGGTATATATAGGCCGGAAGGGGGCTCGTTACAAGACTTCCTCTCTGCACTACGTCACCTGGCGGTGGATTAACCCAATAAGTGAAGAATATTTAAAAGTGAAGCGGGGTGTGTGGCACACCAAGAATAAATACAGAGCCGGGTGCCCCAGTCATGAGATAAATACAGAGCCGGGTGCCCCAGTCATGAGATAAATACAGAGCCGGGTGCCCCAGTCATGAGATAAATACAGAGCCGGGCGCCCCAGTCATGAGATAAATACAGAGCCGGGTGCCCCAGTCATGAGATAAATACAGAGCCGGGTGCCCCAGTCATGAGATAGATACAGAGCCGGGTGCCCCAGTCATGAGATAAATACAGAGCCAGGTGCCCTAGTCATGAGATAAATACAGAGCCGGGTGCCCTAGTCATGAGATAAGACATTCACACCTGTATATGAATGTGTGCGTTGCTTAGTGTGCGCTTACAGCGATGGAATACTAAATGTTGAGCTGCTCTGTTATCCTGAAACCAAACCCATCGCCCATGTTTTCTTGGTCATATACACTCCAGGGCTGGCAGCCGGCCCTAGGGCAAGTCGCTAATGGACTGGAGAGCTGGTGGCAGTTATTTAGATTTGATGGAGGGAGGGGTCTCCTAATCTGAGGTAGGTGATGGAGGGAGGGGCCTCCTAATCTGAGGTAGGTGATGGAGGGAGAGGCCTCCTAATCTGAGGTAGGTGATGGAGGGAGGGGCCTCCTAATCTGAGGTAGGTGATGGAGGGAGGGGCCTCCTAATCTGAGGTAGGTGATGGAGGGAGGGGCCTCCTAATCTGAGGTAGGTGATGGAGGGAGGGGCCTCCTAATCTGAGGTAGGTGATGGAGGGAGGGGCCTCCTAATCTGAGGTAGGTGATGGAGGCAGGGGCCTCCTAATCTGAGGTAGGTGATCGAGGGAGGGGCCTCCTAATCTGAGGTAGGTGATGGAGGGAGCGGCCTCCTAATCTGAGGTAGGTGATGGAGGCAGGGGCCTCCTAATCTGAGGTAGGTGATGGAGGGAGGGGCCTCCTAATCTGAGGTAGGTGATGGAGGGAGGGGCCTCCTAATCTGAGGTAGGTGATGGAGGGAGGGGCCTCCTAACCTGAGGTAGGTGACGGAGGGAGGGGTCTCCTAACCTGAGGTAGGTGACGGAGGGAGGGGCCTCCCAATCTGAGGTAGGCGATGGAGGGAGGGGCCTTCCAACCTGAGGTAGGCGATGGAGGGAGGGGCCTTCCAACCTGAGGTAGGCGACGGAGGGAGGGGCCTTCCAACCTGAGGTAGGCGACGGAGGGAGGGGCCTTCCAACTTGAGGTAGGTGATGGAGGGAGGGGCCTCCTAATCTGAGGTAGGCGACGGAGGGAGGGGCCTCCCAACCTGAGGTAGGCGACGGAGGGAGGGGCCTCCCAACCTGAGGTAGGCGACGGAGGGAGGGGCCTCCCAACCTGAGGTAGGCGACGGAGGGAGGGGCCTCCCAACCTGAGGTAGGCGACGGAGGGAGGGGCCTCCCAACCTGAGGTAGGCGACGGAGGGAGGGGCCTCCCAACCTGAGGTAGGCGACGGAGGGAGGGGCCTCCCAATCTGAGGTAGGCGACGGAGGGAGGGGCCTCCCAATCTGAGGGAGGTGATGGAGAAGAAGAAGAAGCAGAAGCCAAAGAAGAAGCAGAAGCCGAAGTAGAAGCAGAAGCCGAAGTAGAAGCAGAATAAGAAGTAGAAGCAGAAGAAGAAGCAGAAGCCGGAGAAGAAGTAGCAGCAGAAGCAGAAGCCGAAGAAGCAGAAGTAGAAGCCGAAGTAGAAGCAGAATAAGAAGTAGAAGCAGAATAAGAAGTAGAAGCAGAATAAGAAGCAGAAGAAGAAGCAGAAGCCGAAGAAGAAGTAGCAGCAGAAGCAGAAGTAGAAGCAGCAGAAGCAGAAGTAGAAGCAGAAGCCGAAGAAGCAGAAGTAGAAGCCGAAGTAGAAGCAGAATAAGAAGTAGAAGCAGAATAAGAAGTAGAAGCAGAATAAGAAGTAGAAGCAGAATAAGAAGCAGAAGCCAAAGAAGAAGTAGCAGCAGAAGCAGAAGTAGAAGCAGCAGAAGCAGAAGTAGAAGCAGAAGTAGAAGCCGAAGAAGAAGCCGAAGAAGCAGAAGTAGAGGCAGAAGCAGAAGTAGAGGCAGAAGAAGAAGTAGAGGCAGAAGAAGAAGTAGAGGCAGAAGAAGAAGTAGAGGCAGAAGAAGTAGAGGCCGAAGAAGAAGTAGAAGCCGAAGAAGAAGTAGAAGCCGAAGAAGAAGTAGAAGCCGAAGAAGAAGTAGAAGCCGAAGAAGTAGAAGCCGAAGAAGAAGCAGAAGCCGAAGAAGAAGCCGAAGAAGTAAAAGCAGCCGAAGAAGAAGCAGAAGCCGAAGAAGAAGTAGAAGCAGAAGAAGCAGAAGTAGAAGCAGCAGAAGTAGAAGCAGAAGAAGTAGAAGCAGAAGAAGTAGAAGCAGAAGCCGAAGAAGAAGCAGAAGCCGAAGAAGAAGTAGAAGCAGAAGTAGAAGCAGAAGCCGAAGAAGAAGTAGAAGCCGAAGAAGCAGCAAAGAAGAAGAAGAGGAGGGGCCTCATAATCTGAGGTAGGCAATGGAGGTAGGTCCCGCCCCCGTCACTCACAGGTGAAGGTGTTGGCGAAGTCCTCGTCGCTGTCAAAGTCCAGACGAGAATATTCGCAGCTGGGACTGTCGTTCCTGGAAGGAAATCCCTCCTACAGAAGAAGAAGCAGCACAGAGTCATACAAACGCTCATCCAATCACAGCACAGCGCCTGGCCCCGCTCATCTCACCCGCACAAGGTTCCTCATACAGACTCGCAGGAAGTCGGGGATGGCGGCCAGCAGGGCGGGATCCTTGGACAGGAAGTCGTGTCTGAAGATGGAGCCCCACGTAAGTATGGTGGCCGACCTGAGGAACTGAGGACAGGAAAGGAGTTACCAGAGCCCCGCCCACAGCAATGGAGAGCCCTGTCCACCAATGGGGCCCCACGTCAGTATGGTGGCCGACCTGAGGAACTGAAGACAGGGGAGGCGTTACCAGAGCCCCGCCCACAGCAATGGAGAGCCCCGTCCACCAATGGGGCCCCACGTCAGTATGGTGGTCGACCTGAGGAACTGAAGACAGGGGAGGCGTTACCAGAGCCCCACCCACCAATGTAGCCCCACGTCAGTATGGTGGCCGACCTGAGGAACTGAAGACAGGGGAGGCGTTACCACAGAGCCCCGTCCACCAATGGGGCCCCACGTCAGTATGGTGGCCGACCTGAGGAACTGAAGACAGGGGAGGCGTTACCAGAGCCCCGCCCACAGCAACGGAGAGCCCCGTCCACCAATGTAGCCCCACGTCAGTATGGTGGCCGACCTGAGGAACTGAAGACAGGGGAGGCGTTACCACAGAGCCCCGTCCACCAATGGGGCCCCACGTCAGTATGGTGGCCGACCTGAGGAATTGAAGACAGGGGAGGCGTTACCGGAGCCCCACCCACCAATGTAGCCCCACGTCAGTATGGTGGCCGACCTGGGGAACTGAGGACAGGGGAGGAGTTACCGGAGCCCCGGCCACGCCCACTCACCTGGCTGGGGTGAGAGGTGAATTCCAGAAGAGATTTCAGGTACATCCCGAAAGTGGTCGGGACCTTCATATTGTTGTCAGGCGCCTGAAAACCCGAGAGAGAGAAGAGGATCAGGAAATGCTCGGCCCAGCAACAAGATGCCAAGAAGAAACAGAAGAAGAAGAAACAGAAGAAGAAACAGAAGAAGAAACAGCAAAGATGGAGAAGAAACAGAACTATAGAAGCAGAAGACGACGCAAAGAAGAAGAAGCAGCAAAAAGAAGCAGAAGCAAAGATGGAGAAGCAGAAGAAGCACAGAAGAAGCAGAATCGAAGAAGGAGAAGCGAAAGCACAGAAGAAGCAGAAGCACAGAAGAAGCAGAAGCGGAAGCACAGAAGAAGCATAATCGAAGAAGGAGAAGCGGAAGCACAGAAAAAGCAGACGCACAGAAGAAGCAGACGCACAGAAGAAGCAGACGCACAGAAGAAGCAGAAGCACAGAAGAAGCAGAAGCACAGAAGAAGCATAATCGAAGAAGGAGAAGCGGAAGCACAGAAAAAGCAGACGCACAGAAGAAGCAGACGCACAGAAGAAGCAGAAGCAGACGCACAGAAGAAGCAGAAGCAGACGCACAGAAGAAGCAGAAGCACAGAAGAAGCAGAAGCGGAAGCACAGAAGAAGCAGAAGCACAGAAGAAGCAGAAGCACAGAAGAAGCAGAAGCAGCAGTGATGCAGGAAGTGGATGTTGGCAGCAGAGAGCGATGATGAGGAGGAGGCGGAGCTTGTTGGCTGTAGGTCAGAGAGTGAAGCTGTTACTTACGGCAGTGACGGCGCACAGTTGGGAGCCCAGCGCGCACAGCACCTGGCAGAGCCTTTTCAGGAAGACATAGCGCTTCTCCTGTAAGCCCTGGCCGTGCGCCTTCCTGCGGGGAGACAGTGATCAGTCATTGCATAGGCGGGGCTATGACATCATCGCTGTGGTAATGAATTGAGGAGGCGGAGCTTTACAGCAGGGGATCAGTGTCACACACGCGGGGGAGGGATCTTTGTGTAGTGCGCGCTCCCACACCAGCCAATCCAATAGCATGAGGGATGCCCCCCACTCTCGCACCCCATTGAAATTAGAGACCTTTGGCAAATTCCCATTTTAAAGCGGACCAAAACCCACAGAACAGGTGATCAATCATTGCATAAGTGCGGCTATGACATCATCGCCACACACAGCCTTGGTAATGAATGGAGGAGGCGGAGCTTTACCTGGGATTAGAGTGATGCGGGAGCAGTAACAATAGGCAGAAGTTACTCTTCATGGGCGGAGCCATTCAGGGGAGGGCGGAGCCATTCAGCGGAGGCCGGTTATAAATGGGGGTTTGTTCCGCTTTAAGTCACATGATGGCTGCATCTCACCATTAGGAAAAGAAGTCCCCAACTGCATTGTACATGGGGGAGGGGTCGGCACACTGTACGGGGGAGGTGGGGGGAGGGGTCGGCACACTGTACGGGGGAGGTGAGGGGAGGGGTCGGCACACTGTACGGGGGAGGTGAGGGGAGGGGTCGGCACACTGTACGGGGGAGGTGAGGGGAGGGGTCGGCACACTGTACGGGGGAGGTGAGGGGAGGGGTCGGCACACTGTACGGGGGAGGTGAGGGGAGGGGTCGGCACACTGTACGGGGGAGGTGAGGGGAGGGGTCGGCACACTGTACGGGGGAGGTGAGGGGAGGGGTCGGCACACTGTACGGGGGAGGTGAGGGGAGGGGTCGGCACACTGTACGGGGGAGGTGGGGGGAGGGGTCGGCACACTGTACGGGGGAGGTGGGGGGAGGGGTCGGCACACTGTACGGGGGAGGTGAGGGGAGGGGTCGGCACACTGTACGGGGGAGGTGAGGGGAGGGGTCGGCACACTGTACGGGGGAGGTGGAGGGAGGGGTCGGCACACTGTACGGGGGAGGTGGGGGGAGGGGTCGGCACACTGTACGGGGGAGGTGGGGGGAAGGGTTGGCACCCCCCGGGCTGACACTTACTGAGCTGCGGCCATGATGCAGTGCATTGGTTTGTCGCCAAACAGGTTGAGGAAGGGCAGCCGGTCGTCCATCTTCCCCTGCAGAGAAAAGCAGCTCAGTGATTGGACGGTAAGAGACGGCGAGGCCACCGCCCACAACAAGCATCCGGGAGCCCCACTTACCCCACAGAATCCACCTACCCACAGGGCACATAGGGGAGGAGCCATAAGTTATACCGGGGGGAGGGGCCCCAAGACATACGGGGGGAGGGGCCCCAAGACATTTGGGGGAGGGGCCCCAAGACATACGGGGGGAGGGGCCCCAAGACATTTGGGGGAGGGGCCCCAAGACATACGGGGGGAGGGGCCCCAAGACATACGGGGGGAGGGGCCCCAAGACATACGGGGGGAGGGGCCCCAAGACATACGGGGGGAGGGGCCCCAAGACATACGGGGGGAGGGGCCCCAAGACATACGGGGGGAGGGGCCCCAAGACATACGGGGGGAGGAGCCCCAAGACATACCGGGGGGGAGAGACCCCAGGTCATACCGGGGGGGAGAGACCCCAGGTCACAAAAAGGATAGGGCCCCTTATGATAGAACTTAACACTGTTACTTTAAGATGATCTAGCTATAAGTAAAAGAATAAGCTTTAATTTTGTGTGAAATGCTTTATTCTAAGTATGTCACACACCCCGCTTCAAACATTAATTATTACACTTGGGTAACTCCACCAGCAGGTGGCGACGTTGCAGAGAAGTCACGAAAACAAGAAGCCCCTCCTGGTCTATACATACCTGGGACCTCCCCCTCATTCCCCAGTGTTTCTTCTCTGCAAGGTGGCAAGACAGAAGAAAGAAGTCTCCTGCTTGCAGGTAGCGGGGTATCCCCCCGCCCCCCCCCCCCATGGTCTATTTCTGCCCGGCCTTATGTTTATTATCCCCCTTATTATATATGTAGCCTCCCAGCTGTCGGCCGGGCAAGGGTAGATGGCACTTAAGGTGCCCAGGAGATTAGCTCCTCCGCTGGTCCCCATATTATGGGGCATAGTGGTGATCCGGACGTGGGATGCCCCCGCCCTTATGTCACTTTCAGGTCTCCGTTTGTCTTTTATCATGCTTTGATGTGTGCTGTGGATGTTTGTGTTGTGTGTGGCAGGGACGGGTGGCCTGAGTGGTGCTGGCCCGTCCGTTCTTTTGCTTGGGGGCTTCCTGAGCCCCCTGTATTACTTTCTTGGTGCGGGGGCGGGTCAGGCGAGGTGTTTAGGATACTGCCGGCCCGCCGCTCGTTGGTACTCGGAGGGCGGGCACCAGAACATGACAGGATTTTTGATAGGATCCTCAGGTTTTTAGGCGGTGGATGTTAGGGCGCCGAGGATCCTTCTCGGCGCCCGCTAGCTGTCTTGCTGGAGGCGGGCGGGCTGGGCAGCATGCGTACCGCCGGTCCGCCTGACGGCTTATGCGGGCGCCATTCCTTGTGGCGCCCGCTGTTCAGCTCGGACTTGGAGGGGGCGGGACCACGTTTTGCGCGGCCAGCGCCATGTCTGGCTGGTTGGGGAGGTGCGGGGCCACAGCGGCTCCCGCGTTCTGCTGGGCCCGCCCCTCTTCTCTCCTTCACTCCTCGCGCTGGCCGCCATTTTCACGCTGCGGGGCTCCAGGTAGGCGTCTTTATGTTAATCTCCTGCGTCTTCATACATCTGTTGCATACGGATCAAATCCCACTCAAGGCCCATTAATAGGCGGCAGATAGGATGAAGTAGCAGATCGAATGGCTCATCAGGCAGAGTATTCAGATATGGTCCAGAGGGTCTAAGGTTTGACACCAGCTAATTATTGTATTGGACATCGTCCGGCCGCCTGTTTTTAGTTCTGGGCTAGGCCGCTACTGGCTTCTGTTCCCCCCCCCCCCTCGCTGGGGGTGGCGGCAGGGTTATTCAGCCAGGTTCTGGCCATGTTGACTGGGAGTTTTTTTACTGGCATACATTTGGCTGCTGAAACCTCCATCTTGAAGGAGGAAGGTCTGTCTGATTCGGTTATTCGGACCCTTATTTGTGCCAGGAAGAGGTCCTCTTCTACCATCTATTATAGGACTTGGAGATCTTATATTGATTGGAGTGAGGCTAGATCTTTGCCCTGTCGGGTCTTTTCTGTTTCCAGGATTTTGGAATTTCTTCAATCGGGGCTGGACTCTGGTCTTCAGCTGAGTACTTTGAAGGGGCAGGTTGCTGCCTTGTCTGTCTTTTTTCAAAAGTTATTTGCGCTTCATCCTTTGGTCAAGACTTTCTTCCAGGGGGTTTCGCATCTGCGGCCTCCTAGGAAGCCTTTGCTCCCTGTTTGGGATTTGACTTTGGTTCTCTCTGCTCTTCAGGCTCCTCCTTTTGAGCCTTTGCAGGATATTGCTCTTTCTACTCTGACTCAGAAGGTTGCCTTTTTGGTGGCCATTACTTCGGTTCGGCGTGTTTCGGAGTTGGCGGCCTTGTCGATTCAGGCCCCTTATTTTGAGAAGCATCAGGACAAAGTGGTTTTTCGCTTCAAACCGGACTTTCTTCCTAAGGTGGTTTCTGCCTTTCATCTTAACCAGGACATTGTTCTTCCTTCCTTGTGTCCTAAGCCTAGGAATGACAAGGAGAGGGCGTTGCATTGTTTGGATGTGGTGCGCTGTGTTAAGTGCTATTTGCGTACTACTTCTCCTTTTCGTAATACTGATGCCTTTTTCGTGGTGCCCTGTGGGCCTAGGAAGGGTTTGGCTCCGGCTAAGTCTTCTATTAGCAAGTGGATTCGCCAGGCCATTGTTGGGGCCTATTCTGCCAAGGGAAGGATCCCCCTTTTCGTGTTACTGCTCATTCTACTCGTGCTGTTGGGGCGTCCTGGGCTTTTCAGCACCAGGCTTCTGTTGAGCAAGTTTGTAAGGCTGCGACTTGGTCTTCTGTTCACACTTTTTCCAAGTTTTATAAGGTTGATGTGCGGGCCTCAGCGGATGCTGTGTTTGGCCGCAAGGTTCTGCAGGCTGCAGTGGTTTGGGTTCTGCATTATTGCCTGGTTGGATACCCGCCCTTTCTGGACACTGCTTTTGGATGTCCCAAATGTAATAATTAATGTTTAAAGTGGGGTGTGTGACATACTTAGAATAATACCATTTTGTGAGTACTCACCTGTAAAATGGGTATTATAAGTATGTCACACACCCCACTTCACCCGCCCTTTTTGGTATCCTGGAGCTTTATATGGTGAAGTTTTGTTTCATTTACAGTTGAGGGTTACCATGGTTGTTTTCCTGGTACCTTGTCTTTACTGCAGTTTGAATACTGGGGAATAGTTGGGAGGTACCAGGTATGTATAGACCAGGAGGGGCTTGTTGTTTTCGTGACTTCTCTGCAACGTCGCCACCTAGCGGTGAGTATACCCAAATGTAATAATTAATGTTTGAAGCGGGGTGTGTGACATACTTATAATACCCATTTTACAGGTGAGTATTCACAAAAATACCATTTTGTGAATACTCACCTTGTAAAATGGGTATTATGAGTATGTCACACACCCCGCTTCAAGAATCCATAACATGTGGGTAATATCGTCCTGAAGAGGGCGTTCCTGCAGAGATGATAGCAAAAGAAAGCCCCTCCCTGATCCATAAATACCTGGGACCTCCCACTCACTACCCAGTATACAGAAGCAGTAAGGTAAGGGACCAGGAAGAGGCAAATATAAACAACAACCACGCAAAGTTCGCAATAAAGAGGATCCTGAATACAAAAGGGCGGGTTGAAGCGGGGTGTGTGACATACTCATAATACCCATTTTACAAGGTGAGTATTCACAAAATGGTATTATTCTTAGTATGTCACACACCCCGCTTCAAGAATCCATAACATGTGGGACATCCAACAGCAGTGTCCATAACAAGGGCGGGGATCCAAAACTAGGCAACAATGCACAACCTTAAACCACAACAGCTTGCAAAACTTTGCGGCCAAAAACAGCATCCGCTGATGCCCGAATATCAACCTTGTAAAACTTGGAAAAGGTGTGAACAGAAGACCAGGTAGCGGCCTTACAAACTTGTTCAACAGAAGCCTGGTGCTGAAAAGCCCAGGACGCACCAACTGCACGAGTAGAATGAGCAGTAACACGAAAAGGGGGACTCCTCCCCTTGGCAGAATAGGCCCCAATGATGGCCTGACGAATCCATGTACTAATGGAAGATTTGGCAGGAGCCAAACCTTTCCTAGGCCCGCAGGGCACCACAAAGAAAGCATCAGTCTTACGAAAGGAAGACGTAACCTCCAGATAATGTTCCACAACACGAACTACATCCAAGGAATGCAATGCCCTTTCCTTGTCGTCGCTGGGATTTGGGCATAGAGAGGGCAAAACAATGTCCTGATTCAGATGAAACTCCGAGACCACTTTAGGAAGAAAATCCTGCTTGAAACGAAAGACAACCTTGTCCTGATGTTTCTCGAAGTACGGAGCTGTAACGGATAAAGCTGCCAACTCAGAAACACGCCTAACCGAAGTGATAGCCACCAAAAAGGCCACCTTTTGCGTAAGAGAAGACAAAGCTATCTCATTCAAGGGCTCAAACGGAGGGCCCTGGAGAGCAGAAAGAACCAGGTTCAAATCCCAAACTGGAACAAAAGGCTTCCTAGGAGGCCGAACATGTGTAACACCTTGGAAAAAGGTCTTGACTAAGGGATGAAGTGCAAAAGACCTTTGGAAGAACACCGCCAGGGCAGAAACCTGCCCTTTCAATGTACTAAGCTGGAGCCCCAGATCTAGACCATGTTGGAGAAACTCTAAAATTCTAGGAATGGAGAACTCTCGACAAGAGAAAGACCTACTTTCACACCAATCAATATAGGCCCTCCAAGTCCTGTAGTAAATAGAAGAGGAAGAGCGCTTCCTGGCACAGATAAGAGTCTGAATCACTGCATCAGAAAGACCTTCCTCCTTCAAGATGGCGGTTTCAGCAGCCATGCCGTCAAAGCCAGCGATGGTAAATTGGGATAGCGCAGCCGACCCTGGGTGAGCAGGTCCGGCAGCAGAGGCAGGGCGAACTGATCCTCTGCCAGTCTTACAAGATCTGCGAACCAAACTCGCCTTGGCCACCTTGGGGCCACCAGAATTGCCGACGCACCATCCAAGGCCAGTTTGCGCAGCACTCTGGCTAGCATTGGGAACGGAGGAAACAGGTAAAGGAACCCCAGATCCCTCCAGTTTAGAGACATGGCATCCACTGCCAGAGCCAGAGGATCCTGCGAGAGAGACACAAAGACTGGAAGCTTGTGATTGTGACGAGAAGCAAAGAGGTCCACCGCTGGGACCCCCCACCTGAGACATATCGAACGAAACACCTTGGGACTGAGAGACCACTCCCCCTGACGAGAGGAGGCCCTGCTCAGCAAGTCCGCCTCCGTGTTCTCCACTCCCGGAATGTAGACTGCTGAGATACACGGGACGTGGGTCTCTGCCCAGTCCAGAATCAAAGACACTTCCCTGAGGGCACTCCTGCTGCGAGTCCCTCCTTGGTGATTGATGTAAGCAACCGCCGTTCTGTTGTCCGACCGGACCTGAACTGGCAGGCCTCTCAACTGATGAGTCAAGCGAAACAGAACCAACCTGATGGCTCTCAACTCCAGAACATTGATGGGCTCGTGAGCCTCCCGCGGGCCCCACAAACCCTGAAACTGGAGGTCCTTCCAAACACCCCCCCAACCTGACAGACTGGCATCCGTGGTGACTGTTTCCCAACACGGAGCCAGAAAAGATCTGCCCTTCAACAGATTGACCGACCCCAGCCACCATTGCAGGGATCGACGAACTTGGGGAGTCATCAGGAAGGACTGATCCAACGATAGAGGAGACTTGTCCCAAACCTTCAACAGATGAAGCTGAAGCGTCCTTGTGTGAAACTGCGCAAAGGGAACTGCCTCGAATGAGGCCACCATTAACCCCACCAGCCTCATCCCTAACCGGATGGTCGGATGAGGGGTAGACAAGAGAAGCCGAACTAACTCCTGAATCAAAAGAATCTTGGCCTGGGGTAGAAACACCCTGGCCTGTGAAGTGTCCAGAGACATTCCCAGAAAGGTCAGAATTCTGGATGGAGAAAGAGAAGACTTGGGGTGGTTGATCACCCAACCGAACCTTTCCAGAGTGGACACCACCGCTCTGGTGTCCAACTCCGCTTGGTTGAAGGAAGAGGCCATGATCAGTAGATCGTCCAAATAGGGCACGATGCGGATACCCTGGCCTCTGAGCAGAGCCATCACCCCCGCTAGCACCTTGGTGAACACCCGAGGAGCTGAGGTGAGACCGAAAGGAAGTGCCACAAACTGAAAGTGCCGATCCTCCACCACGAACCTGAGAAACCTCTGGTGTGCTGGAAAAACCGGAACGTGTAGATAAGCATCCTTGATGTCTATGGACGTCAGAAAGTCTCCCTGACGAAGAGAGTGAATGGCCGAACGCAGCGTTTCCATGCGGAATTTCCTCGGCCGGATGAACCTGTTGAGAAACTTCAGATCCAAGATGGGTCGGACCAACCCGTCCTTCTTGGGTACCGTGAACAGATTGGAATAAAGGCCCCTGCCCCGATCTGAAGGGGGCACTGGGCAAATGACAGCCATGTCCAGAAGATTCTCCACTGCCACCAGGAGCCCCTGCGCCGCTAGAGGCTCCAACGGCATCCAAGACCTGACAAATCTGGAAGGGGGGCGGAGCTCGAACTCCAGCTTGTAGCCGGAAGACACCACTTCCCGGATCCATCTGTCCGAGACCTCTTGATCCCAGATCTGAGAGAAGTGCTGCAGCCGTCCCCCCACCCGCATGGGTGAGGGCGCCCCCTCATTGCTGAGCCGGCTTAGCAGCCGGTTTGGGCTTAGAGCCCCAACTGTATCCAGAACGGGCACGTCCTCTGCCCCTGTTTCCGGAATCTCCTCTGGAAGAGGGAAATGCAGAACCCCTACCAGATCTGGCCCCCCGAAAGGAGGGGGTAAAGGCAGGCGCCCCCCGAAAGGGGCGGCGTTGTTTCTTACGTTGAGGTAACCTACCACCCTTGGTGACAGAGTCCAATGTCTCTCCAAAGAGCCGTAGACCAACAAAGGGTAAAGCCGTCAGTGATTTTTTGGACATAAAATCGGCCGCCCACTGGCGCAGCCACACCGACCGCCGAATAGCCACAAGCAGAGCCGAAGTCCTACCACACATCATCAAAGTATCATCCAAGGCAGTCAACACAAAGGATAGAAACAACTCGCACCGTTTAAGGCTAAGGAACTCGGTACTACCAGGACGAAGCCCGGAAGAAGTCAACAGGTCCCTGACCACAGACCTGGTGGCCAAAACCATTAGCTCCGAAGCGCACACAGGCCGGATGGCCGACCCAATGCTAGTAAAGCCATGAGAAGCCATCTGATCAATACGTTTATCCTCTCCATCTTTGAGAGTGGAACAATCAGGTCTGTTTAACACCGAGGAGTTAGACAACCCCAAAACCGGTGCATCCACCTCGGGGGGAGATGCCCAGCGCTTGACCGCCTCAGAAGGAAAGGGATATTTCCTATCCCACCCCTGAGGGATGCCAGGGAGCCGAGCCGGCCTATCCCATTCCTTGTCAATGATTCTATCAAAATGGCGTTGCATAGGAAACTCCAGGCGCGGCCTGGATTCCTCAAACAATTCACCTTTCTGCTGTGACGCCTCCTCGGGAGGGGAAATGTTCAGAACTTCCAGCATCAGAGACAGAGCGTGAGGAGAGTCCAGGGATCTCCCTAAATCAGAAAGCTCGGCATCAGCGCCAGCAGACTGCTCATCATCCGAAAATTCTGAACCCTCATCAACTTCCCCCTCCTCTAGCTGAGGATAATCAGACCAATCCAGATTGTCTCTGTCATCAAGATCATCCACCGGCGGAGCCGGCGACAAATGCTTTCTCTTAGACGGAGCCTTACGGGCGACCGAGCTAGAGAGCATTTTCTCAAGGCTAGCCAATCTGGCACACATCTCGGATTGCAGATCCCTGCCCATGACCACGTCACACGGGGCACGAGTCAAGGCGGGAGGGGGAGTTGAGGTGGCCGGCTGTGCTGACCCCGACGCTTGGGGTTCGGACTGCCGCGTAATAGTTTGCTGTGCACATGGTATACACAGTAACACATCATCCCCAGTAATGGAAATCCCACACAACATACACTTTTTGGGATGCCCCGAAGGGGTCCCAGTCCCAGTATCCGGGGATGCCTCCATAAGGTGAATTTTGAGTGGTCACTATGACCCAGGGAATTACGCCAGTTAGACAACCCGGGATGCCCCTTTAATGTCCCGAGTGGGAGGATTTGTGATGCTAAAATGGACCCAGGATCAGGAGAGACCTTCCAATACTACAGAAGATCCTCCTGGATAAACTTCACCTAAAAGACAGAGAGAGACCCATAAGTCCCTACAATAAGACTTAACAGATAAAGAAAAGAAGAAATAAATGAGGCCCACAGGGCCACTCACAAACGCTGCGATGAACGATCCGCCTCAGAACAATGGCGATTTCTGAGGTGAAGTGAAGAGAAGAAGAACTGCCTTGTCAGGGGCGTGGTCTGCGCAGCCCGTGCAAAGCTGATCCGTGCCCCCTTAGCTGCCTAGTAACAGGGAGCTCAGCTCCGCAGCGGCGCCAGTACAGAGGAGGGCGGAGCCGCGGCGACGCGCCGAAAGCCCGGCTCCGCCCCCCCTTCCAGTGTGAATGAAGCGTGAGGGAAGAAGTCCCTCACGCACCAGCCTAGAGACCGGCGCCGCCGACAACCGCGGCGCCGGCTGCCATGACAGCGGGTGCTCCCGCTATCACTAGCGGAGCACCCGCCCCGCTCGCTGCGGCGAGGAATGAATGAGAGAACGGGGGCTGGCCGCGGCAGAGCGCCGAGTGCCAGCCCCGCCCCCCCAAAGCGCGTGAGGTAAAAAATCACCTCACAGACTGAAAAACCCCGGCACCCGGCTGCAATGACAGCCGCGGTGCTGCAACATAGTAACAACAGTGCAACCAATTCATTGAGGGATTACTTCCAGACGCTCCACATAACAAGAGAAAGTGAATAAAGAGAAAGAGAATAAAGCTAACCCCTATGAGAGGAACCCCCAGCCCCCATAGTTGGTAAAGGGAAGGGCCCCCCCCCAGGGGAAAAGTCAAGGGACGGGGCATCCCAAACCGGGATCACCTACCCGGTATGACCGCCTACCCTCTCTTTTAGGGTCTCACGGTGGAGCTCTGCTCCTCAGCACCAGAGGTGCCAATGTACCCTCGCTCGGGCCAGCAGCCAAGACTGTGGAGGCATGTAATCTGAGGTAAATTTTGGGACAAACAGGGGTCCGAGCGGAAATAAACAAAATAAGAGGCCGGGAGTTACCCCGGCTACCTGAAATCCCCCTGTGCAAGGAGGAGCCATCATCTTCTGACTTGCTCGCCGTCTGCAGAGATGGAAAACTGGGTAGTGAGTGGGAGGTCCCAGGTATTTATGGATCAGGGAGGGGCTTTCTTTTGCTATCATCTCTGCAGGAACGCCCTCTTCAGGACGATATTACCCACATGTTATGGATTCTTGAAGCGGGGTGTGTGACATACTAAGAATATGGTATTACATTTGTGTGAAATGCTGTTTTAGATTCTCATCCCCCCACTGCTCACATGACCTTGTACAGCTCTGTCTATGCAAACTTCTTCTTGATTTGTTACTGTACTAAGGAAGTCCTCCCTAAACTTCTTCCTGATTTGTTACTGTACTAAGGAAGTCCTCCCTAAACTTCTTCTTGATTTGTTACTGTACTAAGGAAGTCCTCCCTAAACTTCTTCTTGATTTGTTACTGTACTAAGGAAGTCCTCCCTAAACTTCTTCCTGATTTGTTACTGTACTAAGGAAGTCCTCCCTAAACTTCTTCTCGATTTGTTACTGTACTAAGGAAGTCCTCCCTAAACTTCTTCCTGATTTGTTACTGTACTAAGGAAGTTCTCCCTAAACTTCTTCTTGATTTGTTACTGTACTAAGGAAGTCCTCCCTAAACTTCTTCTTGATTTGTTACTGTACTAAAGGAAGTCCTCCTGAAACAACTTCTTGATTTGTTACTGTACTAAGGAAGTCCTCCCTAAACTTCTTCTTGATTTGTTACTGTACTAAGGAAGTCCTCCCTAAACTTCTTCCTGATTTGTTACTGTACTAAGGAAGTCCTCCCTAAACTTCTTCCTGATTTGTTACTGTACTAAGGAAGTCCTCCCTAAACTTCTTCTTGATTTGTTACTGTACTAAGGAAGTCCTCCCGAAACTTCTTCTTGATTTGTTACTGTACTAAGGGAGTCCTGCCTAAACTTCTTGATTTGTTACTGTACTAAGGAAGTCCTCCCTAAACTTCTTCTTGATTTGTTACTGTACTAAGGAAGTCCTCCCTAAACTTCTTCTTGATTTGTTACTGTACTAAGGAAGTCCTCCCTAAACTACTTCTTGATTTGTTACTGTACTAAGGAAGTCCTCCCTAAACTTCTTCTTGATTTGTTACTGTACTAAGGAAGTCCTCCCTAAACTTCTTGATTTGTTACTGTACTAAGGAAGTCCTCCCTAAACTTCTTGATTTGTTACTGTACTAAGGAAGTCCTCCCAAAACTTCTTCTTGATTTGTTACTGTACTAAGGAAGTCCTCCCAAAACTTCTTCTTGATTTGTTACTGTACTAAGGAAGTCCTTGCTAAACTTCTTCTTGATTTGTTACTGTACTAAGGAAGTCCTCCCTAAACTTCTTCCTGATTTGTTACTGTACTAAGGAAGTCCTCCCTAAACTTCTTCTTGATTTGTTACTGTACTAAGGAAGTCCTCCCTAAACTTCTTCTTGATTTGTTACTGTACTAAGGAAGTCCTTGCTAAACTTCTTCTTGATTTGTTACTGTACTAAGGAAGTCCTCCCTAAACTTCTTCCTGATTTGTTACTGTACTAAGGAAGTCCTCCCTAAACTTCTTCTTGATTTGTTACTGTACTAAGGAAGTCCTCCCTAAACTTCTTCTTGATTTGTTACTGTACTAAGGAAGTCCTTGCTAAACTTCTTCTTGATTTGTTACTGTACTAAGGAAGTCCTTGCTAAACTTCTTCTTGATTTGTTACTGTACTAAGGAAGTCCTTGCTAAACTTCTTCCTGATTTGTTACTGTACTAAGGAAGTCCTCCCTAAACTTCTTCTTGATTTGTTACTGTACTAAGGAAGTCCTCCCTAAACTTCTTCTTGATTTGTTACTGTACTAAGGAAGTCCTTGCTAAACTTCTTCTTGATTTGTTACTGTACTAAGGAAGTCCTTGCTAAACTTCTTCTTGATTTGTTACTGTACTAAGGAAGTCCTTGCTAAACTTCTTCCTGATTTGTTACTGTACTAAGGAAGTCCTCCCTAAACTTCTTCTTGATTTGTTACTGTACTAAGGAAGTCCTCCCTAAACTTCTTCCTGATTTGTTACTGTACTAAGGAAGTCCTGCCTAAACTTCTTCTTGATTTGTTACTGTACTAAGGAAGTCCTCTCTAAACTTCTTCTTGATTTGTTACTGTACTAAGGAAGTCCTCCCTAAACTTCTTCTTGATCTGTTACTGTACTAAGGGAGTCCTGCCTCAACTTCTTGATTTGTTACTGTACTAAGGAAGTCCTCCCTAAACTTCTTCTTGATTTGTTACTGTACTAAGGAAGTCCTCCCTAAACTTCTTCTTGATTTGTTACTGTACTAAGGAAGTCCTCCCTAAACTACTTCTTGATTTGTTACTGTACTAAGGAAGTCCTCCCTAAACTTCTTCTTGATTTGTTACTGTACTAAGGAAGTCCTCCCTAAACTTCTTGATTTGTTACTGTACTAAGGAAGTCCTCCCTAAACTTCTTGATTTGTTACTGTACTAAGGAAGTCCTCCCAAAACTTCTTCTTGATTTGTTACTGTACTAAGGAAGTCCTCCCAAAACTTCTTCTTGATGTGTTACTGTACTAAGGAAGTCCTTGCTAAACTTCTTCTTGATTTGTTACTGTACTAAGGAAGTCCTCCCTAAACTTCTTCCTGATTTGTTACTGTACTAAGGAAGTCCTCCCTAAACTTCTTCTTGATTTGTTACTGTACTAAGGAAGTCCTCCCTAAACTTCTTCTTGATTTGTTACTGTACTAAGGAAGTCCTTGCTAAACTTCTTCTTGATTTGTTACTGTACTAAGGAAGTCCTCCCTAAACTTCTTCCTGATTTGTTACTGTACTAAGGAAGTCCTCCCTAAACTTCTTCTTGATTTGTTACTGTACTAAGGAAGTCCTCCCTAAACTTCTTCTTGATTTGTTACTGTACTAAGGAAGTCCTCCCTAAACTTCTTCTTGATTTGTTACTGTACTAAGGAAGTCCTTGCTAAACTTCTTCTTGATTTGTTACTGTACTAAGGAAGTCCTTGCTAAACTTCTTCTTGATTTGTTACTGTACTAAGGAAGTCCTTGCTACACTTCTTCCTGATTTGTTACTGTACTAAGGAAGTCCTCCCTAAACTTCTTCTTGATTTGTTACTGTACTAAGGAAGTCCTCCCTAAACTTCTTCTTGATTTGTTACTGTACTAAGGAAGTCCTTGCTAAACTTCTTCTTGATTTGTTACTTTACTAAGGAAGTCCTTGCTAAACTTCTTCTTGATTTGTTACTGTACTAAGGAAGTCCTTGCTAAACTTCTTCCTGATTTGTTACTGTACTAAGGAAGTCCTCCCTAAACTTCTTCTTGATTTGTTACTGTACTAAGGAAGTCCTCCCTAAACTTCTTCCTGATTTGTTACTGTACTAAGGAAGTCCTCCCTAAACTTCTTCTTGATTTGTTACTGTACTAAGGAAGTCTTCCCTAAACTTCTTCTTGATTTGTTACTGTACTAAGGAAGTCCTCCCTAAACTTCTTCTTGATTTGTTACTGTACTAAGGAAGTCCTCCCTAAACTTCTTCTTGATTTGTTACTGTACTAAGGAAGTTCTCCCTAAACTTCTTCTTGATTTGTTACTGTACTAAGGAAGTCTTCCCTAAACTTCTTCTTGATTTGTTACTGTACTAAGGAAGTCCTCCCTAAACTTCTTCTTGATTTGTTACTGTACTAAGGAAGTCCTCCCTAAACTTCTTCTTGATTTGTTACTGTACTAAGGAAGTTCTCCCTAAACTTCTTCTTGATTTGTTACTGTACTAAGGAAGTCCTCCCTAAGAGATGGTTTACGAGGAGTGCTTGACCACCCCCACATGAGTTATGTTTTCATGCTAACACTGTTGAAATCTAGAACTCTATTTCCTGCTGAAACTGCTGAACTCTAGTTGTACCCCTAGGGCCAGGGTGGGGGCTAGCTCGCTCTTTTCACAGTATAAGTATCCTGTGACAAGACAATAAAGAGGAGAGACTGTATAACCACAGCTGTTTTGCCTTGTTCCATTTCTCGTTGTACGCTCTCCGATCTAGATCGTGGTTACGCTGCTGAAGGACGATCACAAGGGGTCTAGGGCGTCTGGGGCCGCAAACCCAGGGATAGAAACAAATACCCCAAGAGTCACATTGAGGGGGAGGGGCCCCAGGTCACATTGAGGGGGGAGGAGCCCAGGAACACGACTCACCTTCCTGCTGACAGCGATGAGCAGGCACTCAGCGGCCTCCACTTGCAGTTCCTCCTCGTCCAGCAGGAGGCAGAGCATCTGCAGCAGCCGACAATCCTGAGCCGTGATGTGAGCCATGGCCACCCAGTCTATGTATCCGGCCAGTGTGTTTAGCGTCGCCACGGCAACCCGACACACCCCCGCACACTGAGGAGACAAGAAGACGGCATGGGGGACAGGAAACAGGGGCATCACCAGCTCAGCATGGGTGTGATCAGGGCCCCTGCAATGCCTTTCTCAGAGCAGCAGAGGCGGGGCCCCAGGAGGGCAGCAGCAGAGGCGGGGCCCCAGGAGGGCAGCAGCAGAGGCGGGGCCCCAGGAGGGCAGCAGCAGCAGAGGCGGGGCCCCAGGAGGGCAGCAGCAGCAGAGGTGGGGCCCCAGGAGGGCAGCAGCAGAGGCGGGGCCCCAGGAGGGCAGCAGCAGAGGCGGGGCCCCAGGAGGGCAGCAGCAGAGGCGGGGCCCCAGGAGGGCAGCAGCAGAGGCGGGGCCCCAGGAGGGCAGCAGCAGAGGCGGGGCCCCAGGAGGGCAGCAGCAGAGGCGGGGCCCCAGGAGGGCAGCAGCAGAGGCGGGGCCCCAGGAGGGCGGCAGCAGCAGAGGCGGGGCCCCAGGAGGGCGGCAGCAGCAGAGGCGGGGCCCCAGGAGGGCGGCAGCAGCAGAGGCGGGGCCCCAGGTGGGTGGCAGCAGCAGAGGTGGGGCCCCAGGAGGGCGGCAGCAGCAGAGGCGGGGCCCCAGGAGGGCGGCAGCAGCAGAGGTGGGGCCCCAGGAGGGCGGCAGCAGCAGAGGCGGGGCCCCAGGAGGGCGGCAGCAGCAGAGGCGGGGCCCCAGGAGGGCAGCAGCAGCAGAGGCGGGGCCCCAGGAGGGCAGCAGCAGCAGAGGCGGGGCCCCAGGAGGGCAGCAGCAGCAGAGGCGGGGCCCCAGGAGGGCAGCAGCAGCAGAGGCGGGGCCCCAGGAGGGCAGCAGCAGCAGAGGCGGGGCCCCAGGAGGGCAGCAGCAGAGGCGGGGCCCCAGGAGGGCAGCAGCAGAGGCGGGGCCCCAGGAGGGCAGCAGCAGAGGCGGGGCCCCAGGAGGGCAGCAGCAGAGGCGGGGCCCCAGGAGGGCAGCAGCAGAGGCGGGGCCCCAGGAGGGCAGCAGCAGAGGCGGGGCCCCAGGAGGGCAGCAGCAGAGGCGGGGCCCCAGGAGGGCGGCAGCAGCAGAGGCGGGGCCCCAGGAGGGCGGCAGCAGCAGAGGTGGGGCCCCAGGAGGGCGGCAGCAGCAGAGGTGGGGCCCCAGGTGGGCGGCAGCAGCAGAGGTGGGGCCCCAGGAGGGCGGCAGCAGCAGAGGTGGGGCCCCAGGAGGGCGGCAGCAGCAGAGGTGGGGCCCCAGGTGGGCGGCAGCAGCAGAGGTGGGGCCCCAGGAGGGCGGCAGCAGCAGAGGTGGGGCCCCAGGTGGGCGGCAGCAGCAGAGGTGGGGCCCCAGGAGGGCGGCAGCAGCAGAGGTGGGGCCCCAGGAGGGCGGCAGCAGCAGAGGCGGGGCCCCAGGAGGGCAGCAGCAGCAGAGGCGGGGCCCCAGGAGGGCGGCAGCAGCAGAGGTGGGGCCCCAGGAGGGCGGCAGCAGCAGAGGCGGGGCCCCGGGAGGGCAGCAGCAGAGGCGGGGCCCCAGGAGGGCGGCAGCAGCAGAGGCGGGGCCCCAGGAGGGCGGCAGCAGCAGAGGCGGGGCCCCAGGAGGGCATGGCGCACTCACCTTGTCCTTCTGTTGCGGGTCTTCTTTCTGTAACATAGAAACAGGAGCCATGAGGCTGAAGGTTGGGGTGCGGCGCCCCCTCAGTCTATAAAGGGCATCACATCACAGTACTGCTCCCTGTTTCCTATAGATACTCCCACTGCTCTAACCCACCAATACAAATCCAACTTCCCCCTCAGCCTTGTGCTAGACCCCGCCCACCTCTAACATGACCAGCCAGGGGCCAGCGGAGGACATACCAGCTGCTGGTAATGGCCGACGGCATCTCCCAGAATGCCGAGCATGAAGGTGAAGAGCCCAACCCCTCAGCCTTGTGCTAAATCCCGCCCACCTGTGGAGGAGTATTCACCGGGTCACATGACCAGCCAGGGGCCAGCGGAGGACGTACCAGCTGCTGGTAATGGCCGACGGCGTCTCCCAGAATGCCGAGCATGAAGGTGAAGAGCTGCTCCATGTTCTGCGTCATGGTCGACTGGATGTCTCTGCGCCGCCGCGGGGGAAGGTTCTGGAAAGTCACCACGTCTTCAGCCAATCGCAGGAGGATCAGCATCACCAGCTCCGTCTGCACCTCCTGCACCGCGGGGCGACACAACAGGAAGTTACATCATGCCCCCCCAAATCACTGCACCGCGGGGGCGACACGACAGGAAGTTACATCATGCCCCCCCAAATCACTGCACCGCGGGGCGACACAACAGGAAGTTACATCATGCCCCCCCAAATCACTGCACCGCGGGGGCGACACGACAGGAAGTTACATCATGCCCCCCCAAATCACTGCACCGCAGGGGCGACACAACAGGAAGTTACATCATGCCCCCCCAAATCACTGCACCGCGGGGGCGACACGACAGGAAGTTACATCACGCCCCCCCCCAAATCACTGCACCGCAGGGGCGACACAACAGGAAGTTACATCACGCCCCCCCAAATCACTGCACCGCAGGGGCGACACAACAGGAAGTTACATCACGCCCCCCCAAATCACTGCACCGCGGGGGCGACACGACAGGAAGTTACATCACGCCCCCCCAAATCACTGCACCGCAGGGGCGACACGACAGGAAGTTACATCACGCCCCCCCAAATCACTGCACCGCAGGGGCGACACGACAGGAAGTTACATCACGCCCCCCCAAATCCCCACACTGCGGGGGCGACACGACAGGAAGTTACATCACGCCCCCCCAAATCACTGCACCGCAGGGGCGACACGACAGGAAGTTACATCACGCCCCCCCAAATCCCCACACTGCGGGGGCGACACGACAGGAAGTTACATCACGCCCCCCCAAATCACTGCACCGCAGGGGCGACACGACAGGAAGTTACATCACGCCCCCCCAAATCCCCACACTGCGGGGGCGACACGACAGGAAGTTACATCACGCCCCCCCAAATCCCCACACTGCGGGGGCGACACAACAGGAAGTTACATCACGCCCCCCCCCAAATCACTGCACCGCAGGGGCGACACGACAGGAAGTTACATCACGCCCCCCCCCCAAATCATTGCACCGCAGGGGCGACACGACAGGAAGTTACATCACGCCCCCCAAATCACTGCACCGCAGGGGCGACACGACAGGAAGTTACATCACGCCCCCCCCCAAATCACTGCACCGCAGGGGCGACACAACAGGAAGTTACATCACGCCCCCCCCAAATCACTGCACCGCAGGGGCGACACAACAGGAAGTTACATCACGCCCCCCCCAAATCACTGCACCGCAGGGGCGACACGACAGGAAGTTACATCACGCCCCCCCAAATCCCCACACTGCGGGGGCGACACGACAGGAAGTTACATCACGCCCCCCCCCCCAAATCCCCACACTGCGGGGGCGACACGACAGGAAGTTACATCACGCCTCCCCAAATCCCCACACTGCGGGGGCGACACGACAGGAAGTTACATCACTGCACTGCGGGGGCGACACGACAGGAAGTTACATCACTGCACCGCAGGGGTGCGACACGACAGGAAGCTACATCACTGCACCGCGGGGGAGCGGCACAACAGGAAGTTACATCACTGCACCGCAGGGGAGCGGCACGACAGGAAGTTACATCACTGCACCGCAGGGGAGCGGCACGACAGGAAGTTACATCACTGCACCGCAGGGGAGCGGCACGACAGGAAGTTACATCACTGCACCGCAGGGGAGCGGCACGACAGGAAGTTACATCACTGCACAGCGGGGGTGCGACACGACAGGAAGTTACATCACTGCACCGCGGGGGAGCGGCACGACAGGAAGTTACATCACTGCACCGCAGGGGAGCGGCACGACAGGAAGTTACATCACTGCACCGCAGGGGAGCGGCACGACAGGAAGTTACATCACTGCACCGCGGGGGTGCGACACGACAGGAAGTTACATCACTGCACCGCAGGGGAGCGGCACGACAGGAAGTTACATCACTGCACCGCAGGGGAGCGGCATGACAGGAAGTTACATCACTGCACCGCAGGGGAGCGGCACGACAGGAAGTTACATCACTGCACCGCAGGGGAGCGGCACGACAGGAAGTTACATCACTGCACCGCGGGGGAGCGACACGACAGGAAGTTACATCACTGCACCGCGGGGGAGCGACACGACAGGAAGTTACATCACTGCACCACGGGGGAGCGACACGACAGGAAGTTACATCACTGCACCGCAGGGGAGCGACACGACAGGAAGTTACATCACTGCACCGCAGGGGAGGGGCACGACAGGAAGTTACATCACTGCACCGCAGGGGAGCGGCACGACAGGAAGTTACATCACTGCACCGCGGGGGAGCGACACGACAGGAAGTTACATCACTGCACCGCAGGGGAGCGACACGACAGGAAGTTACATCACTGCACCGCAGGGGAGCGACACGACAGGAAGTTACATCACTGCACCGCAGGGGAGCGGCACGACAGGAAGTTACATCACTGCACCGCAGGGGAGCGGCACGACAGGAAGTTACATCACTGCACCGCAGGGGAGCGGCACGACAGGAAGTTACATCACTGCACCGCAGGGGAGCGGCACGACAGGAAGTTACATCACTGCACCGCAGGGGAGGGGCACGACAGGAAGTTACATCACTGCACCACGGGGAAGCGACACGACAGGAAGTAACATCACTGCACTGCGGGGGAGGGACACGACAGGAAGTTACATCACACCCCCGTCAAATCACTGCGCTGGAGGTCGTTACTACAGGAATGTTGCAACAGGAATATTGGGGCCGCCATCGCAGGGGGGCGGAGTCTTACCCCTTTGTTGGTGAGGGGGCGGAGTCTTACCCCTTTGTTGGTGAGGGGGCGGAGTCTTACCCCTTTGTTGGTGAGGGGGCGGAGTCTTACCCCTTTGTTGGTGAGGGGGCGGAGTCTTACCCCTTTGTTGGTGAGGGGGCAGAGTCTTACCCCTTTGTTGGCGAGGGGGGCGGAGTCTTACCCCTTTGTTGGCGAGGGGGCGGAGTCTTACCCCTTTGTTGGCGAGGGGGCGGAGTCTTACCCCTTTGTTGGCGAGGGGGCGGAGTCTTACCCCTTTGTTGGCGAGGGGGCGGAGTCTTACCCCTTTGTTGGCGAGGGGGCGGAGTCTTACCCCTTTGTTGGCGAGGGGGCGGAGTCTTACCCCTTTGTTGGCGAGGGGGCGGAGTCTTACCCCTTTGTTGGCGAGGGGGCGGAGTCTTACCCCTTTGTTGGCGAGGGGGCGGAGTCTTACCCCTTTGTTGGCGAGGGGGCGGAGTCTTACCCCTTTGTTGGCGAGGGGGCGGAGTCTTACCCCTTTGTTGGCGAGGGGGCGGAGTCTTACCCCTTTGTTGGTGAGGGGGCGGAGTCTTACCCCTTTGTTGGTGAGGGCGTCCAGCTCGCGGAGCATGTCGGGCCATTGTTGGGGCCACTCCCGCTTGATCATCTCCACCATAATTCGGGCCAGCGCGTCCTTTATGTAACACTCCTCCTCCAAGATGGGCCGCACACCCTGCCGGGGAAGGACACGCCCACAATAAGCTGCTGCCATGGCAACACACACAGGGGGAGGGGCAAAGCGTTACCGTGGCAATGAGGCTCATCACGCTGCTCTTCAGGTTCACCTTCTCCCAGGTCTCCACATCGTTCCAGCGGAACCTGTGGGCAGAGACAACGCGTCACAGGCGCACAGCCAGCCCCGCCCCTGAGGACTACCCACAGATCACCACCAATCATGTGTCCCGACAGGACTCCGCCCCCATGGCACCTTGCCAGACCAACACAGACACACACCCAACAGTGCCGCACACACATCCCTAACCCCGCCACCAAACGCGTGACGCGCACACGCATCCCTAACCCCGCCACCAAACGCGTGACGCACACGCATCCCTAACCCAGCCACCGCACGCGTGACGCACACGCATCCCTAACCCCGCCACCGCACGCGTGACGCACACGCATCCCTAACCCAGCCACCGCACGTGTGACGCACACGCATCCCTAACCCAGCCACCGCACGCGTGACGCACACGCATCCCTAACCCCGCCACCGCACGCGTGACGCACACGCATCCCTAACCCCGCCACCACACGCGTGACGCACACACGCATCCCTAACCCCGCCACCACACGCGTGACGCACACACGCATCCCTAACCCAGCCACCACACGCGTGACGCACACACGCATCCCTAACCCAGCCACCACACGCGTGACGCACACACGCATCCCTAACCCAGCCACCACACGCGTGACGCACACACGCATCCCTAACCCAGCCACCACACGCGTGACGCACACACGCATCCCTAACCCAGCCACCACACGCGTGACGCACACACGCATCCCTAACCCAGCCACCACACGCGTGACGCACACACGCATCCCTAACCCAGCCACCACACGCGTGACGCACACACGCATCCCTAACCCAGCCACCACACGCGTGACGCACACACGCATCCCTAACCCAGCCACCACACGCGTGACGCACACACGCATCCCTAACCCAGCCACCACACGCGTGACGCACACACGCATCCCTAACCCAGCCACCACACGCGTGACGCACACACGCATCCCTAACCCAGCCACCACACGCGTGACGCACACACGCATCCCTAACCCAGCCACCACACGCGTGACGCACACACGCATCCCTAACCCAGCCACCACACGCGTGACGCACACACGCATCCCTAACCCAGCCACCACACGCGTGACGCACACACGCATCCCTAACCCAGCCACCACACGCGTGACGCACACACGCATCCCTAACCCAGCCACCACACGCGTGACGCACACACGCATCCCTAACCCAGCCACCACACGCGTGACGCACACACGCATCCCTAACCCAGCCACCACACGCGTGACGCACACACGCATCCCTAACCCAGCCACCACACGCGTGACGCACACACGCATCCCTAACCCAGCCACCACACGCGTGACGCACACACGCATCCCTAACCCAGCCACCACACGCGTGACGCACACACGCATCCCTAACCCAGCCACCACACGCGTGACGCACACACGCATCCCTAACCCAGCCACCACACGCGTGACGCACACACGCATCCCTAACCCAGCCACCACACGCGTGACGCACACACGCATCCCTAACCCAGCCACCACACGCGTGACGCACACACGCATCCCTAACCCAGCCACCACACGCGTGACGCACACGCATCCCTAACCCAGCCACCACACGCGTGACGCACACACGCATCCCTAACCCAGCCACCACACGCATCCCTAACCCAGCCACCACACGCATCCCTAACCCAGCCACCACACGCATCCCTAACCTAGCCACCACACGCATCCCTAACCCAGCCACCACACGCGTGACGCACACACGCATCCCTAACCCAGCCACCACACGCGTGACGCACACACGCATCCCTAACCCAGCCACCACACGCATCCCTAACCCAGCCACCACACGCATCCCTAACCCAGCCACCACACGCATCCCTAACCCAGCCACCACACGCATCCCTAACCCAGCCACCACACGCGTGACGCACACACGCATCCCTAACCCAGCCACCACACGCGTGACGCACACACGCATCCCTAACCCAGCCACCACACGCGTGACGCACACACGCATCCCTAACCCAGCCACCACACGCGTGACGCACACACGCATCCCTAACCCAGCCACCACACGCGTGACGCACACACGCATCTCTAACCCAGCCACCACGCGCGTGACGCACACACGCATCCCTAACCCCGCCACCACGCGCGTGACGCACACACGCATCCCTAACCCAGCCACCACGCGCGTGACACACACACGCATCCCTAACCCAGCCACCACACGCGTGACGCACACACGCATCCCTAACCCAGCCACCACACGCGTGACGCACACACGCATCCCTAACCCAGCCACCACGCGCGTGACGCACACACGCATCCCTAACCCAGCCACCACGCGCGTGACACACACACGCATCCCTAACCCAGCCACCCCACGCTTGACGCACACACGCATCCCTAACCCAGCCACCACACGCGTGACGCACACACGCATCCCTAACCCAGCCACCACACGCGTGACGCACACACGCATCCCTAACCCAGCCACCACACGCGTGACGCACACACGCATCCCTAACCCAGCCACCACACGCGTGACGCACACACGCATCCCTAACCCAGCCACCACACGCGTGACGCACACACGCATCCCTAACCCAGCCACCACACGCGTGACGCACACACGCATCCCTAACCCAGCCACCACACGCGTGACGCACACGCATCCCTAACCCAGCCACCACACGCGTGACGCACACACGCATCCCTAACCCAGCCACCACACGCATCCCTAACCCAGCCACCACACGCATCCCTAACCCAGCCACCACACGCATCCCTAACCTAGCCACCACACGCATCCCTAACCCAGCCACCACACGCGTGACGCACACACGCATCCCTAACCCAGCCACCACACGCGTGACGCACACACGCATCCCTAACCCAGCCACCACACGCATCCCTAACCCAGCCACCACACGCATCCCTAACCCAGCCACCACACGCATCCCTAACCCAGCCACCACACGCATCCCTAACCCAGCCACCACACGCGTGACGCACACACGCATCCCTAACCCAGCCACCACACGCGTGACGCACACACGCATCCCTAACCCAGCCACCACACGCGTGACGCACACACGCATCCCTAACCCAGCCACCACACGCGTGACGCACACACGCATCCCTAACCCAGCCACCACACGCGTGACGCACACACGCATCTCTAACCCAGCCACCACGCGCGTGACGCACACACGCATCCCTAACCCCGCCACCACGCGCGTGACGCACACACGCATCCCTAACCCAGCCACCACGCGCGTGACGCACACACGCATCCCTAACCCAGCCACCACACGCGTGACGCACACACGCATCCCTAACCCAGCCACCACACGCGTGACGCACACACGCATCCCTAACCCAGCCACCACGCGCGTGACGCACACACGCATCCCTAACCCAGCCACCACGCGCGTGACACACACACGCATCCCTAACCCAGCCACCCCACGCTTGACGCACACACGCATCCCTAACCCAGCCACCACACGCGTGACGCACACACGCATCCCTAACCCAGCCACCACACGCGTGACGCACACACGCATCCCTAACCCAGCCACCACACGCGTGACGCACACACGCATCCCTAACCCAGCCACCACACGCGTGACGCACACACGCATCTCTAACCCAGCCACCACGCGCGTGACGCACACACGCATCCCTAACCCCGCCACCACGCGCGTGACGCACACACGCATCCCTAACCCAGCCACCACGCGCGTGACACACACACGCATCCCTAACCCAGCCACCACGCGCGTGACACACACACGCATCCCTAACCCCGCCACCACGCGCGTGACGCACACACGCATCCCTAACCCAGCCACCACACGCGTGACGCACACACGCATCCCTAACCCAGCCACCACACGCATCCCTAACCCAGCCACCGCACGCATGACACACACGCATCCCTAACCCAGCCACCGCACGCGTGACGCACACACGCATCCCTAACCCAGCCACCACACGCGTGACACACACGCATCCCTAACCCAGCCACCACACGCGTGACGCACACACGCATCCCTAACCCAGCCACCACACGCGTGACGCACACACGCATCCCTAACCCCGCCACCACACGCGTGACGCACACACGCATCCCTAACCCAGCCACCACATGCATCCCTAACCCAGCCACCACACGCATCCCTAACCCAGCCACCACATGCGTGACGCACACACGCATCCCTAACCCAGCCACCACACGCGTGACGCACACACGCATCCCTAACCCAGCCACCACACGCGTGACGCACACACGCATCACTAACCCAGCCACCACACGCGTGACACACACACACGCATCCCTAACCCAGCCACCACACGCGTGACACACACACACGCATCCCTAACCCAGCCACCACACGCGTGACGCACACACGCATCCCTAACCCAGCCACCACACGCGTGACGCACACACGCATCCCTAACCCAGCCACCACACGCGTGACGCACACACGCATCCCTAACCCAGCCACCACACGCGTGACGCACACACGCATCCCTAACCCAGCCACCACACGCGTGACGCACACACGCATCCCTAACCCAGCCACCACACGCGTGACGCACACACGCATCCCTAACCCAGCCACCACACGCGTGACGCACACACGCATCCCTAACCCAGCCACCACACGCGTGACGCACACACGCATCCCTAACCCAGCCACCACACGCGTGACGCACACACGCATCCCTAACCCAGCCACCACACGCGTGACGCACACACGCATCCCTAACCCAGCCACCACACGCGTGACGCACACACGCATCCCTAACCCAGCCACCACACGCGTGACGCACACACGCATCCCTAATCCAGCCACCACACGCGTGACGCACACACGCATCCCTAACCCAGCCACCACACGCGTGACGCACACACGCATCCCTAACCCAGCCACCACACGCGTGACGCACACACGCATCCCTAACCCAGCCACCACACGCGTGACGCACACACGCATCCCTAACCCAGCCACCACACGCGTGACGCACACACGCATCCCTAACCCAGCCACCACACGCGTGACGCACACGCATCCCTAACCCAGCCACCACACGCGTGACGCACACACGCATCCCTAACCCAGCCACCACACGCGTGACGCACACACGCATCCCTAATCCAGCCACCACACGCGTGACGCACACACGCATCCCTAACCCAGCCACCACACGCATCCCTAACCCAGCCACCACACGCATCCCTAACCCAGCCACCACACGCATCCCTAACCCAGCCACCACACGCGTGACGCACACACGCATCCCTAATCCAGCCACCACACGCGTGACGCACACACGCATCCCTAACCCAGCCACCACACGCATCCCTAACCCAGCCACCACACGCATCCCTAACCCAGCCACCACACGCATCCCTAACCCAGCCACCACACGCATCCCTAACCCAGCCACCACACGCATCCCTAACCCAGCCACCACACGCATCCCTAACCCAGCCACCACACGCATCCCTAACCCAGCCACCACACGCATCCCTAACCCAGCCACCACACGCATCCCTAACCCAGCCACCACACGCATCCCTAACCCCGCCACCACACGCATCCCTAACCCAGCCACCACACGCATCCCTAACCCAGCCACCACACGCATCCCTAACCCAGCCACCGCACGCATGACACACACGCATCCCTAACCCAGCCACCGCACGCGTGACGCACACACGCATCCCTAACCCAGCCACCACACGCGTGACACACACGCATCCCTAACCCAGCCACCACACGCGTGACGCACACACGCATCCCTAACCCCGCCACCACACGCGTGACGCACACACGCATCCCTAACCCAGCCACCACACGCATCCCTAACCCAGCCACCACACGCATCCCTAACCCAGCCACCACACGCATCCCTAACCCAGCCACCACACGCGTGACGCACACACGCATCCCTAACCCAGCCACCACACGCGTGACGCACACACGCATCCCTAACCCAGCCACCACACGCGTGACGCACACGCATCCCTAACCCAGCCACCACACGCGTGACGCACACACGCATCCCTAACCCAGCCACCACACGCGTGACGCACACACGCATCCCTAACCCAGCCACCACACGCGTGACGCACACACGCATCCCTAACCCAGCCACCACACGCGTGACGCACACACGCATCCCTAACCCAGCCACCACACGCGTGACGCACACACGCATCCCTAATCCAGCCACCACACGCGTGACGCACACACGCATCCCTAATCCAGCCACCACACGCGTGACGCACACACGCATCCCTAACCCAGCCACCACACGCATCCCTAACCCAGCCACCACACGCATCCCTAACCCAGCCACCACACGCATCCCTAACCCAGCCACCACACGCATCCCTAACCCAGCCACCACACGCATCCCTAACCCAGCCACCACACGCGTGACGCACACACGCATCCCTAACCCAGCCACCACACGCGTGACGCACACACGCATCCCTAACCCAGCCACCACACGCGTGACGCACACACGCATCCCTAACCCAGCCACCACACGCATCCCTAACCCAGCCACCACACGCATCCCTAACCCAGCCACCACACGCGTGACGCACACACGCATCCCTAACCCAGCCACCCCACGCTTGACGCACACACGCATCCCTAACCCAGCCACCACACGCGTGACGCACACACGCATCCCTAACCCAGCCACCACACGCGTGACGCACACACGCATCCCTAACCCAGCCACCACACGCGTGACGCACACACGCATCCCTAACCCAGCCACCACACGCGTGACGCACACACGCATCCCTAACCCAGCCACCACACGCGTGACGCACACACGCATCTCTAACCCAGCCACCACGCGCGTGACGCACACACGCATCCCTAACCCCGCCACCACACGCGTGACGCACACACGCATCCCTAACCCAGCCACCACGCGCGTGACACACACACGCATCCCTAACCCAGCCACCACGCGCGTGACACACACACGCGCATCCCTAACCCAGCCACCACGCGCGTGACACACACACGCGCATCCCTAACCCAGCCACCACACGCGTGACGCACACACGCATCCCTAACCCAGCCACCACACGCGTGACGCACACACGCATCCCTAACCCAGCCACCACACGCGTGACGCACACACGCATCCCTAACCCAGCCACCACACGCGTGACGCACACACGCATCCCTAACCCAGCCACCACACGCGTGACGCACACACGCATCCCTAACCCAGCCACCACACGCGTGACGCACACACGCATCCCTAACCCAGCCACCACACGCGTGACACACGCATCCCTAACCCCGCCACCACACGCGTGACGCACACACGCATCCCTAACCCCGCCACCACACGCGTGACGCACACACGCATCCCTAACCCCGCCACCACACGCGTGACGCACACACGCATCCCTAACCCCGCCACCTCACGCGTGACGCACACGCATCCCTAACCCCGCCACCACACGCGTGACGCACACGCATCCCTAACCCCGCCACCACACGCGTGACGCACACACGCATCCCTAACCCGGCCACCACACGCGTGACGCACACACGCATCCCTAACCCAGTCTCCACACGCGTGACGCACACACGCATCCCTAACCCAGCCACCACACGCGTGACACACACGCATCCCTAACCCCGCCACCACACGCGTGACGCACACACGCATCCCTAACCCAGCCACCACACGCGTGACACACACACGTATCCCTAACCCAGCCACCACACGCGTGACACACACACGTATCCCTAACCCCGCCACCACACGCGTGACGCACACAGGCATCCCTAACCCAGCCACCACACGCGTGACGCACACACGCATCCCTAACCCCGCCACCACACGCGTGACGCACACACGCATCCCTAACCCCGCCACCACACGCGTGACGCACACACGCATCCCTAACCCCGCCACCACACGCGTGACGCACACACGCATCCCTAACCCCGCCACCACACGCGCACACACGCATCCCTAACCCAGCCACCACACGCGTGACGCACACACGCATCCCTAACCCCGCCACCACACGCGTGACACACACGCATCCCTAACCCAGCCACCACACGCGTGACACACACGCATCCCTAACCCCGCCACCACACGCATCCCTAACCCCGCCACCACACGCGTGACGCACACACGCATCCCTAACCCAGCCACCACACGCATCCCTAACCCAGCCACCACACGCGTGACGCACACACGCATCCCTAACCCAGCCACCACACGCGTGACGCACACACGCATCCCTAACCCAGCCACCACACGTGTGACGCACACACGCATCCCTAACCCAGCCACCACACGCGTGACGCACACACGCATCCCTAACCCAGCCACCACACGCGTGACGCACACACGCATCCCTAACCCAGCCACCGCACGCGTGACGCACACACGCATCCCTAACCCAGCCACCACACGCGCACACACGCATCCCTAACCCAGCCACCACACGCGTGACGCACACACGCATCCCTAACCCAGTCTCCACACGCGTGACGCACACACGCATCCCTAACCCAGCCACCACACGCGTGACGCACACACGCATCCCTAACCCCGCCACCACACGCGTGACGCACACACGCATCCCTAACCCCGCCACCACACGCGTGACGCACACACGCATCCCTAACCCCGCCACCACACGCGTGACGCACACACGCATCCCTAACCCAGCCACCACACGCGCACACACGCATCCCTAACCCAGCCACCACACGCGCACACACGTATGCCTAACCCCGCCACCACACGCGTGACGCACACACGCATCCCTAACCCAGCCACCACACGCGTGACGCACACACGCATCCCTAACCCAGCCACCACACGCGTGACGCACACACGCATCCCTAACCCAGCCACCACACGCGCACACACGTATGCCTAACCCCGCCACCACACGCGTGACGCACACACGCATCCCTAACCCAGCCACCACACGCGTGACGCACACGCATCCCTAACCCCGCCACCACACGCGTGACGCACACACGCATCCCTAACCCCGCCACCACACGCGTGACGCACACGCATCCCTAACCCCGCCACCACACGCGTGACGCACACACGCATCCCTAACCCAGCCACCACACGCGCACACACGCATCCCTAACCCAGTCTCCACACGCGTGACGCACACACGCATCCCTAACCCAGTCTCCACACGCGTGACGCACACACGCATCCCTAACCCAGCCACCACACGCGTGACGCACACGCATCCCTAACCCCGCCACCACACGCGTGACGCACACACGCATCCCTAACCCAGCCACCACACGCGCACACACGCATCCCTAACCCAGCCACCACACGCGTGACGCACACGCATCCCTAACCCCGCCACCACACGCGTGACGCACACACGCATCCCTAACCCAGCCACCACACGCGTGACGCACACGCATCCCTAACCCAGCCACCACACGCGCACACACGCATCCCTAACCCAGTCTCCACACGCGTGACGCACACACGCATCCCTAACCCAGCCACCACACGCGTGACGCACACACGCATCCCTAACCCCGCCACCACACGCGTGACGCACACGCATCCCTAACCCCACCACACGCGTGACGCACACACGCATCCCTAACCCAGCCACCACACGCGCACACACGCATCCCTAACCCAGTCTCCACACGCGTGACGCACACACGCATCCCTAACCCAGTCTCCACACGCGTGACGCACACACGCATCCCTAACCCAGCCACCACACGCGTGACGCACACACGCATCCCTAACCCCGCCACCACACGCGTGACGCACACACGCATCCCTAACCCAGCCACCACACGCGTGACGCACACGCATCCCTAACCCAGCCACCACACGCGCACACACGCATCCCTAACCCAGTCTCCACACGCGTGACGCACACACGCATCCCTAACCCAGCCACCACACGCGTGACGCACACACGCATCCCTAACCCCGCCACCACACGCGTGACGCACACACGCATCCCTAACCCCGCCACCACACGCGTGACGCACACACGCATCCCTAACCCAGCCACCACACGCGCACACACGCATCCCTAACCCAGTCTCCACACGCGTGACGCACACACGCATCCCTAACCCAGCCACCACACGTGTGACGCACACACGCATCCCTAACCCAGCCACCACACGCGTGACGCACACACGCATCCCTAACCCCGCCACCACACGCGTGACGCACACGCATCCCTAACCCCACCACACGCGTGACGCACACACGCATCCCTAACCCAGCCACCACACGCGCACACACGCATCCCTAACCCAGTCTCCACACGCGTGACGCACACACGCATCCCTAACCCAGTCTCCACACGCGTGACGCACACACGCATCCCTAACCCAGTCTCCACACGCGTGACGCACACGCATCCCTAACCCCACCACACGCATCTCTAACCCAGCCACCACACGCGTGACGCACACACGCATCCCTAACCCAGCCACCACACGCGTGACGCACACACGCATCCCTAACCCCGCCACCACACGCGTGACGCACACACGCATCCCTAACCCCGCCACCACACGCGTGACGCACACACGCATCCCTAACCCCGCCACCACACGCATCCCTAACCCCGCCACCACACGCGTGACACACGCATCCCTAACCCCGCCACCACACGCATCCCTAACCCCGCCACCACACGCGTGACGCACACACGCATCCCTAACCCCGCCACCACACGCGTGACGCACACACGCATCCCTAACCCCGCCACCCCACGCATCCCTAACCCAGCCACCACACGCGTGACGCACACACGCATCCCTAACCCAGCCACCACGCGCGTGACGCACACGCATCCCTAACCCAGCCACCACGCGCGTGACGCACACGCATCCCTAACCCAGCCACCACACGCGTGACGCACACACGCATCCCTAACCCAGCCACCACACGCGTGACGCACACACGCATCCCTAACCCAGCCACCACACGCGTGACGCACACACGCATCCCTAACCCAGCCACCACACGCGTGACGCACACACGCATCCCTAACCCAGCCACCACACGCGTGACGCACACACGCATCCCTAACCCAGCCACCACACGCGTGACGCACACACGCATCCCTAACCCAGCCACCACACGCGTGACGCACACACGCATCCCTAACCCAGCCACCACGCGCGTGACGCACACACGCATCCCTAACCCAGCCACCACGCCCGTGACGCACACACGCATCCCTAACCCAGCCACCACACGCGCACACACGTCTTACTTGACCACGTGCTCCAGCAGCTGGAGGCCGAAATGTCTGATGACTGGAGGCTGCGTCTTGTCGGCGAGCTGCAGACCACATGGCACACAGGCCGCACACTGCTCCTTAAACTCCTCACAGAACTGCAACAGAGGAAAAGGGTCACCTGACCGCGCACCCAACACCACCCCACCCTCTACTTTGCCCCCAGCGCCCCGGTCTCAACTGCTCCCCCCAGCGCCCCGGTCTCAACTGCTCCCCCCAGCGCCCCAGTCTCAACTGCTCCCCCCAGCGCCCCGGCCTCAACTGCCCCCCCCAGCGCCCCGGCCTCAACTGCCCCCCCCCCCAGCGGCCCGGCCTCAACTGCCCCCCCCCAGCGGCCCGGCCTCAACTGCCCCCCCCCAGCGGCCCGGCCTCAACTGCCCCCCCCAGCGGCCCGACCTCAACTGCCCCCCCAGCGGCCCGGCCTCAACTGCCCCCCCAGCGGCCCGGCCTCAACTGCCCCCCCCCCAGCGCCCCAGCCTCAACTGCCCCCCCCCCCAGCGCCCCAGCCTCAACTGCCCCCCCCAGCGCCCCAGCCTCAACTGCCCCCCCCAGCGCCCCAGCCTCAACTGCCCCCCCCCAGCGCCCCAGCCTCAACTGCCCCCCCCAGCGCCCCAGCCTCAACTGCCCCCCCAGCGCCCCGGCCTCTACTGTCCCCCCCCCCGCCCCGGCCGCTACTGTCCCCCCCCCGCCCCGGCCGCTACTGTCCCCCCCGCCCAGCGCCCCCGCCTCTACTGTCCACCCCCAGAGCCCCCGGTCTCAAGTGCCCCCTCGGCCTCAAGTGCCCCCCCGGCCTCAACTGCCCCCCCAGCCTCAACTGCCCCCCCCCCCCCAGCGCCCCCGGACTCAACTGTCCACCCCCAGAGCCCCGGCCTCAACTGCCCCCCCCCAGCGCCCCCGGCCTCAACTGCCCCCCCCAGCGCCCCCGGCCTCAACTGCCCCCCGCCTCTACTGTCCACCCCCAGAGCCCCGGCCTCAACTGCCCCCCCCAGCGCCCCCGGCCTCAACTGCCCCCCTCAGCGCCCCCGGCCTCAACTGCCCCCCCCAGCGCCCCCGGCCTCAACTGCCCCCCCCAGCGCCCCCGGCCTCAACTGCCCCCCCCAGCCTCAACTGCCCCCCCCGCCCAGCGCCCCCGGCCTCAACTGCCCCCCCCAGCACCCCCGGCCTCAACTGCCCCCCCCCAGCGCCCCCGGCCTCAACTGCCCCCCCCAGCGCCCCCGGCCTCAACTGCCCCCCCGCCCAGCGCCCCCGCCCTCAACTGCCCCCCCCCAGCGCCCCCCGCCCTCAACTGCCCCCCCCAGCGCCCCGGCCTCAACTGCCCCCCCCAGCGCCCCGGCCTCAACTGCCCCCCCCCCCGGCCTCAACTGCCCCCCCCCCCAGCGCTCCCGGCCTCAACTGCCCCCCCCCCCAGCGCCCCGGCCTCAACTGCCCCCCCGCCCAGCGCCCCCGGCCTCAACTGCCCCCCCCCTGCCCAGCGCCCCGGCCTCTACTGTCCCCCCCAGCGCCCCGGCCTCTACTGTCCCCCCCCTCCAGCGCCCCGGCCTCAACTGCCCCCCCCAGCGCCCCGGCATCAACAGCCCCCCCCCCCGCACCCCGGCCTCTACTGTCCCCCCCCAGCGCCCCGGCCCCTCCTGCCCCCCCCGCCTCTCCTGCCCCCCCCAGCACCCCGGCCTCTCCTGCCCCCCCCCAGCCTCCATCCCCCGTCACCCACCTGTAGAGCCTGGGCCCGGTGTTGCTGGGGGGAGGCGGCCTCCATGATGACGGTCACAGCCCGCACCAGCTGATCGCACAGAGCCGCCACCTCCTCCTCCGCCGCCATTGTCACCGATAATTCGCGTGTGGACAGAGCCGGCATGAGGGACCACGCGCCTGCGCACTGAGCATCGCCACCGACCCCGCGCATGCGCCGCACCCCAACCTGCTGCACGGCTCCGCCCACCGCTGTGACGTCAACTTCCTGAAAGGCGGAGAGCGGGACACTGAGGAGAGAGAGCTGCCGACCTCCGACCCCTGCGCATGCGCCGCACCACAACTTCCTGCACGGCTCCGCCCACTGCTGTGACGTCCCCGAGAGCGGGAGTCTGAGGAGAGAGAGATCTGCCGAGTGAGTGACCCACCGCCCGACTAAGTGACAACTGACTGACCCACCGCCCGACTAACTGACTGACTGACTGACCCACCGCCCGATTACCCGACCCACCGCCCGACTAACTGACAACTGACTGACCCACCGCCCGACTAACTGACAACTGACTGACCCACCGCCCGACTGACTGACTGACTGACTGACTGACCCACCGCCCGACTGACTGACTGACTGACCCACCGCCCGACTGACTGACTGACCCACCGCCCGACTGACTGACTGACTGACCCACCGCCCGACTGACTGACTGACCCACCGCCCGACTGACTGACTGACCCACCGCCCGACTGACTGACTGACCCACCGCCCGACTGACTGACTGACCCACCGCCCGACTGACTGACTGACCCACCGCCCGACTGACTGACTGACCCACCGCCCGACTGACTGACTGACCCACCGCCCGCCCGACTGACTGACCCACCGCCCGACTGACTGACCCACCGCCCGACTGACTGACCCACCGCCCGACTGACTGACCCACCGCCCGACTGACTGACCCACCGCCCGACTGACTGACCCACCGCCCGACTGACTGACCCACCGCCCGACTGACTGACCCACCGCCCGACTGACTGACCCACCGCCCGACTGACTGACCCACCGCCCGACTGACTGACCCACCGCCCGACTGACTGACCCACCGCCCGACTGACTGACCCACCGCCCGACTGACTGACTGACTGACCCACCGCCCGACTGACTGACTGACTGACCCACCGCCCGACTGACTGACTGACTGACCCACCGCCCGACTGACTGACTGACTGACCCACCGCCCGACTGACTGACTGACCGACCCACCGCCCGACTGACTGACTGACCGACCCACCGCCCGACTGACTGACTGACCGACCCACCGCCCGACTGACTGACTGACCGACCCACCGCCCGACTGACTGACTGACTGACCGACCCACCGCCCGACTGACTGACTGACTGACCCACCGCCCGACTGACTGACTGACCCACCGCCCGACTGACTGACTGACCGACCCACCGCCCGACTGACTGACTGACTGACCCACCGCCCGACTGACTGACTGACCCACCGCCCGACCGACTGACTGACTGACCCACCGCCCGACTGACTGACTGACCCACCGCCCGACTGACTGACTGACTGACCCACCGCCCGACTGACTGACTGACCCACCGCCCGACTGACTGACTGACCGACCCACCGCCCGACTGACTGACTGACTGACCCACCGCCCGACTGACTGACTGACCCACCGCCCGACTGACTGACTGACCCACCGCCCGACTGACTGACTGACTGACCCACCGCCCGACTGACTGACTGACCCACCGCCCGACTGACTGACTGACCGACCCACCGCCCGACTGACTGACTGACCGACCCACCGCCCGACTGACTGACTGACCGACCCACCGCCCGACTGACTGACTGACTGACCGACCCACCGCCCGACTGACTGACTGACTGACCCACCGCCCGACTGACTGACTGACCCACCGCCCGACTGACTGACTGACCGACCCACCGCCCGACTGACTGACTGACTGACCCACCGCCCGACTGACTGACTGACCCACCGCCCGACTGACTGACTGACCCACCGCCCGACTGACTGACTGACCGACCCACCGCCCGACTGACTGACTGACCCACCGCCCGACTGACTGACTGACTGACCCACCGCCCGACTGACTGACTGACTGACCCACCGCCCGACTGACTGACTGACTGACCCACCGCCCGACTGACTGACCCACCGCCCGACTGACTGACTGACCCACCGCCCGACTGACTGACTGACCCACCGCCCGACTGACTGACTGACTGACCCACCGCCCGACTGACTGACTGACTGACCCACCGCCCGACTGACTGACTGACTGACCCACCGCCCGACTGACTGACTGACTGACCCACCGCCCGACTGACTGACTGACTGACCCACCGCCCGACTGACTGACCCACCGCCCGACTGACTGACCCACCGCCCGACTGACTGACCCACCGCCCGACTGACTGACTGACCCACCGCCCGACTGACTGACTGACCCACCGCCCGACTGACTGACTGACCCACCGCCCGACTGACTGACTGACCCACCGCCCGACTGACTGACTGACTGACCCACCGCCCGACTGACTGACTGACTGACCCACCGCCCGACTGACTGACTGACTGACCCACCGCCCGACTGACTGACTGACTGACCCACCGCCCGACTGACTGACTGACCCACCGCCCGACTGACTGACTGACCCACCGCCCGACTGACTGACTGACCCACCGCCCGACTGACTGACTGACCCACCGCCCGACTGACTGACTGACTGACCCACCGCCCGACTGACTGACTGACTGACCCACCGCCCGACTGACTGACTGACCGACCCACCGCCCGACTGACTGACTGACCGACCCACCGCCCGACTGACTGACTGACCGACCCACCGCCCGACTGACTGACTGACCGACCCACCGCCCGACTGACTGACCCACCGCCCGCCCGACTGACTGACCCACCGCCCGCCCGACTGACTGACCCACCGCCCGCCCGACTGACTGACCCACCGCCCGCCCGCCCGACTGACTGACCCACCGCCCGCCCGACTGACTGACCCACCGCCCGCCCGACTGACTGACCCACCGCCCGACTGACCCACCGCCCGACTGACTGACCCACCGCCCGACTGACTGACTGACCCACCGCCCGACTGACTGACCCACCGCCCGCCCGACTGACTGACCCACCGCCCGCCCGACTGACTGACCCACCGCCCGCCCGACTGACTGACCCACCGCCCGCCCGACTGACTGACCCACCGCCCGCCCGACTGACCCACCGCCCGACTGACTGACCCACCGCCCGACTGACTGACCCACCGCCCGACTGACTGACTGACCCACCGCCCGACTGACTGACTGACCCACCGCCCGACTGACTGACTGACCCACCGCCCGACTGACTGACTGACCCACCGCCCGACTGACTGACTGACCCACCGCCCGACTGACTGACTGACCCACCGCCCGACTGACTGACTGACCCACCGCCCGACTGACTGACTGACCCACCGCCCGACTGACTGACTGACCCACCGCCCGACTGACTGACTGACCCACCGCCCGACTGACTGACTGACCCACCGCCCGACTGACTGACTGACCCACCGCCCGACTGACTGACTGACCGACCCACCGCCCGACTGACTGACTGACTGACTGACCCACCGCCCGACTGACTGACTGACCCACCGCCCGACTAACTGACTGACCCACCGCCCGACTGACTGACTGACCCACCGCCCGACTGACTGACTGACCCACCGCCCGACTGACTGACTGACCCACCGCCCGACTGACTGACTGACCCACCGCCCGACTGACTGACTGACTGACCCACCGCCCGACTGACTGACTGACTGACCCACCGCCCGACTGACTGACTGACTGACCCACCGCCCGACTGACTGACTGACCCACCGCCCGACTGACTGACTGACTGACTGACCCACCGCCCGACTGACTGACTGACCCACCGCCCGACTGACTGACTGACCCACCGCCCGACTGACTGACTGACCCACCGCCCGACTGACTGACTGACCCACCGCCCGACTGACTGACTGACCCACCGCCCGACTGACTGACTGACCCACCGCCCGACTGACTGACTGACCGACCCACCGCCCGACTGACTGACTGACTGACCGACCCACCGCCCGACTGACTGACTGACTGACCGACCCACCGCCCGACTGACTGACTGACTGACTGACCCACCGCCCGACTGACTGACTGACTGACCCACCGCCTGACTGACTGACTGACTGACCCACCGCCCGACTGACTGACTGACCCACCGCCCGACTGACTGACTGACTGACCCACCGCCCGACTGACTGACTGACCCACCGCCCGACTGACTGACTGACCCACCGCCCGACTGACTGACTGACCCACCGCCCGACTGACTGACTGACCCACCGCCCGACTGACTGACTGACTGACCCACCGCCCGACTGACTGACTGACCCACCGCCCGACTGACTGACTGACCCACCGCCCGACTGACTGACTGACCCACCGCCCGACTGACTGACTGACCCACCGCCCGACTGACTGACTGACCGACCCACCGCCCGACTGACTGACTGACCGACCCACCGCCCGACTGACTGACCCACCGCCCGACTGACTGACCCACCGCCCGACTGACTGACCCACCGCCCGACTGACTGACCCACCGCCCGACTGACTGACCCACCGCCCGACTGACTGACCCACCGCCCGACTGACTGACCCACCGCCCGACTGACTGACCCACCGCCCGACTGACTGACCCACCGCCCGACTGACTGACCCACCGCCCGACTGACTGACCCACCGCCCGACTGACTGACTGACCGACCCACCGCCCGACTGACTGACTGACCGACCCACCGCCCGACTGACTGACTGACCGACCCACCGCCCGACTGACTGACTGACTGACCCACCGCCCGACTGACTGACTGACCCACCGCCCGACTGACTGACTGACCCACCGCCCGACTGACTGACTGACCCACCGCCCGACTGACTGACTGACCCACCGCCCGACTGACTGACTGACCCACCGCCCGACTGACTGACTGACCCACCGCCCGACTGACTGACTGACCCACCGCCCGACTGACTGACTGACCCACCGCCCGACTGACTGACTGACCCACCGCCCGACTGACTGACTGACCCACCGCCCGACTGACTGACTGACCCACCGCCCGACTGACTGACTGACCCACCGCCCGACTGACTGACTGACCCACCGCCCGACTGACTGACTGACCCACCGCCCGACTGACTGACTGACTGACCCACCGCCCGACTGACTGACTGACTGACCCACCGCCCGACTGACTGACTGACCCACCGCCCGACTGACTGACTGACCCACCGCCCGACTGACTGACCCACCGCCCGACTGACTGACCCACCGCCCGACTGACTGACCCACCGCCCGACTGACTGACCCACCGCCCGACTGACTGACCCACCGCCCGACTGACTGACCCACCGCCCGACTGACTGACCCACCGCCCGACTGACTGACCCACCGCCCGACTGACTGACTGACCCACCGCCCGACTGACTGACTGACCCACCGCCCGACTGACTGACTGACCCACCGCCCGACTGACTGACTGACCCACCGCCCGACTGACTGACTGACCCACCGCCCGACTGACTGACTGACCCACCGCCCGACTGACTGACTGACTGACCCACCGCCCGACTGACTGACTGACTGACCCACCGCCCGACTGACTGACTGACTGACCCACCGCCCGACTGACTGACTGACTGACCCACCGCCCGACTGACTGACTGACTGACCCACCGCCCGACTGACTGACTGACTGACCCACCGCCCGACTGACTGACTGACTGACCCACCGCCCGACTGACTGACTGACTGACCCACCGCCCGACTGACTGACTGACCCACCGCCCGACTGACTGACTGACCCACCGCCCGACTGACTGACTGACCCACCGCCCGACTGACTGACTGACCCACCGCCCGACTGACTGACTGACCCACCGCCCGACTGACTGACTGACTGACTGACCCACCGCCCGACTGACTGACTGACCCACCGCCCGACTGACTGACTGACCCACCGCCCGACTGACTGACTGACCCACCGCCCGACTGACTGACTGACCCACCGCCCGACTGACTGACTGACCCACCGCCCGACTGACTGACTGACCCACCGCCCGACTGACTGACTGACCCACCGCCCGACTGACTGACTGACCCACCGCCCGACTGACTGACTGACCCACCGCCCGATTACCCGACCCACCGCCCGACTGACTGACTGACCCACCGCCCGACTGACTGACTGACCCACCGCCCGACTGACTGACTGACCCACCGCCCGACTGACTGACTGACCCACCGCCCGACTGACTGACTGACCCACCGCCCGACTGACTGACTGACCCACCGCCCGACTGACTGACTGACCCACCGCCCGACTGACTGACTGACCCACCGCCCGACTGACTGACTGACCCACCGCCCGACTGACTGACCCACCGCCCGACTGACTGACCCACCGCCCGACTGACTGACCCACCGCCCGACTGACTGACTGACTGACTGACCCACCGCCCGCCCGACTGACTGACTGACCCACCGCCCGCCCGACTGACTGACTGACCCACCGCCCGCCCGACTGACTGACTGACCCACCGCCCGACTGACTGACCCACCGCCCGACTGACTGACTGACCCACCGCCCGACTGACTGACTGACCCACCGCCCGACTGACTGACTGACTGACCCACCGCCCGACTGACTGACTGACCCACCGCCCGACTGACTGACTGACCCACCGCCCGACTGACTGACTGACCCACCGCCCGACTGACTGACTGACCCACCGCCCGACTGACTGACTGACCCACCGCCCGACTGACTGACTGACCCACCGCCCGACTGACTGACCGACCCACCGCCCGACTGACTGACTGACTGACCCACCGCCCGACTGACTGACTGACTGACCCACCGCCCGACTGACTGACTGACCCACCGTGTGTCAGTCAGACCGGGGAGGGTCGGGGTGATGGGCGGGATTCTAGGGGATGAGGGCGGGGTTATAGCACTGATTATAATGATGGCTCCTCCCTCTTCCGGCAGCATGGAGGGGGCGCGGCAGCGGGTGGTGGTGATGGGTGATGCTGGGGGCGGGGTTACAGCACTGTTTTTACCCTTGGCTCCTCCCCCTTCTCCCAGCAGCATGGAGGGGGCGCGGCAGTGGGTGGTGGTGATGGGTGGTGCTGGGGGCGGGGTTACAGCACTGATTATATCCTTGGCTCCTCCCCCTTCTCTCGCAGCATGGAGGGGGCGCGGCAGCGGGTGGTGGTGATGGGTGGTGCTGGGGGCGGGGTTACAGCACTGATTATAACCTTGGCGCCTCCCCTTCTCTCGCAGCATGGAGGGGGCGCGGCAGCGGGTGGTGGTGATGGGTGGTGCTGGGGGCGGGGTTACAGCACTGATTATAACCTTGGCTCCTCCCCCTTCTCTCGCAGCTGGTGGTGGTGATGGGTGGTGCTGGGGGCGGGGTTACAGCACTGATTATAACCTTGGCTCCTCCCCCTTCTCTCGCAGCATGGAGGGGGCGCGGCAGCGGGTGGTGGTGATGGGTGGTGCTGGGGGCGGGGTTACAGCACTGATTATAACCTTGGCTCCTCCCCCTTCTCTCGCAGCTGGTGGTGGTGATGGGTGGTGCTGGGGGCGGGGTTACAGCACTGATTATAACCTTGGCTCCTCCCCTTCTCTCGCAGCATGGAGGGGGCGCGGGTGATGGGTGGTGCTGGGGCGGGGTTACAGCACTGATTATAACCTTGGCTCCTCCCCTTCTCTCGCAGCATGGAGGGGGCGCGGCAGCGGGTGATGGGTGGTGCTGGGGGCGGGGTTACAGCACTGATTATAACCTTGGCTCCTCCCCCTTCTCTCGCAGCATGGAGGGGGCGCGGCAGCGGGTGGTGGTGCTGGGGGCGGGGTTACAGCACTGATTATAACCTTGGCTCCTCCCCCTTCTCTCGCAGCATGGAGGGGGCGCGGGTGATGGGTGGTGCTGGGGGCGGGGTTACAGCACTGATTATAACCTTGGCTCCTCCCCCTTCTCTCGCAGCTGGTGGTGGTGCTGGGGGCGGGGTTACAGCACTGATTATAACCTTGGCTCCTCCCCCTTCACTCGCAGCATGGAGGGGGCGCGGCAGCGGGTGGTGGTGCTGGGGGCGGGGTTACAGCACTGATTATAACCTTGGCTCCTCCCCCTTCTCTCGCAGCATGGAGGGGGCGCGGCAGCGGGTGGTGGTGATGGGTGGTGCTGGGGGCGGGGTTACAGCACTGATTATAACCTTGGCTCCTCCCCCTTCTCTCACAGCATGGAGGGGGCGCGGGTGATGGGTGGTGCTGGGGGCGGGGTTACAGCACTGATTATAACCTTGGCTCCTCCCCCTTCTCTCGCAGCATGGAGGGGGCGCGGTGATGGGTGGTGCTGGGGGCGGGGTTACAGCACTGATTATAACCTTGGCTCCTCCCCCTTCTCTCGCAGCATGGAGGGGGCACGGCAGCGGGTGGTGGTGCTGGGGGCGGGGTTACAGCACTGATTATAACCTTGGCTCCTCCCCCTTCTCTCGCAGCATGGAGGGGGCGCGGCAGCGGGTGGTGGTGATGGGTGGTGCTGGGGGCGGGGTTACAACACTGATTCTAACCTTGGCTCCTCCCCCTTCTCTCGCAGCATGGAGGGGGCGCGGCCGCGGGTGGTGGTGATGGGTGGTGCTGGGGGCGGGGTTACAGCACTGATTATAACCTTGGCTCCTCCCCCTTCTCTCGCAGCATGGAGGGGGCGCGGCAGCTGGTGGTGGTGATGGGTGGTGCTGGGGGCGGGGTTACAGCACTGATTATAACCTTGGCTCCTCCCCCTTCTCTCGCAGCATGGAGGGGGCGCGGCAGCGGGTGGTGGTGCTGGGGGCGGGGTTACAGCACTGATTATAACCTTGGCTCCTCCCCCTTCTCTCGCAGCATGGAGGGGGCGCGGCAGCGGGTGGTGGTCCTGGTGGACATGGATTGCTTCTATGTGCAGGTGGAGCAGAGGCTGAGGCCGGAGCTGAAGAACAAACCGGTGGTGGTGGCGCAGTACAAGACCTGGAAAGGAGGCGGGTAAGAGGTCACTGAGCATGTGGATGGAGGGGGCGGGGCTTATCACTGATCGGTGTGTTGTGCAGGATACTTGTGGTGGATCGAGGGGGCGGGGCTTATCATTGGTCACTGATCGGTGTGTTGTGCAGGATACTTGTGGATGGAGGGGGCGGGGCTTATCTCTGGTCACTGTGTCGTGCAGCATCATCGCGGTCAGTTATGAGGCATGTGTGGGGGGCGGGGCTTATCTCTGATTGGTCACTGAGTGGTGTGTTGTGCTGTGCAGGATACTTGTGGTGGATGGAGGGGGCGGGGCTTATCACTGATCGGTGTGTTGTGCAGGATACTTGTGGCTGGAGGGGGCGGGGCTTATCACTGATCGGTGTGTTGTGCAGGATACTTGTGGCTGGAGGGGGCGGGGCTTATCACTAATTGGTCACTGTGTGGTGTGTTGCGCAGGATACTTGTGGTGGATGGAGGGGGCGGGGCTTATCTCTGATTGGTCACTGTGTCTCTTGCAGCATCATCGCGGTCAGTTACGAGGCGCGCGCCTTCGGAGTGACCCGGAACATGTTCGCGGACGACGCCCGGAAGCTGTGCGCGGAGCTGCAGGTCGCCCGCGTCCGGGAGTCTCACGGGAAGGCCGACCTCACCAAGTGAGTGCAGCGTGTCAGACGTGATTGTGGGTAAGTGGGAGTGGCTTGTCACAGACTCCTCCCCCTGCAGGTACCGGGAGGCCAGCGTGGAGGTGATGGAGATCATGGCGCGGTTCGGCCTGGTGGAGCGGGCGAGCATCGATGAGGCCTACATAGACCTGACGGAGGCCGTGCGGGGGCGTCTGGCGGGCGGGGGCGTGCGGCCAATCACGGAGCCCCTGCTGAAGAGCACGCATGTCCAGGGATACGCCCACCCGCCGGCCAATCAGGACTGTGACAGAGGTAACTATACTGGGGAGTCATCAGTGATTAGCCTCGGGGTGACACTGGGTATTTACATGGAGTGTGGGCCCCATAAGAATGATCCTCGGGGGAGGGGTGCAGCGTTTCCTGTCCTCTGTGACTCCGCCTTTGTTGGGACGACATTAATACGGAGGGGGGAGAGTGTGCGATATATTGGAGGGGCTGAGGGGTGCAGCGTTTCCTGTCCTCTGTGACTCCGCCTTTGTTGGGACGACATTAATACGGAGGGGGGAGAGTGTGCGCTATATTGGGGGGGCTGAGGGGTGCAGCGTTTCCTGTCCTCTGTGACTCCGCCTTTGTTGGGACGACATTAATACGGAGGGGGGAGAGTGTGCGATATATTGGAGGGGCTGAGGGGTGCAGCATTTCCTGTCCTCTGTGACTCCGCCTTTGTTGGGACGACATTAATACGGAGGGGGGAGAGTGTGCGCTATATTGGGGGGGCTGAGGGGTGCAGCGTTTCCTGTCCTCTGTGACTCCGCCTTTGTTGGGACGACATTAATACGGAGGGGAGAGAGTGTGCGCTATATTGGGGGGGCTGAGGGGTGCAGCGTTTCCTGTCCTCTGTGACTCCGCCTTTGTTGGGACGACATTAATACGGAGGGGGGAGAGTGTGCGCTATATTGGGGGGGCTGAGGGGTGCAGCGTTTCCTGTCCTCTGTGACTCCGCCTTTGTTGGGACGACATTAATACGGAGGGGGGAGAGTGTGCGCTATATTGGGGAGACTGAGCGGCAGTGTCCTGAGTGATAAAGGTAAGTCCATTAAAACAGCAGAAGGTTCCCCTCCAATCAGGACCCAAGGGAGGGGTTGTCCTTCTGGGCCCAGAAACTGCCCCACGGAGCCCCTGGTGGTCAGAACCAGGCTGGGAAGGTGATTTTCCGAGTGCAATGATATGAGATACGGCCACACTGGGGCGCCAGGAACCCCAAGAAACATTTGGGTTCCAGGGGTTTCTGGGACCATCACGCAGGGGCGCCTCATATCATCCTGTAGCCATCATATGAGTGAGATTACGATATATAGAGTACCTTCTGTTTCCCTGCTCTGTGGGGTGAGATCCCCCCCCCCCAGGGGCATCCTGTGTGGGGGCGTGGCTTGTGTGCCTAGATGTGAGTGCAGGGCCATGGCCCCTGTAACCCTGTGGGGTGGATCTGCCTGCAGGCAGCTTTCTGTTTCCCTGCTGTGTGGGGTGAGATCCCCCCCCCCAGGGGCATCCCGTGTGGGGGGGTGTGCCGATCAGCTTTGGGGGGGATATGATGGATTCCTGTCACACACTTGCCCCTGTCAGTGGGGGCAGTGGCCAGTCATTGGGATTGCGGGGAGCCGGGACTAGGACGGGGCAGCTGCAGGGGAGAAAAGGTGAGTGCCGATGTTTTGCTGCCTGGACTGTCCCATTAAGCTGAGCATAGGGGGCGTGGCAGAAGGGTTACTGTATCTTTCTGATGTCTGGACGCCCCGCCCCCGCTTGGCTCTAGACCTTCTTTGCTGGACTCTGGGGCTGAAATGGCTGAACTTGCTTTTATTCTTTTTATGATAATATATATATATATATATATATAATGTGCTTACTTTATGCATTTATGAAGCACAGGTGTTAGGCCCCACCCAAGACATATGTGGGAAAAGTACAGAAATTAGGGGAGAGAGGGACAAGTGACGGCGAACTCCCAAAGTTTATATAGAAGGAAGTCGGGTTATCTGTAGTAATTGACACCCTGAAATAATACAGGTCCTCTGATAGCTGTGCCTTTAAATTTCACTCAGGTCTTTAATTAAACTTATAAAAAAGTGTCCTAGAACCAGGACTGTTCCTCTTGTTCCCCAGCAGAGGGCTCCAAGTTTCCCCGTGCAATCGCATTTTCGCACTAGGACCTGTAAGCGTGTGATTATGTGCGCGCATTCGTGAACTGTGTATTCAATGGATTCATGCGCATGTACAGGGGGGAGCCCTGAGCTCCATTGCCAGTGAGTCATTTCTCCTGCCTGTTCCTGAGTTCCAGTCATCCATTCCTGTGTACCAACCCGTCTTGATCCTGACCACGCCTGCTCCTGCCTGCCCCTGACCTCGGCCTGTTTAAGACTTTGATCCTGTTCTGCCTGCCCCGGACCTCGGCCTGTTTAAGACTTTGATCCTGTTCTGCCTGCCCCGGACCTCGGCCTGTTCACGACTCCAATCCTGTTCTGCCTGCCCCTGACCTCGGCCTGTTTAAGACTTTGATCCTGGTCTGCCTGCCCCTGACCTCGGCCTGTTTAAGACTTTGATCCTGGTCTGCCTGCCCCTGACCTCGGCCTGTTTAAGACTTTGATCCTGTTCTGCCTGCCCCGACCTCGGCCTGTTCACGACTCCAATCCTGTTCTGCCTGCCCCCGACCTCGGCCTGTTCACGACTCCGATCCTGTTCTGCCTGCCCCTGACCTCGGCCTGTTTAAGACTTTGATCCTGGTCTGCCTGCCCCTGACCTCGCCCCAACCGCACGAGTAGAATGAGCAGTAACATGAAAAGGGGGAACCTTCCCCATAGCAGAATAGGCCCCAACAATGGCCTGACGAATCCATTTACTAATGGAAGACTTGGCGGGCGCCAAACCCTTCCTAGGCCCAGAGGGCACCACAAAAAAGGCATCAGTCTTACGAAAGGAGGACGTTACCACCAAATAGTACTTAACAACGCGAACCACATCCAAAGAATGCAGAGCCCTCTCCTTGTCGTTGCTGGGATTAGGACACAGAGAGGGCAGAACAATGTCCTGATTTAGGTGAAAAGCAGAAATCACCTTAGGAAGGAAATCCGTCTTAAAACGAAAAACCACCTTGTCCTGATGCCTCTCGAAGTACGGAGCTTGAATGGACAAAGCCGCCAACTCAGAGACACGCCGAACAGGAGTGATAGCTACCAAAAAAGCCACCTTCTGCGTAAGCGAACACAAGGCAATATCATGCAAGGGCTCGAAAGGAGGACCCTGAAGAGCAGAAAGAACCAAATTCAAATCCCAAATCGGGATCAAAGGCTTCCTAGGAGGCCGAACATGCGTAACCCCCTGGAAAAAAGTCTTAACCAAAGGATGAAGCGCAAAGGACCTTTGAAAGAACACCGCCAGGGCAGAAACCCCTTCAGAGTACTAAGCTGGAGCCCCAGGTCCAGACCATGTTGAAGAAACTCCAGGATTCTGGAAATAGAAAATTCCCTACAAGGGAAAACCCTGACCTCACACCAATCAATATAGGACCTCCAAGTCCTATAGTAAACGGTAGAGGAAGACCGCTTCCTAGCGCTAATAAGAGTCCGAATCACAGCATCGGAAAGACCTTCCTCCTTCAAGATGGAGGTTTCAGCAGCCACGCCGTCAAAGCCAGCGATGGTAAATTGGGATAACATAGTTGACCCTGGGTGAGCAGATCCGTCAGCAGGGGCAGAACGAACTGATCCTCTGCCAATCTTACCACGTCTGCGAACCAAACCTGTCTTGGCCACCTTGGGGCCACCAGAATTGCTGACGCTCCCTCCAGGGCCAGCTTGCGCACCACTCTGGCCACCATGGGAAACGGAGGGAACCGATACAGAAACCCCTGGTCCCTCCAGTTCAGAGACATGGCATCCACTGCCAGAGCCAGTTGATCCTTCGAGAGAGACACAAATGCCGGAAGTTTGTGATTGTGACGAGAGGCTAAGAGGTCCACCACCGGAAACCCCCACCTGAGACAAATCAAGCGAAACACCTTGGGACTGAGAGACCATTCCCCCCGGCGAGATGAGGACCTGCTCAGAGAGTCCGCCTCCGTGTTCTCCACTCCCGGAATGAAAACCGCCAAAATGCACGGGACATGGCTCTCTGCCCAGTCCAGAATCAAAGACACTTCCCTGAGGGCACTCCTGCTGCGAGTCCCTCCCTGGTGATTGATATAGGCAACTGCCGTCCGATTGTCCGACTGAACCTGAACCGGCAAGCCCTGCAACTGATGAGTCAAGCGAAACAGAACCAACCTGATGGCTCTCAATTCCAGGACATTGATGGGCTCGTGAGCCTCCTGAGGCCCCCACAGACCCTGAAACTGAAGATCCTTCCAGAAACCCCCCCCATCCTGATAGACTGGCATCCGTGGTGACCGTCTCCCAAGAAGGAGTCAGAAAGGATCTGCCCTTCAACAGATTGACTGACTGGATTCAGCCACCAGTGAAGGGAGCGCCGAACCCGGGGGGTCATCAGGAAGGACTGATCCAACGACAGTGGAGACCTGTCCCAAACCGCCAACAGATGGAGCTGGAGCGTCCTTGTGTGAAACTGAGCAAAGGGAACTGCCTCGAAGGAGGCCACCATCAATCCTACCAGTCTCATTCCTAGCCTGATGGTCGGACGAGGAATGGACAGGAGCAAACGAACCAACTCCTGAATCAGAAGAACCTTGGGCTGAGGAAGAAACACCCTGGCCTGGGAAGTATCCAGAGACATTCCCAGAAAGGACACTATCCTGCACGGAGAAAGGGAGGACTTGGGGTAGTTGATCACCCAACCGAATCTCTCCAGAGTGGATATCACCGTCCTGGTGTCCAACTCCGCTTGGCTGAAGGAAGACGCCATAATGAGAAGATCGTCCAGATATGGCACAATGCGAATACCCTGGGCTCTGAGGAGAGCCATTACCCCGGCCAACACCTTGGTGAAGACCCTTGGAGCTGAGCTGAGACCAAAAGGAAGGGCCACAAACTGAAAATGCCGATCCTCCACCACGAACCTGAGAAATCTCTGGTGCGCCGGAAAGATCGGAACATGGAGGTAAGCATCCTTGATGTCTATGGACGTCATAAAGTCCCCCTGACGAAGAGAGTAGATGGCTGAGCGCAGCGTTTCCATGCGGAATTTGCGCGGACGTACGAACCTGTTGAGGAACTTCAGATCCAGGATGGGCCAAACCGAGCCGTCCTTTTTGGGCACCGTGAACAGATTTGAATAAACACCCCGGCTCCTGTCTGAGGGGGGCACTGGACAAATGACAGCCATATCCAGAAGACTTGTTACCGCCGCCCGGAGCCCCTGTGCGATCAGGGGTTCCGGGGGCACCCGAGACCTGAAGAATCTGGGAGGGGGCCGGAACTCGAACTCCAACTTGTAGCCGGAAGACACCACTTCCCGGATCCATCTGTCCGAGACCTCCCGGTCCCAGACCTGGGGGAAGTGTCGCAGCCGCCCCCCCACCCACATGGGTGTGAGGGCGCCCCCTCATTTTTGAGCTGGCTTGGTCGCAGGTTTGGGCTTAGATCCCCAACTGTATCCTGGACGGGCACGTCCTCTGCCCCTATTCCAGGAATCTCCTCTGGTAGATGGAAAGGCAAAACCTCTGCCAGCTTTGGCTCCACGAAAGGAAGGAGCGAAGGAAGCCGCCCCCCGAAAGGGACAGCGTTGCTTCTTGCCTTGAGGTAACTTACCGCCTTTGGCGACGGAATCCAATTTCTCTCCAAAGAGCCGTAATCCCGCAAAGGGAAGAGCCGTCAGCAACTTTTTTGACACAAAATCAGCCGCCCACTGGCGCAACCAAACCAAACGCCGAATAGTCACCAACAAGGCAGAAGTTCTGCCACACATCATCAGAGTGTCATCCAAGGCGGCTAGCACAAATGACAAAATACCATTTTGTGAATACTCACCTGTAAAATGGGTATTATAAGTATGTCACACACCCCACTTCAGTCATTGATTATTACACTTGGGTAATACCTACCGCTAGGTGGCAGTGTTGCAGAGAATCTCCAAAAAAGCGACAGGCCCCTCCCGGTCTATACATACCTGGTACCTCCCAACAATCTCCCAGTATTAAAACAGCAGTAAGACAAGGTACCAGGAACAAACAAATGTAACCCTCAAAGGTAAAGAACAAAACTTCACCATATAAAGAGCCAGGATACCAAAAAGGGCGGGTGAAGCGGGGTGTGTGACATACTTATAATACCCATTTTACAGGTGAGTATTCACAAAATGGTATTATTCTAAGTATGTCACACACCCCACTTCAGTCATTGATTATTACACTTGGGACATCCAACAGCAGTGTCCAGAAAAAAGGGCGGGTATCCAACCAGGCAATAATGCAGAAAACTCAAACCACTGCAGCCTGCAGAACCTTGCGGCCAAAAACAGCATCCGCTGAGGCCCGCACATCAACCTTATAAAGCTTATAAAAAGTATGAACCGAAGGCCAAGTCGCAGCCTTACAAACTTGTTCAACAGAAGACTGGTGCTGAAAAGCCCAGGACGCTCCAACCGCGCGAGTAGAATGAGCAGTAACACAAAAAGGGGGATCCTTCCCCTTGGCCGAATAGGCTCCAACAATCGCCTGACGAATCCATTTGCTAATGGAAGACTTAGCCGGAGCCAAACCCTTCCTAGGCCCACAGGGCACAACGAAAAAGGCATCAGTCTTACGAAAAGAAGACGTAGTACGTAGATAGTACCTGACACAACGTACAACATCCAAGCAGTGCAACGCACTCTCCTTGACATTCTTAGGCTTAGGACACAAAGAAGGAAGAACAATGTCCTGGTTAAGATGAAAAGCAGAGACCACTTTAGGGAGAAAGTCCGACTTGAAGCGAAAAACCACTTTGTCCTGATGTTCCTCAAAATAAGGAGCCTGAATAGACAAAGCTGCCAACTCCGAAACACGCCGAACCGAAGTGATGGCCACCAGAAAGGCAACCTTCTGAGTCAGAGTGGACAGAGCAATATCCCGCAAAGGCTCAAAAGGAGGAGCCTGAAGAGCAGAGAGAACCAAATTCAAATCCCAAACAGGGAGCAACGGCTTCCTAGGAGGCCGCAGATGCGAAACCCCCTGGAAAAAAGTCTTGACCAAAGAATGGCTAGCAAAAGACCTCTGAAAAAGGACAGACAAGGCAGAAACCTGCCCCTTCAAAGTACTCAGCTGAAGACCGGAGTCCAGCCCTGATTGAAGAAATTCCAAAATCCTAGAAATAGAAAAGACCCGGCAAGGCAAAGACCTAGCCTCACACCAATCAATATAAGATCTCCAAGACCTATAATAGATGGAAGAAGAAGATCTCTTCCTGGCACTAATAAGAGTCCGAATGACCGAATCCGAAAGACCCTCCTCCTTTAAGATGGAGGTCTCAGCAGCCAAGCCGTCAAAGCCAGCGTTTGTAAACTGGGGTAACACAGTTGGCCCTGAGTAAGAAGATCCGGCCGAAGAGGCAGATCGAACTGATCCACTGCCAGACGAACGATGTCTGCGAACCACACCCGCCTTGGCCACCTTGGAGCCACGAGAATGGCGGGAACTCCTTCCAGAACCAACTTTTGCAGCACCCTGCCTAGCATGGGAATTGGAGGAAACAGATAAAGAAACCCCAGGTCCCTCCAGCTCAGGGCCATGGCATCCACCGCTAGAGCCAGAGGATCCTGGGACAGTGACACGAATGTCGGAAGCTTGTGATTGTGACGAGAGGCAAACAGATCCACCTCCGGCGTCCCCCATCGGAGACAAAGCGACCGCAACACCTGGGGATGGAGAGACCATTCCCCCCGGCGGGACGAACACCGGCTCAGAAAGTGCGCCTCTGTGTTTTCCACTCCTGGAATGTAAACTGCCGAGATGCAAGGGACATGAGTCTCTGCCCAAACTAGAATCAGAGACACCTCTCTGTGGGCACCCAGACTGCGAGTCCCTCCTTGGTGATTGATGTAAGCAACCGCCGTCTGATTGTCCGATCGAAACTGAACCGGCAGGCCCTGTAAATGATGCGTCAAGCGAGACAGAACCAACCTGATGGCTCGCAACTCCAGAACATTGATGGGCAAATGGGCTTCCTGAGGGTCCCACTGCCCGTGAAACTGAAGATCCTTCCAGAAACCTCCCCAGCCTGACAAACTGGCATCCGAGGTGACAGTCTCCCAAAGCGGGGTCAGAAACGACCTGCCCTTCAGAAGATTGTCCGAGACCAACCACCACAGAAGGGACTGCCGAACCCGAGGGGACAACCGGAAGGACCGATCCAACGACCGCGGTCGCCGATCCCAAGACGCCAACAGATGAAGCTGAAGCGTCCTCGTATGAAATTGCGCGAAGGGAACCGCCTCGAACTAGGCCACCATCAACCCCACCAGTCTCATCCCTAGCCGAATGGACGGGCGACGATTGGAAAGAAGAAGCTGCGCCAATTCTTGAATCAAAAGAACCTTGGCCTGAGGGAGAAACACTCTGTGCTGGCAAGAGTCCAACGACATCCCCAGAAAGGTCACCACCCTGGCCGGAACCAGAGAGGACTTGGGGAAGTTGATCACCCAACCGAACCTTTCCAGCATAGACACCACCGTGCTGGTGTCCCCTTCCGCCTGACTGAAGGAAGGCGCCATGATGAGAAGATCGTCCAGGTAAGGCACAATGCGAATCCCCTGAGCTCTGAGCAGGGCCATCACGCCCGCCAACACCTTGGTGAACACTCTCGGAGCAGATGTGAGGCCGAATGGAAGAGCTACGAACTGAAAATGGCGATCCTCCACCACAAAGCGAAGGAACCTCTGATGAGCCGGAAAGATCGGAATGTGAAGGTAAGCATCCTTGATGTCTATGGACGTCATAAAGTCCCCCTGCCGAAGCGAACCGATCGCAGACCGCAGGGTTTCCATGCGGAACTTCCGGGGACGAATAAACCGGTTGAGAAACTTCAAATCCAGAATGGGACGGAACGACCCATCCTTTTTGGGTACAGTGAAGAGATTGGAATAATACCCGCTTCCCACCTCCGAATGAGGAACCGGACAAATGACTGCCAAATCCAGAAGATTCCTTACCGCCGCCAGGAGCCCCTGTGCGGCCAACGGATCTGAAGGTACCCGAGAAAAACCTTGGAGGAGGGCGGGACTCGAACTCCAGCTTGTAACCGGCCGACACCACCTCCCGGATCCACCTGTCCGAGACCTCCTGGTCCCAAACCCGGGAGAAGAGTCACAACCGTCCCCCCACCCGTACGGGTGAGGGCGCCCCCTCATTGCTGAGCAGGCTTAGCAGCTGACTTGGGCTTGGCGCCCCAGGCGTGCACGGGACGGCCACGGCCTCTACCCCTATTCCAACCTGCGCCCCTGGAGGCCGAGAAGCCCGCACCCCGGTTGGGTGAATAAACAACCGCCGTATTAGACAGTCCCAAGACCGGAGCATCCACCTCGGGAGGGACAGACCAACGCTTCATCAAGTCCGCCGGAAAAGGATATTTCCTATCCCAACTAAGCGGTACCCCGACGAGCCGTGTAGGCTGCTCCCATTGCTTAAAGACAACGTCCTCAAAATGCTGTTGGCTGGGAAACTCCAAGCGCTGCTTGGACCCCCCAAAAAGCTGGCCCTTAGGCCGAAGAGCAGCCTCGGGAAGGTCCAAATCCAAGACCTCAAACATTTGGGCCAAAATGCTAGACGTATCAGGAGCGGGACCCTCAGCCTGGTCCCCTTCAGCACCCAGTACCTGCTGGCCCACTGAATCATCCAAATCATCCACCAACTCCCCCTCTTCAAGGGGACGATCTGACCAATCCAGATCCTCAACGACCTCCCCGACGGAGTCCGGCGGAGGCGGAGATAGGTGTTTACGCTTAGCCGAAGCCTTCTGAGCGGACATAGCGGAAAACATCTTCTCGAGGTTGGCCAATCGGGCACACACCTCAGATTGCGTATCCCCACCCGTGACAACGTCACACGGGGTCCGGAACAGGCGAGGAGTAGAGGGAGATGGCGCGGCCGACGAAGTACCAGGCACCGGGGTGCCGGACTGGCGCTCAATGTTCCGCTGCGCACATGGAATGCATATAATGACATCATCCCCCAGGAGCGGAGTCCCACAACCCCCACACAGCCTGGATTGTCCCGAAGGACCGTTTCCGGTATCTTTGGCAGCCTCCATATGGTGCAAATTATGGTATTCGCAGAACCCAGGGATTTACGCAGTAAGCGACCCGGGATGCCCCTTTAATTCTATCTAGCTATAATTCTATACCACCCTGACCATAGGATATAAAAGGACAATATCCCAATTTTCCCAAACTAGCCAGGTACATAAGACCGGGGGAGCCCTGCAAGATGGGGTCTCAGAAAACGGGGACAACAATCAGTTCGGGCACAACAACACACAAATAAATACAATAATCATACAATATTCCACCGAAAGAGTCTTCCCCCCCCCCCCCCCCCTTAACCAAATCTAAGAAGATGGTTAATGGGTCCCGCCATCACCTCAAAAAAATTGCAGGGAACGAGGGGGAGGGAGGAAGGGGAGATGTAAAACGGAGGAAAAAGGAAGCATATGTCCATAGAAAACTCCGTTGGCCTACCCCCGTCATGCCAGGGCAGCTAAGCCACACAAGCCTACCTGGAGGAGAGCACACAATCAGCGTGACAAACCGCAGCGAGATGGCGGCCAGAAACCGCGCCACACAGGAGAGGAGGAGGAGGGCGTACCCTGGAAGCGCGGGAGCCGAGTAAGTCCCGCCCCTCCCTGACGCGACCAACCACCGAGCGGACCGCGCAACGCGGTCCCGCCCCTCTCCAACGTCGCCGAGCGTCCGGCCCAGCGAGAGCCGCGCTCGCATACCAGGCGGAACCGGCAGAGCTACCAGCCGGTCCCCAGTAAAATACACTCTCTCCCCTCTGCTGACAATTCCAAGCAGCACGCGCCTAACTCGGCGCTTCACACACACACAGGCGGGCCCGCGGCGCAGCGCGCCGCGTGACCCCGCACCTCGGCTCCTGCAGAGGAATCCCGCGCCAAATGGCGCCATCATGCCAAAGTAGTAAAACACACCCGCAGAGGCCGTATCGTCAAACACACACACACCAAACGCCCGCTGGGAACACACAGACGCCATAAACAGCAAACGCAGGAGCCCCACTCATACCAGCCAGAGCGCCGCAAGCACACACAGTCACCCATGACGCCCGGCGTCAGAGAGTAGAACACAGTCCCATGCCCAGATCACCTCATGTAAAAAAGGGCTATCTAACTGCTAGGTAGATGGGGGCATCCCACTTCCGGATCACCACTCCGGGAATCCCGCTATGCCCCACAATATGGAGTCGAGCGGAGGAGCTAATCTCCTGAGCACCTAAGGTGCCGGCTACCTTTGCCCGACCTACAGCCAAAGCTGGGAGGCTGCCAGTTAACAGGGAGGATAACAAAACAGGGCCGGGCAGAAATAGACCATGGGGGGGGGGCCGGGGGGATACCCCGGCTACCTGCAAGCAGGAGACTTCTTTCTTCTGTCTTGTCGCCACCTTGCAGAGAATAACACTGGGGAGATTGTTGGGAGGTACCAGGTATGTATAGACCGGGAGGGGCCTGTTGCTTTTTTGGAGATTCTCTGCAACACTGCCACCTAGCGGTAGGTATTACCCAAGTGTAATAATCAATGACTGAAGTGGGGTGTGTGACATACTTAGAATAAACAACTCACACCGTTTAAGGCCAAGGAACTCGTCACTATCCGGATCTAGCCCGGAAGCAGTCAACAGGTCCCTGACAACCGACCTGGTAGCCACCACCAACAGCGCCGAAGCACAGATAGGCCGCATGGCTGACCCAACACTAGCAAAACCATGACAAGCCATCTGGTCAATGCGTTTATCCTCACCATCTTTAAGAGTGGAACAATCAGGAGAATTTAGGACAGCGGTGTTGGACAACCCCAGAATCGGTGCATCCACCTCAGGAGGGGACGCCAACGCTTAACCGTATCCAAAGGGAAGGGATATTTTTTATCCCAACTCTGAGGAACGCCTGGAAGCCGAGCAGGCCTCTCCCATTCCTTAGCAATAATTCCGTCAAAATGCTTTTGATTAGGAAATTCCAATCGCGGCTTGGATTCTTCGAAAAACTCCCCCTTTTGCTGTGGAACCGCCTCAGGAGGAGAGATAGCCAGAACCTCAAACATCTGAGCCAGGACTTTAGGAATATCCGAGGAACTCCCCAAGCCCCGCTCGGTATCAGCGCCAACAAACTGCTGATCGTCTGAATTATCCGATTCCTCAAATACCTCCCCTTCCTCAAGTGGGGTGTAATCGGACCAATCTAGATTATCCACATCATCAAAATCAACCGCCGGCAAGGCCGGTGATAAGTGCTTTCTCTTAGCCAGAGCCTTTCTGGCAACCGTGCTGGAGAACAATTTTTCAAGATTGGCCAATCTGGCGCACATCTCAGATTGCAACTCCCCACCCATGACAATGTCACACGGGGCATGAATCAAGCTGGGAGGAGGAGGGGAAGAGACCGATGGTGCTGAACCAGACGCCTGGGGTCCGGACTGCCGCTTAATAGTCTGCTGTGCACATGGTATACATAGATATACATCATCCCCTGTAAGGGATGCCCCACACCCCATACACTTCCGGGATTGCCCTGAGGGGAGCCTGGTATCCGGGGATGCCTCCATACGGTGAACTTATAGGCAGTTGCAATGACCAAGGGAATTACGCATATAAGCAACCCGGGATGCCCTTTTAATGTCCCAAGTGGGAGGATTTTTGCTAAACCAATTAAAGAACCCAGGGACCCTAGGACCGGGAGAAACCCTCTAAACTCCCCAGAAGATTCTGTCTGAAAGACACAACAGAAAAAACCATCACGATAACACTGGACAAAATATATATATATATATATATATATATATATATATATATATATATTTGAAGAATAAAGGAGAGGAGGGGGCCCACAGGGCCACTCACTGTGCCGTCCAGAAGCCGAGGGAAAAGCAGTCCTCTCACATGAGGTGAAACAGGCAGAGGTGAGAAGGGGGGCGTGGCCAGCGCGCCGCGCGCGAAGTGCCTTACTCCGCCCCCCTTGCCAAGTAGAGACAACGGAGCGCAGCTCCGCAGCGGCTCCTGTCATAGGGGGGCGGGCCGCGGCGACGAAGGCCCGGCCCGTGCCCCCAAGAGTAAGAGCGTGAGGGGAAAATCTCCCCTCCGCCATGTCGCCCCAAAAGGCCGGTGCCGCGGTGAACGTGCGGCCGCGGCGCCGGTCATAAGCCAGCTAAGAGGAGGGGAGCGGGCCGTGGCTTCACTGTGAGCGCCCGGCCCCACTCCTACCACAGAGCACCGCAGTGGCGCCTGTCCTACGGGGGCGGACCGCGGCGTCTCGCCGACAGCCCGGCCCCGCCCCCGGCTGTAAGCGTGTGAGGGGAAAGCTCCCCTCAGTCGTTTACCTCAGAAAACAGGCGCCACAGCGGTAATGGCGGCCGCAGCGCCGATAGTGTACACACACACATAAAAGAAAACCAGTGCGACCAATATATTGAGGGATTACTTCAAATGTCAAAATAAATAATTAAGAAATAAATTAATTAAAGAAAAATAAAAAAGACCTAACTAGACATAAGGGCCCCCCCCCCCCCCCCGCTAGGGAGAAGGACAACCAAAGAGGGGGACCACCCAGGGTATAAGGCCGAGGGACAGGGCATCCCAAACCGGGGTCACCAACCCGGAAAACCGCCTACCCTCTTATATAGGGTCTCACGGTGGAGCATTTGCTCCTAAGCACCTAGGGTGCCATTCTACCCTCACCCGAACCAACAGCCTAGGCTGGGAGGCATGGGGATCAAAAAGAAGATCCGGGCGGAAATAGATAATTAATGGGCCGGGAGTCATCCCGGTTACCTGAAATCCCCCTGTGCAAGGAGGAGACATCATCTTCTGACTTGCTCGCCGTCTGCAGAGATGAAGACTGGGGAATGAGTGGGAGGTCCCAGGTATTTATGGACCGGGAGGGGCTTTCTTTTTCCTATCATCTCTGCAGATCGCCCTCTACAGGTCAGTATTACCCACAAGTTATGGATATCTTGAAGCGGGGTGTGTGACATACTTAGAATATGCTTATTTGTTATTGTTGTAACGTAATGTGTCCATTGTTCCTTCTCTGTATATTATCTCTCCTCCCTGAGCAGGATGTGCCCAGCTAGAAGGCCGCACAGCTTTCTGTGTTGCTTATCTATGTGTCCTGTGTGAGATTTAGTTTTGGAAAGTTGGGGGCAATAGCTGAGCGCTGCAGGGTATTAGATTGTAAGTTTCTCTTCATTAAACTGAACTTGTATGATGAAAGCTGTTGTATTCGCTGTCCCTCCGCACATCATATGAGTTCCGACCCCGGCTACGCAGACGCTCAACAGGCAGGGGTGCAGGAGGATGCCCCAGGGAATTACCCCAACCATTGTGTTTCTGAGACCTTGTTGCTGATTGGCTGTTCTGTCTTTCAGAGGAGATTCGGCGGCAGGGGGTGGAGCAATGGCTGAAGTCCCTCCCCCTGGGGGACCCCAGCAGCCCCGAGCTGCAGCTGACAGTGGGCGCCATGATCGTGGAGGAGATGAGGGCGGCCGTGGAGGCAAGGACAGGCTTCCAGTGCTCTGCTGGGATCTCCCACAACAAGGTGAGTGGCCGGGGCGCCCCCCCCTGCTGGGAGTCTCCAAACTGTCCCGCCCCCTGCTGGGAGTCTCCAAACTGTCCCGCGCCCCTGCTGGGGATCTCCAAACTGTCCCGCCCCCCTGCTGGGAGTCCCCAAACTGTCCCTCCCCCCTGCTGGGAGTCTCCAAACTGTCCCGCGCCCTGCTGGGAGTCCCCAAACTGTCCCGCGCCCTGCTGGGAGTCCCCAAACTGTCCCGCGCCCCTGCTGGGAGTCCCCAAACTGTCCTGCGCCCCTGCTGGGAGTCCCCAAACTGTCCCGCGCCCCTGCTGGGGGTCTCCAAACTGTCCCGCCCCCCTGCTGGGAGTCCCCAAACTGTCCCGTGCCCCTGCTGGGGGTCCCCAAACTGTCCCGCCCCCCTGCTGGGGGTCCCCAAACTGTCCCGCCCCCCTGCTGGGTGTCCCCAAACTGTCCCGCGCCCCTGCTGGGGGTCCCCAAACTGTCCCGCCCCCCTGCTGGGAGTCTCCAAACTGTCCCGCCCCCCTGCTGGGAGTCTCCAAACTGTCCCGCCCCCCTGCTGGGAGTCTCCAAACTGTCCCGCCCCCCTGCTGGGAGTCTCCAAACTGTCCCGCCCCCCTGCTGGGAGTCTCCAAACTGTCCCGCCCCCCTGCTGGGAGTCTCCAAACTGTCCCGCCCCCCTGCTGGGAGTCTCCAAACTGTCCCGCCCCCTGCTGGGAGTCTCCAAACTGTCCCGCCCCTTGCTGGGAGTCTCCAAACTGCCCCGCGCCCCCTGCTGGGAGTCCCCGCCCTGTGCCCCGCCCCCGCACTGCGCCCCCTGTCGGCCATGTTGGAGTCTGATCTTCCTCTCCGGGGCGCCCCCCCCTGCTGGGAGTCCCCAAACTGTCCCGCGCCCCTGCTGGGAGTCCCCAAACTGTCCCGCGCCCCTGCTGGGAGTCCCCAAACTGTCCCGCGCCCCTGCTGGGGGTCCCCAAACTGTCCCGCGCCCCTGCTGGGAGTCCCCAAACTGTCCCGCGCCCCTGCTGGGAGTCCCCAAACTGTCCCGTGCCCCTGCTGGGGGTCCCCAAACTGTCCCGCCCCCCTGCTGGGAGTCCCCAAACTGTCCCGCCCCCCTGCTGGGAGTCCCCAAACTGTCCCGTGCCCCTGCTGGGGGTCCCCAAACTGTCCCGCCCCCCTGCTGGGGGTCCCCAAACTGTCCCGCGCCCCTGCTGGGGGTCTCCAAACTGTTCCGCCCCCTGCTGGGAGTCTCCAAACTGTTCCGCCCCCCTGCTGGGAGTCTCCAAACTGTCCCGCCCCCCTGCTGGGAGTCTCCAAACTGTCCCGCCCCCCTGCTGGGAGTCTCCAAACTGTCCCGCCCCCCTGCTGGGAGTCTCCAAACTGTCCCGCCCCCTGCTGGGAGTCTCCAAACTGTCCCGCCCCCTGCTGGGAGTCTCCAAACTGCCCCGCGCCCCTGCTGGGAGTCTCCACGCTGTGCCTCGCCCCCTGCTGGGAGTCTCCAAACTGCCCCGCGCCCCTGCTGGGAGTCTCCACGCTGTGCCTCGCCCCCTGCTGGGAGTCTCCAAACTGTCCCGCCCCCTGCTGGGAGTCTCCAAACTGCCCCGCGCCCCTGCTGGGAGTCTCCACGCTGTGCCTCGCCCCCTGCTGGGAGTCTCCACGCTGTGCCTCGCCCCCTGCTGGGAGTCTCCACGCTGTGCCTCGCCCCCTGCTGGGAGTCTCCACGCTGTGCCTCGCCCCCTGCTGGGAGTCTCCACGCTGTGCCTCGCCCCCTGCTGGGAGTCTCCACGCTGTGCCTCGCCCCCTGCTGGGAGTCTCCACGCTGTGCCTCGCCCCCTGCTGGGAGTCTCCACGCTGTGCCTCGCCCCCTGCTGGGAGTCTCCACGCTGTGCCTCGCCCCCTGCTGGGAGTCTCCACGCTGTGCCTCGCCCCCTGCTGGGAGTCTCCACGCTGTGCCTCGCCCCCTGCTGGGAGTCTCCACGCTGTGCCTCGCCCCCTGCTGGGAGTCTCCACGCTGTGCCTCGCCCCCTGCTGGGAGTCCCTGCCCTGTGCCTCGCCCCTGCACTGCCCCCCCTGTCGGCCATGTTGGGGTCTGATCTTCCTCTCCGCAGGTGTTGGCCAAGTTGGCCTGTGGGCTGAACAAACCGAACCAGCAAACCATCCTGAGCCTGAGCGCCGTGCCCGAATACCTCAGCCAGCTGCCCATCACCAAGATGTAAGTGCCCTCTGGGGGGCGGGACTAATGGCTGGGTGTGGCTCCGCCCTCCTGAGCGGATTGGTGTAATAGGACTGCCCCCATCAGGCTGCCATGTGTATCCCGAGTGGCATGTAGGGGCTTAAAGTGGCTCTAACCTTCCCATGAGCCCTGCAGCTGGAGGATACTTACCTTCTCCCCACACTGGGGCCTAACACCTCAGGTCCCCACTTCCTCCTTCACTTTTCCAAGTGTACAGCACGGCCTGTTTCATTTCAATCATTACTTCTGGGTATTCTGCCACAAGGTGGCGCAGTTGACTGTAGAAACGTTGTGGCTACTCCCGGCCCCCTATAAAAAGCCAGGAAGCACCCATAGACCCCCAGTGTTTTCTCTGCAGTCATGACTGCGAAGACCAGAAGATGGCTCTCTATGGTTATTCTAAGTATGTCACACACCCCGCTTCAACTATAATAATTACACTTGGGTTACTCCACCAGCAGGTGGCGACGTTGCAGAGAAGTCTTGAAAAACAAGCCCCTCCTGGTCTATACATACCTGGGACCTCCCACTTATCTCCCAGTGTTCTTCTCTGCAAGATGGCGACAAGACAGAAGAAAGAAGTCTCCTGCTTGCAGGTAGCGGGGGTAACTCCCCGGCCCCCCTTCTGGTCTATTTCTGCCCGGCTCTTGTTGATATGCCCCTTGTGAAGCCTCCCAGCCTAGGCTGCTGGGCCGGGCGATGGTAGACGGCACCCTAAGGTGCCTAGGAGCTTAGCTCCTCCGCAGTCCCCATACTTTGAGGCAACGCGGATATCCGGTCTGGTGATCCCGGATTTGGGGATGCCCCGTCCCGTTCCACCCTATGGGTGATGGCCCTGTCCCCCGCTCGGTCCCCTTTCTCCCTACGCTAGAGGGGGGGGTCCTCCATGCTTGTGTGTTATTCTTTGTTTAGCTCATTTTCACGTTAGAGAGCTTCTGCACCTCAGGCACTCGGCGGCTGCGGCGCTCCGTGCCTGGTCAGGGCTCGCTGAGATGGCGGGGCCGGCCTCGGGGCGGGGGCCGGCCTCGGGGCGAGAGCCGGCGTCCTGCCCGCTCCCGCATGGCACCGTTGTGGGAGCCCGGGTATATGGCCGGGTTCCCGGTATTTGTGCGATGGCGGCGTCTGACGCCCTGCGAGTCGGGCGGCTGCTTCCTTGCTCTTGGGCCTCACATGGCGGGGGGGCGGGGCCGCGTCTCACGCGGCCCGCGCTTTACCGTATCTTGGAGGGGGGCGGGGCCGGGGAGCGTCTGGGACTGCCCGCCCTCCTTCTCCTTCCTCCTCGTTTCTAAGATGTGCTGCGTTGCTGCTGCTGCCGTCGGCGCCGCCATTGTGAGTCCGTTTCATGCTTCCCTCTGTAGCTGCATTGTTTTGGGATGTTTAGGGCACTCTGCCTTTACTGTAGTATGGCTCTTATAGAAGGAATCATGGCTTATTATTGCCATTCATTCAGCCTGCTCTGTGTGCTCATAAAAAGGCAAGATCCTTCTTATTTATATATTTATAATTATATATATATATATATATATATATATATATATATATATATATATAGCCTTATATCATGTGCATGTAATGTGTATGTTGTTATTGTGCCTGGTTGCATGTTTGCTCTTATTCCTTGGCCCATGGAGTGACTGTTGTCCTTTCCATTGTAGATCCCGGGATCCCATGCTGAAGGGGTCTCCCGGTCTTAGATACCTGGCTAGTTGGGTTTTTCCCTAATTAATTAATTCATTTTTCCATTCAAATCCTCCCACATGGGACATTTAAAGGGGCATCCCGGGTCGCTTATTGCATAAATCCCTGGGTAATTGCGAATACCACAATTTCACCATTATGGAGGCTTCTAGCGATACCGGAAACAGCCCTTCGGGGCAATCCAGGCTATGTGGGGGTTGTGGGGCTCCTCTCCCAGGGGATGATGTCATAATCTGCATTCCATTTGCACAGCGGCACATTGCGCGGCAGGCCGGTACTCCGGCCTCTGGCTCTTCGCCGCCCGTGTCATCACCTACCCCTCCTCGCCTGCTCCGGACCCCATGTGACGCTGTCATGGGAGGGGATTCGCAATCCCAGGTGTGCGCCAGGTTGGCCAGCCTTGAGAAAATGTTTTCCGCGGTGGTTGCCCAAAAGGCTCCGGCTAAGCGAAAACATCTTTCCCCGGTTCCGCCGGCCTGTGATATTGATGTTTTTGAGTCCTTAGACTGGTCTGATTGTTCCCCGCTTGAGGAGGGGGAGCTCCTTGTGAAATCGGATGAGCCTGATGACCAGCAACTGTTTAGTGCTGCGGGTGAGCAGGCGACGGGAGAGGTCTTTGACACTCCTTCGATCCTGGCTGAAATGTTTGAGGTCTTGGCGTTGGACCCTCCTGAGGTGGCTCCCCCGCCTAAGGGTGAGTTATTTGCGGTGGCCAAGCCGCGCATGGTTTTTCCCAATCAAAGGCATTTTGATGATGTCATCTTTAAAGAATGGGAGCAGCCTACTCGTCTTGCTGGTGTTCCGCAAGGTTGGGATAAAAAGTACCCTTTCCCGGCGGACCTGGTTAAGCGATGGTCTTCTCCCCCTGAGGTCGATGCCCCGTTTTGGGGCTGTCTGACACGGCTATGTTGCACTCCCCTGACTGTACTACCATCAAGGATGGTGAGGATCGACGGATTGACCAGCTGGCTCGCCACGGCTTTGCTAGTGTTGGTTCGGCATTGAGGCCTGTCTGTGCTTCGGCACTTTTGTTGTTGGCTTCCAGGTCCATTGTCAGGGATTTGTTGTTGGACCTTGATCCAGCTTGTGAGGAGTTTGTGGCTCTCAAGCGTTGAGTCCTTCTTGTCGTTTGTGCTTGCCGCTCAGGATGATGCCATGGTGATGTGTAGTAGGACCTCGACCTTGTTGGTGGCTATCCGGTGGTCGGTGTGGCTGCGGCAATGGACTGCTGATTTTAATTCTAAAAAGCCGCTTACGACTCTTCCCTTTTTGGGTTTGCGCCTGTTTGGTGAGAAATTGGATTCTGTTGCCAAGGGAGGTAAGTTACCTCAGCGCAAGAAACTACGCCGTTCCTTTCGGGGGGTGGCCTCTTTTAATCCCTCCTTTCGAGGAGCCAGAGCTGGCAGGGGTTCGGCCTTCGCCGTCACCAGGGGTGCCGCTTGGAACAGGGGCAGAGATCGTGGCCGTCTCGGTCACTCCTGGGGCTCCAAGCCCAATCCCGCTGCCAAGCCCGCTCAGCAATGCGGGGGCGCCCTCACCCTTACGGGTGGGGGGACGGTTGCGACACTTCTCCCAGGTCTGGGGCCAGGCGGTCTCAGACAGATGGATTCGGGAGGTGGTGTCGTCCGGTTTCAGGCTGGAGTTCGAGTCCCGACCTCCTCCAAGGTTTTTCAGGTCTCGTGTGCCTTCGGATCCTCTGGCTGCGCAGGGGCTCCTGGCGGCTGTCGGGAATCTTCTGGACAAGGCGGTCATCTGTCCGGTTCCTCCCTCGGATGTGGGCCTCGGGTATTATTCCAATCTTTTTACAGTGCCCAAGAAAGACGGTTCGGTTCGTCCCATCCTGGATCTGAAGTTCCTCAACAGGTTTATCCGTCCCCGGAAATTTCGCATGGAAACTCTGCGTTCTGCCATCAATTCTTTTCGGCAGGGGGACTTCATGACGTCCATAGACATCAAGGAGGCCTACCTTCGTGTTCCTATCTTTCCGGCACATCAAATGTTTCTCCGATTCGTGGTTGAAGACCGGCATTTTCAATTTGTGGCTCTTCCGTTCGGCCTTACCTCGGCTCCAAGGGTGTTCACCAAGGTGCTGGCAGGGGTGATGGCCCTTCTCAGAGCCCGGGGGATTCACATCGTTCCTTATTTGGACGACCTTCTCATCATGGCTTCCTCGTGCAGTCAGTCGGAGACGGACACCAGGACAGTGGTGTCCACTCTGGAGGATTTCGGCTGGGTGATCAACTATCCCCAGTCCTCCCTCTCTCCGGCCAGGGTGGTGTCCTTCCTGGGGATGTCTCTGGTTTCTTCTCAACACAGAATGTTTCTGCCTCATTCCAAGGTTCTCTTGATTCAGGACTTGGCGCAGATTCTTCTATCCAATCCTCGCCCGTCCATCCGGTTAGGGATGAGACTGGTGGGGTTGATGGTAGCTTCCTTCGAGGCATTTCCCTTTGCTTAGTTTCACACGAGGACGCTTCAGCTTCATCTGTTGGCGTCTTGGGACCGGTGCCCGAGGTCGAAGGATCTTCTGTTCCAGGGGCTGTGGGGGCCTCAGGAGGCCCACTTGCCCATCAATGTTCTGGAGCTGAGAGCCATCAGGTTGGTTCTGTCTCACTTGACACGGCAGTTGCAGGGCTTTTCGGTTCAGGTTCGGTCAGACAATCGGACGACGGTTGCTTACATCAATCACCAGGGAGGGACTCGCAGTCTTGAGTGCCTTCAGAGAGGTGTCCCTGATTCTGGCCTGGGCAGAGATTCATGTCCCTTGCATCTCGGCGGTGTACATTCCGGGAGTGGAAAGCACAGAGGCGGACTCCCTGAGCAGGTGCTCTTCCTGCCGGGGGGAATGGTCTCTCCATCCCCAGGTGTTTCGTTCTCTTTGTCTCCGGTGGGGGACACCGGAGGTGGTCCTGTTTGCCTCTCGTCACAATTACAAGCTTCCAACATTCGTGTCGCTCTCTCAGGATCCCCTGGCTCTGGCGGTGGATGCCATGGCCCTGAGCTGGGGGGACCTGGGGTTCCTTTATCTTTTTCCTCTGATTCCCATGCTAGGCAAGGTGTTGCGAAAACTGACCCTGGAAGGGGCTCCCGCCATTCTCGTGGCTCCAAGGTGGCCAAGGCGAGTGTGGTTTGCAGACATCGTTCGGCTGGCGGTGGATCAGTTCGTTCTGCCTCTTCGGCCGGCCCTGCTCACTCAGGGTCCACTGCGTTGCCCCATTTTACCAACGCTGGCTTTGACGGCCTGGCTGCTGCAACCTCCATCTTAAAGGAGGAAGGGCTTTCTGATTCTGTTATTCAGACTCTTATTAGTGCTAGGAAGAGGTCTTCTTCTACCATCTACTATAGGACTTGGAGGTCTTATATTGACTGGTGTGAGGTTAGGTCTTTGCCCTGTAGGGTCTTTTCTGTTTCCAGAATTTTGGATTTTCTGCAATCGGGGCTGGACTCTGGTCTCCAGCTGAGTACCTTGAAAGGGCAGGTTTCTGTTCTGTCTGTCTTTTTTCAAAAGGATTTTGCGCTTCATCCTTTGGTTAAGACTTTTTTCCAGGGGGTTACGCTTGTGCGACCTCCCAGAAAACCTTTGCTCCCCGTGTGGGATTTGAATCTGGTTCTCTGCTCTTCAGGGTCCTCCCTTTGAGCCTTTACAGGATATTGCTCTTTCTACTTTGACTCAGAAGGTTGCCTTTTTGGTGGCCATCACTTCTGTTCGGCGTGTCTCGGATTTGGTGGCCTTGTCGATTCAGGCTCCTTACTTTGAGAGACATCAGGACAAGGTGGTTTTTCGTTTCAAACCAGACTTTCTTCCTAAGGTTGTTTCTGCCTTTCACCTTAATCAGGACGTTGTTCTTCCATCCTTGTGTCCTAAGCCTAGGAACGACAAGGAGAGGGTTTTGCATTGTTTGGATGTGGTACGCTGTGTGAAGTATTATTTGCTTACTACTTCTTCTTTTCATAAGACTGATGCTCTATTTGTGGTGCCTTGTGGGCCTAGGAAAGGTTTGGCTCCGGCTAAGTCTTCCATCAGCAAGTGGATTCGTCAGGCTGTTGTTGAGGCCTATTCTGCCAAGGGGAAGGTTCCTCCTTTTCGTATCACTGCTCATTCTACTCGTGCTGTTGGGGCGTCTTGGGCTTTTCCGCACCAGGCTTCTGTTGCACAAGTTTGTAAGGCTGCTACTTGGTCTTCTGTTCACACCTTTTCCAAGTTTTACAAGGTTGATGTGCGGGCTTCAGCGGATGCTGTGTTTGGCCGCAAAGTTCTGCAGGCTGCAGTGGTTTGAGTTTTGCATTATGGCCTTGTTGGATACCCGCCCTTTGTGGACACTGCTTTTGGATGTCCCAAGTGTAATTATTAAAGTTGAAGCGGGGTGTGTGACATACTTAGAATAATACCATTTTGTGAATACTCACCTGTAAAATGGGTATTGTAAGTATGTCACACACCCCGCTTCACCCGCCCTTTTTGGTATCCTGGATCTTTATATGGCGAAGCTTCGTTTACAGTTTGAGGGTTACCAATGGTTTTTCCTGGTACCTTGTCTTTACTGCTGTTTGAAAACTGGGAGATAAGTGGGAGGTCCCAGGTATGTATAGACCGGGAGGGGCTCGTTTTTCAAGACTTCTCTGCAATGTCGCCACCTGCAGGTGGGTTAACCCAAGTGTAATTATTAAAGTTGAAGCGGGGTGTGTGACATACTTAAAATACCCATTTTACAGGTGAATATTCACAAAATGGTATTTTTCGCAGGCGAGCGGGGCAACCAAGCCTGCGGCCCTGTAAGCTTATTTCCACCCGCTTCCCGACCCTCTTGCCTCCCAGCCTCGGCTGACGGATTGGGTGATGGTAGGGGAGCACGTGGGTCGGGTGCTCGGTGAGCGTTGCTCCAGGCCGCAGACCCTGTACACCAAAGGGTAGCCGGCCATAGGCTTATGGTGAGTCTACTGAAGGATGGAAGTAGCCCACTGCTGCCTTTGTATCGGGGGTGAGTTGTGTTTACTTAGGGGTTGTTAGTGTGCCTGTTCCCATTCCCCCTTCCTCCTCTTCCACCCCCCCCTCTCTCCCCTCCGGTCCCTCAGATCGGGTGCCGTTCCCGCTGCTGCTTGCCCTCTTCTCTTCCCCTTCCCCTCTTCCCGGCGTTGCGTTGTCGGGGGGGGGGGGGGTTGACGGCGTGCGCTTATTGTCTGCTCCCTGCCTGCGGGAGGCGCTATGATGCTGCGGGTGGGGTTTTGGCCCTATCATGGCGCTGGCCGCCTTATCACATTGCGCAGGCGGTTTTTCGCGCCCTTGGGGGGGCGGCGCCACGGGATGATGCGTATCGTTGCTGTGGACCCCTTCCTCGTGGTGTGTTGCGGCGGTGACACCTTCCTTCCCCGGGCTCCCTCTGCGGATCCTCAGCCTGTGCCTGACTGTCGCTTGTGCACGCTGAGCTTGCCTTCACATCGCGCGGTTTGTGTCCCGTGCGCCCAAAGTATCAATGCGGAACAGGTTGGGCCGAGCGCCTCTCTTCCCAGCCCTGTCCTCCCGACAGCATCTCCTTCTCCCCCCGCGCCTGCATTTAGCCCCCAGTGAGGGGGAAGCCAGCAGGGGGTCGCAATCGGATCTGGCGCTGTGCGTGGACAGCATTGAGCGAAAACTGGCCTGGCCGGCGGCGGGTAAGGCCTCTAACAAAAAGAGGCATCTAGACGCCGATTAGTCCCTCTTAGCCGATGAGGACGAGGGCCTTGACATGTTCGGTGGCTGTGACTTGGCTGTGAGTTGTTCCGTGACTCGGACTCCTCTGGGGATCGTCAGGGCGAGTGCGATAGTGGCTTAGGGTCTTCCTCGGATGAGGATACCTGGCTCCCGGATGATACCGACAGGCTCCTGTCGGCTGTTTTTGATACATTGCACATCGCCCCCCCAAGGTGGAGAAGAAGCAGGGCGAGCTCTTACACCCTGACAAACTACGCCTGGAGTTCCCGGAACAGGGCCATTTCTCTAATATGTTCCTCAAGGAGTGGGAACGTCCTAACAGGTTACCCTTGGTGCCCAAGGAGTTAGACAGAAGGTATCCCTTCTCAGCCGATTCGGTTAGGCGCTGGTTGTGCCCACCTGAGGTGGACGCCCCGGTCCTGGGGCTATCCAACACTTCGGTCATGGCGTCCCCAGACACTACCACCTTGCGTGATAGCGCGGACCGACGCATGGATCAGCTGGCTTGTAATGCCTTCACCTTTGTAGGTGCCGGTCTGCGCCGTGGCTATTGTGGTCATTGCTATTAAAAAGGTCAGGCGCCTTGCTGTGGCCGCCTGATCTCGAAAGAGAATGGAGGATTTTAAAGGACCTTTTGCTTTGCTCTGATTTTGTTGCCTTCGTGCTGGCTGCCATGGATGACGCCGTCCGGCTTGGCAATAGGGCCTCGGCCCTGCTGGTTGCTATGCGCAGGTCTGTCTGGTTGTGTCAGTGGGCGGCTGACACCGCCGCTAAGAAGTCTCTCACTGGGTTTCCTTTCAATGGCCTTCGTCTCTTTGGTGAGCGTCTTGACGCTCTGACCAAGGATGGTAGGCTTCCCCAGCGTAGAAAGCAGGCTCAGCCCTTTCGGGGATCTTTCGGGGATCCTCTTCCTTTTGCCCTTCAAGGGGAGGTCGTGGATCCTCCTTTTCAGGTAGTCGCAGAGACTCTTGGGGTCGAGGCAGATCACGTGGTCGCCCCGGTCTCTCCTGGGGAACCAAGCCCAAACCCCCTACCAAGGCCCCTCAGGCATGAGGAGGCGCCCTCACCCGACTTAAGGACACTGCTATTGGATGTCCCAGAAGTAATGATTGAAAGGAAACCGGCCGTGCTGTACACTTGGAAAAATACAATTGTGTGATTACTGACCTGTAGCATTGATTTTCCTGTGCACAGCACGCCTGCTTCATCCCTCCCTTGTATCGTTGCCCTCAGTTGCCTCTTTATGGTGATTGGTTTTAGCCTTTTTGAGGCTGTGTATTCTTTTCTCATGGTTTATCTCCTGGCTTCTTGCATTACTGCTTTTCAACACTGGGGGTCTATGGGTGATTCCTGGATTTTTATATGGGGCCGGGAGGAGCCACAAGTCTTCTGCAGTCAGCTGCGCCACCTTGTGGCGGAATACCCGGAAGTAATGATTGAAATGAAGCAGGCCGTGCTGTGCACAGTAAAATCAATTCTACAGGTGAGTAATCACAGAATTGTATATTAAGGACCGTAATGGCAGCCAGTCATGTGACAGCTGGCAGGTTTGATGTGCAAGCACGATTGGTCCCCATCAGTCATGTGATCAGCCATGCTGGTTCCTCTTTGAAATGCACCATAAACCCCATTGGTCCCCGGCAGTCATGTGATCGGCTGCCAAACAATGAATGAGGAAGTGGTAACCATTGGCTGACTTGTCTTTACTTCCTCATTACATCACATCCACTTGAGACTCTTTGGGGTGCTGCTCCTCTATGTGGTGGCTTCCAGAATCGGGGTGCCCCGCTGTGTGTACCCCCCCCCCCCCCATATGACCCCATACACTCACCTTCCTCTCACTCCCGCAATGCACTTACTTTCACACGGCTCTGCTCATTTAGACTCCAGGGCCTGCGAAGTTCCCCCTTAATAAAGACCAACCCCCAAAAATAAAAAAGAAAGCCCAGTGCTGGCAGATTTACAGCCCCTGGGGAATACCGAACCCCAAAAAGCCCCCCCCCCCCCCCCCCCCCGGGATGCCGCTGTGTGTGAAACCCTCATTATCGCCTCGGTCATGTACGAGCTGTCGTCCAATCAGAACGCACCTCGGAGGGGAGTGAGTTCTGAAAGAGACGTTGGCCACGCCCCCGCTGCCAGACACCAGGTAAGTGCTGGGGAGATCTGGGCATGTGCAGTGGGATTGGTTCCTGGGGAAGGTTATTGTGGATTCCAGGGTTTCCCATGGTGGGTGGGGCATCCCATACTGCAGCGGGTGCGCGCCTCGTTGTGACAGTTTCCCTCTCTCCTCCTCAGGCGCCATCTTGGCGGGAAGCTGGGCGTATCGGTGAAGGAGATCCTGGGCGTGGACTACGTGGGTCAGATGACCCAGTTCAGCGAATCACATCTGCAGAGCCACTTTGGGGATAAAACTGGGTGAGTGTCGGCTCTGTGCTGCAGTATGATGTCACCTGGCTGCAGTATGATGTCACCTGGCTGCAGTGCTGTGATGTCACCTGGCTGCAGAGCTGTGATGTCACCTGGCTGCAGAGCTGTGATGTCACCTGGCTGCAGAGCTGTGATGTCACCTGGCTGCAGTGCTGTGATGTCACCTGGCTGCAGTATGACGCCATGTTTCCTGTCCCCAGCTCCTGGCTGTTCTCTCTGTGTCGGGGAATAGAGGACGAGCCGGTGAAGCCGCGACAGCTGCCAAAATCCATCGGCTGCAGCAAGACCTTCCCGGGGAAGACGGCCCTGTGCACCCGCCAGCAGGTGAGGGGGAGGGGCTAATGCTGCCGCCAGCAGGTGAGGGGGAGGGGCTAATGTTGCCGCCAGCAGGTGAGGGGGAGGGGCTAATGTTGCCGCCAGCAGGTGAGGGGGAGGGGCTAATGTTGCCGCCAGCAGGTGAGGGGGAGGGACTAATGCTGCCGCCAGCAGGTGAGGGGGAGGGACTAATGCTGCCGCCAGCAGATGAGGGGGAGGGGCTAATGCTGCCGCCAGCAGATGAGGGGGAGGGGCTAATGCTGCCTCTCAGTAATGATGCAGCGCTGGCTCTTGCAGTTGTCTCTGGAGTTGTGCAGGGAGGAGGGCGGGACCTCGATTGGGGGCGTGGTCTCAGCACAGTCTGTCCTCCCACAGGTGCAGGTCTGGGTTGGGGGGGCGGGGCCTCAGCACAGTGTGTGTCCGCAGGTGCAGCATTGGCTCTGGGAGGAGAGGTGGGGCCTCGGTGGAGGCGTGGTCTCAGCAGTGTGTATCCCCGCAGCTGCAGCTCTGGATTGGGGGGCATGGTCTGGGTCGGGGGCGTGGTCTCAGCACAGTCTGTGTCCCCACAGGTGCAGCTCTGGGTTGGGGGGCGGGGTCTGGGTTGGGAGGGGCGGGGCCTCAGCACAGTGTGTGTGTCCACAGGTGCAGCATTGGCTCTGGGAGGAGAGGCGGGGCCTCGTGGAGGCGTGGTCTCAGGTGTGATGCAGCACTGGCTCTGGGAGGAGAGGTGGGGCCTCGTGGAGGCGTGGTCTCGTGTGTGATGCAGCACTTGCTCTGGGAGGAGAGGTGGGGCCTCGGTGGGGGCGTGGCCTCGGCTGGAGGCGTGGTCTCAGCATTGTGTATCCCTGCAGGTGCAGCACTGGCTCTTGCAGTTGGCCCTGGAGCTGGAGGAGCGGCTGCAGAAGGACAGGGAGGCGGTGAGTACCGTTGCTATGGTTACATGCCCAGGGATTAATGATTGGTCTGAGAGCTAAGCTCCGCCCCTTTCTCCGCCCCTCCAGAATCAGCGCGTGGCCAAGCTGCTGACGGTGGGGGTGCATCGGGCGGGGGATCCCAGGTACAGCAGCCAATCGCGGTGCTGCGCCCTCACCCGATACGACGCCCAGAAAATCAGCGCTGACGCCTTCGCACTCCTGAAAGGGTTCAACACAGCGGGAGCGCAGCAAGCCGCATGGTAAGTGCAGGCAGGGGGCGGGGCCACTCTGCAGGGGGCGGGGACACTGAGGGAACCTATGGGATTTTCCCATTGCATGGCACGGCCTGCTTCATGAAGTCATTATGTCTGGGATATTCTGCCACAAGGTGGCGCAGTGCACTGCAGGAGAGTTGTGGCTCCTCCCGGCCCCCTATAAAAACGGAATCACCATAGACTTATCCAGTGTTCTCTCTGCAGTGATTCTGCGAAGATAGAAGATGTCTCTCTCTATATTGCGCAGGTGAGCGGGGTAACCAAGCCTGCGGCCCTGTATGTCTATTTCCACCCGTTTCCGGACCCTCTATGCCTCCCAGCCTCGGCTGACAGATCGGGCGAGGGTAGAGGAGCACTAGGGTCAGGTGATCGGGGAGCGCTGCTCCAAGTCGCAGACCCTGTAACACAAAGGGGAGCCGGCCATAGGCTTTATGGTGAGCCTGATAGGGATGCGGAGTTCCTGGCTTCTGAGGGGGGTGTTTTTGGGGACTGTTTACTCGTTCTGACATTTTGGGGTCCCCCCCGTCCCTGGTTTGGCTCTCGCCGCTGCTCGCCTTGCTTTCCTCGCTCCCTCCCCATAGTGTGCTTGGGAGGGGGCGGGGCCGGTGGATGACGCGTATCGCCTACCCTTGAAGCCCCCTCAGGCATCAAGGGGCACCCTCACCCATCCGGGTGGGGGACGGCTTCGGCTCTTTGCTCACGTCTGGAGGCTCCGCGTCTGAGACGGGTGGATTCAGGAGGTGGTGTCCTCCGGTTACAAGATAGAGTTTGCTGTGCGGCCTCTCCCAAGATTCCTCAGATCCCGGATGTCTCAAAACCCTCTGTCAGCGGTTCAACGTCTGTTTGAGTCAGGAGTCTTTTGCCTGGTGCCTTCCCAGGAACGGGGTCGAGGGTTCTACTCCAATCTGTTCACAGTCCCCAAAAAGTCCTGGACTTGAAGGGTCTCAACAAGTTTGTCAGGTTCAAGCATTTTTGCATGGAGACGCTACGCTCTGCTGTCAGTACCCTTCGCCCGGACATCAAGGATGCCTACCTTCACGTGCCAATCTTTCCAGGTCATCGGAGATTTCTCAGGTTCGCTCTAGAGGATCAGCATTACCAGTTTGTGGCCTTACCGTTCGGTATCACATCGGCGCCTCGGGTGTTGACCAAGGTGCTGGCGGGCGTGATGGCTCTGCTGCGGAATCAGGGCATTCACATCCTCCCTTACCTGGACGACATTCTGATTGTGGCTCAGACTCTTCATCAGGCCGAGAAGGATACTCAGGTGGTGACCTCCACTCTCGAGTCCTTCTGCTGGGTGATCAACTTTCCCAAGTCTTCACTGTCTCCGTCCTTGGTGAGGTCCTTTCTGGGCATGACTCTGGATACCTCTCAGGTCAAGGTGTTCCTGCCTCAGCAGAAGGTGGAGGGCCTTCAGACGCAGGCACGGGCTCTGCTCTTGTGTCCTCATCCCTCCATCCGGCAAGGGATGCAGTTAGTGGGCCTGATGGTGTCCTGCTTCGAGGCGGTCCCCTTTGCTCAGTTTCACATGCGACCTCTTCAGTTGCACCTTTGTCAGTTTGGGATCGGGACCCTGTGTCCCTGGATCAGGAATTTGCTCTGTCCCCCTTGGCCAGACAGTCCTTCTCGTGGTGGCTGGACTCAAGGAACCTTCTGGTGGGCAGGACATTTCTGCCTCCGTGCTGGGAGACTGTCACCACAGATGCCAATCTGACCAGTTGGGGGGGGGGGGCTTTTGGAAGTCTCTGAAGTTCCAGGGTCAGTGGGGCCCCCAGGAGGCCCATGCTCCCATCAATGTCCTGGAACTGAGGGCGATCAGGTTGGTTCTTTCTCAGCTGACCTCACACCTTCGGGGTCGGGCTGTTCAGATCCGCTCATACAACCAGACGGCGGTTGCCTACATCAATCATCAGGGAGGGACTCGGAGCAAGCGAGCCCTCAAGAAAGTGTCCCTGATACTGTCTTGGGCGGAAGAGAATGTCCCCTGCATCTCGGCGGTTTACATTCCAGGGGTGGAGAACCAGGAGGCAGACTCCCTGAGCAGGGGGACGTCTCGGCTGGGGGAATGGTTCTTGAGCAACAAGGTATTTCACTCCCTGTGTCTCCGCTGGGGTCAGCCGGATGTGGACCTGTTTGCGTCCCGCCACAATCACAAGCTTCCCAGGTTTGTCTCCCTGTCACATGACCCTCTGGCCTTCGCCACAGATGCGCTAGCAATGCCTTGGACGGAGTTTTGGCTCCTCTATGTGTTCCCTCCTTTACCTCTGCTGGGCAGGGTGCTGCGCAAGATAGCCCAGGAGGGGGTACCAGCCATTCTGGTGGCCCCCTGTTGGCCAAGGAGGGTGTGGTTCGCAGACGTCGTGCAGTTGGCAGTAGATCAGTACTTTTTGCCCAAGGATCCAGATCTTCTCACTCAGGGACAACTGTGCCATCCCAATTTACAAACGCTGGCTTTAATGGCTTGGCTGCTGAAACCTCCATCTTGACAGAGAAGGGGTTGCCGGCCTCTGTTGTTGATACCATGATTAAGGCTAGGAAGAAATCCTCGTCCTTTATCTATTACAGGGTCTGGCATGCTTACATTGCCTGGTGTGAGTCCAAGTCTCTTCCTTGTCGGGTGTTTTCTATCCCCAGGGTTCTGGAATTTTTGCAACATGGTTTGGATTCGGGCCTTCAGCTTAGTACCCTCAAGGGACAGGTGTCGGCTCTGGCAATTTTTTTCCAAAGATCCTTTGCCAATCACCGGTTGGTTAAGACTTTTTTTCCAGGGAGTTACTCATGTGCGTCCGCCACGTAAGCCTATGCTACCGGTTTGGGACTTGAATCTGGTGTTGTCTGCTCCGCAGGGTCCTCCCTTTGAGCCTATCCGTGGGGCTACTTTGCCCATTCTGACTCTTAAGGTGGCCTTTTTGGTGGCCATTACTTTGGTCAGGCGAGTTTCTGAGCTGGCGGCGCTTTCCATCAAACCTCCTTATTTAGAGCGGCATCAGGATAAGGTGGTGTTTTGACTTAAGCCGAATTCTTGCCTAAGGTTGTGTCTGCTTTTCATCTCAATCTGGACATTGTCTTACCTTCCTTGTGTCCTAACCCTGCTAATTCCAAGGAGCGGACCCTTCATTCTCTGGATGTGGTCAGGGCTCTGAAGTTTCATTTGGTTGCTACTGAGCCTTTCAGGAAATCTGATGCTCTTTTTGTTCTTCCTGCTGGGCCTAGGAAGGGTTTGCCTCCGGCTAAATCTACTATCAGCAAGTGGATTCGTCAGGCGGTGGAGCAGGCCTATTCTGCTAAGGGGAAGGTTCCTCCTTTTAGAATTACTGCTCATTCCACTCGTGCTATTGGTGCCTCTTGGGCTTTTCAGCACCAGGCTTCTGTTGAACAAGTTTGTAAGGCCGCTACTTGGTCTTCTGTTCATACTTTTTCCAAGTTTTACAAGGTTGATGTTAAGGCCTCAGCTGATGCTGCTTTTGGCCGCAAGGTGCTTCAGGCGGTAGTGGTTTGAACTGCCTGCTGTTACTTTTTGGGAATCCCACCCTACCTTACGGACACTGCTGTTGGACGTCCCATACGTAAGGACTTTTTGAAGCAGGCCGTGCCATGCAATAGGAAAAAGACAATTCTGTGAGTACTCACCTGTAGAATTGCTTTTACTATGCATGGCACGGCCTGCTCCGCCCCTCCCTTGTTATCGTTATTCTTGGTTGCCTCTTTATGGTGATTGTTCCAAGTTAGTTGAGGTTGTTACTCTTTTTTACCTTTATTATCTCCCGGCTTCTTGTATAACTGCTTGTCAACACTGGAGAAGTCTATTGGTGATCCTGTTTTTATATGGGGCCGGGAGGAGCCACAACTCTTCTGCAGTGCACTGCGCCACCTTGTGGCGGAATATCCCATACGTAAGGACTTCATGAAGCAGGCCGTGCCATGCATAGGAAAAGCAATTCTACAGGTGAGTACTCACAGAATTGTATTTTTGCTGCGGTTCGGTTCTCAACACTTAGAATGGGAGGGGGAGGTCTCCATGGAGTGGGTGGGGCTACTCTGCAAGGGGCGTGGCCATTAAGGGGGCTGGTGATGCAGTTTGTGGGATTACAATTATATGTGGGTGGGGAGGTCTCCATGGAGGGGGTGGGGCTACTCTGCAGGGGGCGGGGCCACTAAGGGATTAAGGAGGCTGGTGATGCAGTTTGTGGGATGATAGATTATATGTGGGTGGGGAGGTCTCCATGGAGTGGGTGGGGCTACTCTGCAAGGGGCGTGGCCATTAAGGGGGCTGGTGATGCAGTTTGTGGGATTATAATTATATGTGGGTGGGGAGGTCTCCATGGAGTGGGCGGGGCTACTCTGCAAGGGGCGTGGCCATTAAGGGGGCTGGTGATGCAGTTTGTGGGATTATATGTGGGTGGGGCTACTCTGCAGGGGGCGGGGCCACTAAGGGATTAAGGAGGCTGGTGATGCAGTTTGTGGGATTTATAGATTATATGTGGGTGGGGAAGTCTCCATGGAGTGGGCGGGTCTACTCTGCAGGGGGCGGGGCCACTAAGGGATTAAGGAAGCTGGTGATGCAGTTTGTGGGATGATAGATTATATGTGGGTGGGGAGGTCTCAATGGAGTGGGCGGGGCTACTCTGCAGAGGGAGGAGCCACTGAGGAAACCTATTGGATTTTGCTGCTCCTGCGGTGCTCACCACTTAGAGTGGGAGGGGTCTCAGAGTGGGCGGAGCCTTTCACTTTTCTGTAAGATTTGCCTGACTTATGTTTGATGCGGCCATCTTTGTTCCTGGCAGGTCTCCGCCCCTTCAGATGCTTTCCCTTTCTACCAGTAAGTTCACAGAGATGCCGGCCTTTGGGGGCGGGATCACCAGCTTCCTCAGCAAGGAGCCGCCCTCTACCCAGAATCCCCCAGCCTCCCCCGCCCCACCCTCAGCTGGCACTTCCTGTACCCAGAATCCTCGGCTGGCCCTCACCCCGCCCTCCACCAGCTGCCGGAAGACGCCCAGGAAGGAGGGTAAAACTCCCAGCATCCTCCAGGCCATGTTCCAGAGGGCGGCTGAGAAGAAAAAGGAAAGTTTGGAGTCCCCGCCCCTTTTATCCAATGACTCCGCCCCCATTGAGCATTCTGCCAGTCCAGAAAAGATGGAGTCTGGGCACACTTCCTGTTTCCTGTCCGGACCCCTGTGCGATCTGGAGGCGGAGCCAGAGCCGCCAGGATTACTGGTCGAGAGCCAGAGCCCCGCCCCTGAGGGAGAGCTGCTTGCAGAGCTCCTCCCTTTCCCAGAATCCCCCGCGGCTGAGGACATGATGAGCTGCGAGAAGTGTGGGCGTCGCCTGCTGGTGTGGGACGTCCCCGAGCACATGGACTTCCACTACGCGCAGGAGTTACAGGACTCCTTCATGGCTCCTCCCACAACACCGGCCCCGCCCAAAAACAAGGGCAAGAGCCTCCCAACGCTGAGCGCCAAGCGTCGACGCACACTGGACGCCTTCTTCAAGAAAGCTCCCATGTGATTGGCCGAGAGCCTTCATTTTACCCAATAAATTCTGCTGCTATGTCATAGTCCCGCCCCCTGCTTCTCATTGCGCGGAGTGATGGGCGGAGCCTCTGCTGGAGTTCCTCTAATTCCCTGCTGGGAACCATGGTGGGTGTGTGCAGCCAGAGGCCACGCCCAGCAATCTGCTCGTTTATTAATATGCATAGTAATCCATTGTGATTGGAGGAGAGTCCGCGCATGTGAGGTGAGATGTCGGATGCCTTCAGAGCTTTCACACACACAGAGGTGATGCGGACCGTGATGCCCCCTGTGGTCACTCCCTATAAATGGCTCTCCCGCATTGTGATGTCATGCTGTGCTCCCATGTGACCACAAGCAGCCTATCAGTGCTGGCCTGGCAGCGGTGAGTATACAGACACCCGGGTTCTTGCTATAGCGGTGGTGATGTGCAGGGGGGCATCCCGGGTGCGTGAGCGTTGGGAAGATGATATTCAGGGATACTGAGAGGCCTCAGGAAACAGCCTGGAGGTTACCCCCGGCAATGAGGGGCATATTCCCTGTGGGATGCCGGGGTAGGGGCATTAGTTGAGAAGTTAAGGGCTGGGCCCTATGGACTGCCCCCCCCCCCCCCCCCACACACACACACACACACGGCTCTCCACAGGCTGTCTGGGGGGAGGGGGGCTTGGTCCTCAGTGTCTGTGCGCTCACCTAGGCATGACCCCGCCCACACACCTGTGCGCTCACCTAGGCACCACCCCACCCACACACCTGTGCGCTCACCTAGGCACGACCCCGCCCACACACCTGTGCACTCACCTAAGCACGACCCCGCCCACACACCTGTGCGCTCACCTAGGCACCACCCCGCCCACACACCTGTGCGCTCACCTAAGCACGACCCCGCCCACACACCTGTGCGCTCACCTAAGCACGACCCCGCCCACACACCTGTGCGCTCACCTAAGCACAACCCCGCCCACACACCTGTGCGCTCACCTAAGCACGACCCCGCCCACACACCTGTGCGCTCAGCTAAGCACGACCCCGCCCACACACCTGTGCGCTCACCTAGGCACGACCCCGCCCACATACCTGTGCGCAGCACGCTCGGATCTGAGCACACTGGAGGCCGCATCCCCCACACCGGACATTCACAAATACCTGGCACAGGTGCGCGCCTTGCCAGAGGGATCGTGGGGAGACGGGCGACGTGGGGGTATCCCCTGGGGGGAGGAAATCCAGCAATCTTATAGCTTTCAAGGCTGGGCGTGGGGTTTGGGTCCCCTTTAATGACACATCAGATGAATTCTAGTATGAAACACTTATTTACATACAAATCTTTAACACGGCTTCACATAACACATCACAGGAGCTTCAGTGACACACTCTGCTGGTTTGGTTGGGCTTTAAAATGTTCTTATCATGTCGGATTCCTCCAACGCGTTTCACCCAACTGACTTCCTCAGGGAGGATTATAATCCAGCTTTAATGTAATTCTATATAATGTTATAACTGGGGGGAACAGGAAGTGGGAGGTGATGTTCTTCCTGGGGAAGGAGCCCACAAGGGGGAGGGTCTTTAGCTGTGTAATCTCCAGCACACGTCTGCCACCTCCTGGTGCTGGAGAGGAACAGGAAGTGGGAGGTGATATCCTTCCTGGGGGAGGGGCTTCAGCTGTGTATAATCTCCAGCACACGTCTGCCACCTCCTGGCTGCAGGAAGATATTACCTCCTGAAGGACTCGCTCCGAGTCCCGCCCTGGTGATTGATATAAGCGACAGCCGTCTGATTGTCCGAGCGAACCTGAATCGCACAACCCCTTAAATGTGGAGTCAAGCGAAGAAGCACCAACCGGATCGCTCTCAACTCCAAGAGATATATGGGTAAGCGGTTCTCCTGCAGACCCCACTGACCCTGGATCTTCTGCGTCTGCCAAACGCCTCCCCAGCCAGTCAGACTGGCATCCATGGTAACTATCTCCCACCGGGGAGTCAGAAGGGACTTGCCTGCCAACAGGTTCCTGGAGTCCAACCACCACAAGAGGGACTGCCTGGCCCGGGGGGGACAGCAACAATTCCTGTTCCAGCGACTCCTTCATCCGGTCCCAGCCGGTCAACAGGTTCAACTGAAGAGGTCTCATGAGAAATTGGGCGAAGGGCACTGCCTCGAAGCATGATACCATTAGGCCCACCAACCTCATCCCCTGACGGATCGACAACTGTTGACAAGACAGCAAGGCCTGCACCTGCGTCTGGAGTCCCTCCACCTTCTGCTGGGGCAGGAATACCTTGACCTGAGAGGTGTCCAACGTCATGTCCTGGAAGGACCTCACCATTGAGGGAGTGATAGAAGACTTGGTGTAATTGATTACCCAGCCAAAATCCTCGAGAGTGGATAACACTGTCCGGGTGTCGCTCTCGGCCTGCTGAAGGGACTGGGCCGCAATCAGCCAGTCGTCCAGATAAGGAAGAACATGAATGCCAGTTCCTCAGGATGGCCATGATGCCTGCCAGCACCTTGGTGAACACACGGGGAGCTGAGACTATCCCGAATGGCAGTGCCACAAACTGGTAATGCTGCTCCTCCAGTGCAAACCTCAGAAACTTCTGATACCCCTGAAAAATCGGGATGTGCAGATAAGCATCCTTGATATCCACCGTGGTCATGAAATCGCCGGGTCGAAGCGAGCTCCCCGCCAACCGTAAGGTCTCCATGCGGAAATGTGTGACTCTGACAAACCTGTTGAGACCCTTCAGGTCCAGGATAGGCCTCAACATTCCGTCCTTCTTGGGAACCGTGAACAGGTTGGAGTAGAAGCCTTGACCCTGTTCCTGACGAGGTACAGGACAAATCTCCCCTAACCGCAGGAGGTGTTGCACAGCCGTTTTCAAACCCTGTGCCTTCAATGGGTTCTGGGATATTCTAAGTATGTCACACACCCCGCTTCAAGATATTCATAACCTGTGGGTAATATGATCTGTAGAGGGCGAACTGCAGAGATGATGGGAAAAAAGAAGCCCCTCCCAGTCCATAAATACCTGGGACCTCCCACTCATTACTCAGTCTTCATCTCTGCAGTCGGCGAGCAAGTCAGAAGATGATGTCTCCTCCTTGCACAGGGGGATTGCAGGTAGCCGGGACAACTCCCGGCCAGTTATTTTTCTATTTCCGCTCGGACCCTTTTTTCCTTAATTAATCTTTGTTATATGACATGCCTCCTAGTCTTGGCTGCTGGTCCGGGCGAGGGTAATTCAGCACCTCAGGTGTTCAGGAGCTAGGCTCCACCGCGAGATCCTATATAAGAGGGTAGGCGGTAACACCGGGTTGGTGACCCCGGTTTGGGATGCCCTGTCCACCGACGGTATGTCCTACTTGGCCCCTTTCCACCTTTACTAATTTGGGTTGGGGGCCCCCCTTTTTAGCATAGCTGTTAGGCTAGTTTTTATTTGCAGTTTTGGACCGTGTTAGGAGCGCTGCCCTCACTTGGGTATACAGCACGTCCTGCTTCTCTATCCTTCTACTATGCAGGAATCTATTCGTGGTACACCGCCTACGGAGCTTGTTGAGGTGCTGCGTGTTGATGGGGAGCGTCTGGAAGTAATCCCTCAATGAATTTGGAAAGTGTTGTGTGTGTTTTACATTTTTTGTCTGGCACCGCGGACGCACTATCGCCGCGGTGCTAATTTTTACCTCAGAGTGTGTTGAGGGGAGCTCTCCCCTCATGCACTCTTAGTTGGGGGCGGGGCCGGGCCTTCGGCGCGAGGGATGTTTAGGGGATGTTTAGGGGGATGTTTAGGGGGTTCCTCCTGGACCTAAGGTCCCTGGGTTTATTAATCTTCACATACAAATCCTCCCACTTGGACATTAAAAGGGCATCCCGGGTTGCTTATTAGCGTAATTCCCTCGGTCATTACAAATAACTACAAGTTCACCGTATGGAGGCATTCCCGGATACCGGGCTCCCCTCGGGGCAATCCCGGAAGTGCATGAGTTGTGGGGTATCCCTAACAGGGGATTATGTATTTTTATGTATACCATGTGCACAGCAGACTATTACACGGCAGTCCGGACCCCAGACTTCTGGGTAAGCACCGCCGGCTCCCCCTCCTCCCCCTCCCACTTTGACTCGGGCCCCGTGTGACGTCATGAGTGGGGTGTCACAGTCTGATGTGTGTGCCAGCTTGGCCACTCTTGAAAAATTATTTTCTACCACGGTTGCCAAAAAGGCCACCGCTAAGAGAAAGCACTTGTCACCGGTCACTACGGCATTTAATTAAGTGGATTATCTGGATTGGTCAGATTACTCTCCACTGGAGGAAGGAGAGTTGTTTGAGGAATCTGATACTTCAGATGATCAGCAATTTGTTGGCGCTGATTCTGAGAAGGGGGCAGGGTCTTCCATTGATACTCCTAATCAAAAGCATTTTGATAAAATTATTTCTAAGGAATGGGAGAGGCCTGCTCGGCTCCCAGGCATTCTTCAGAGTTGGGATAAAAGATATCCTTTCCCTTTGGATACGCTTAAGCGCTGGGCGTCCCCTTCCGAGGTGGATGCACCAATTCTGGGGTTATCCAACTCAGCTGTTTTAAATAACTCTGATTGCTCCTCCCTTAAAGATGGCGAGGATAAACGCATTGACCAGATGGCTTGTCATGGTTTTGCCAGTATTGGGGCAGCCATACGGCCTGTTTGTGCCTCATCGCTGTTGGTGGTGGCTACCAGGTCGGTGGTCAGGGACTTGTTGTCTTCTTCCGGTTTGGATCCGGACAGTGACGAATTTCTTGGACTTAAACGATGTGTGTTGTTTTTGTCCTTCATGTTAGCCGCTTTGGATGATTCCTTGATGATGTGTAGCAGAGCTTCGGCTCTGCTGGTGACTATCAGGCGTTCAGTTTGGTTGCGCCAGTGGGCGGCTGATTTTGGGTCAAAGAAGTCGCTGACGTCTCTTCCCTTCGTGGGTTTTCGTTTTTTTGGAGAAAAATTGGACTCCGTAGCTAAAGGTGGTAAGTTACCTCAACGCAAGAAGCAACGACGTCCCTTTCGAGGAGCGGCTTCTTTCACTCCTTCCTTTCGGGGATCCAGAGCGGGAAGAGGATTTGCCTTCCCTTCTTCAAGAGTAGATTCCTGGAATAGGGGCAGAGGACGTGCCCGTTCAGGATACAATTGGGGCTCAAAACCCAAACCCGCGGCCAAGCCTGCTCAGCAATGAGGGGGCGCCCTCACCCGTGCGGGTGGGGGGACAGCTGCGACACTTCTCCCAGATCTGGATTTGGGAAGTTTCGGACAAATGGATCCGGGAAGTGGTGTCTTCCGGCTACAAGCTGGAGTTCGAGTCCCGCCCCCCTCTGCGTTTCTTCAGGTCTCGGGTGCCCCCGGACGCACTGGCCACACAGGGGCTCCGGGAGGCGGTTTCAAGTCTTCTAGAAATAGCGGTCATTTCTCCAGTGCCCCCATCAGACCGGGGTCAGGGTTTTTACTCAAACCTGTTCACGGTCCCCAAAAAGGATGGCTCTATCCGGCCCATCCTGGATCTGAAGATTCTCAACAGGTTTGTCAGACTGCGAAAAATTTCGCATGGAAACTCTGCATTCAGCTATCCACTCTCTTCGTCAGGGGGACTTCATGATGGCCATAGACATCAAGGACGCTTACCTCCATGTTCCGATTTTTCCCGTGCACCAGAGATTTCTCAGGTTCGTGGTGGAGGATCGGCACTTTCAGTTTGTAGCTCTTCCTTTTGGTCTCACCACAGCTCCAAGGGTTTTCACCAAGGTGCTTGCTGGGGTGATGGCTCTCCTCAGAGCGCAGGGAATTTGCATAGTGCCATATCTGGACGATCTCTTCATCATGGCATCGTCATTCAGCCAAGCGGAATTGGACACCAGGACGGTAATATCCACTCTGGAGAGGTTCGGCTGGGTGATCAACTACCCCAAGTCCTCCCTTTACCCGTCCAGGATGGTATCCTTTCTGGGAATGTCTCTGGATACAGATCAGGCTAGAGTGTTCCTTCCTCAATCCAAGATTCTTTTGAATCAGGAGTTGATTCGGTTGCTCATGTCCATCCCTCGTCCGACCATCCGGCGAGGGATGAGACTGGTGGGGTTGATGGTAGCCTCCTTCGAGGCAGTCCCCTTTGCTCAGTTTCACACAAGAACGCTACAGCTCCATCTATTGGCTGTCTGGGACAGGTCTCCTCTGTCGCTGGATCAATCCTTTCTGATGTCTCCCTGGGTTCGCCGCTCACTTCGGTGGTGGCTGAACTCAGCCAATCTGTTGAAGGGCAGATCCTTTCAGACCCCTCGTTGGGAGGTGGTCACCACGGATGCCAGCCTTTCAGGTTGGGGGGGCTTCTGGAAGGATCTGCAATTTCAGGGTTTGTGGGGACCCCTGGAAGCCCACGAGCCTATCAATGTTCTGGTTTGAGAGCCATGAGGATGGTTCTTTTTCGTTTGACTCATCGCCTGCAGGGCCTGCCAGTTCAGGTCCGGTCGGACAATCGGACGGCTGTTGCCTACATCAATCACCATGGAGGGACTCGCAGCAGGAGTGCCCTCAGGGAAGTGTCTCTGATTCTGGACTGGGCGGAGAGCCACGTCCCGTGCATCTCGGCGGTTTACATTCCGGGAGTGGAGAACACGGAGGCGGACTCTCTGGGCAGGTCGTCAACCTGCAAGGGGGAATGGTCTCTCAGTCCCAAGGTGTTTCGCTCGATTTGTCTCAGGTGGGGGTCACCGTGGTGGCCTCTTTGTCTCCCGTCACAATCATAAACTTCCGGCATTTGTGTATCTGGCGATGGACCCACTGGATCTCCCAACGGACGCCATGTCTCTGAACTAGAGGGATCTGGGTTTTCTGTACCTGTTCCCTCCGTTTCCCATGGTAGCCAGAGTAGTGCGCAAGCTGGCTCTGGAGGGAGCGTCAACAATTCTGGTGGCCCCAAGGTGGCCAAGACAGGTCTGGTTCGCAGACGTGGTAAGATTGGCAGAGGATCAGTTCGTTCTGCCCCTGCTGCCGGATCTGCTCACACAGGGTCATCTACGTTACTCCAATTTAACAACGTTGGCTTTGACTGCGTGGCTGCTGAAACCTCCATCTTGAAGGAGGAAGGTCTTTCTGATGCTGTGATTCGGACTCTTATTAGTGCTAGGAAGAGGTCTTCTTCTTCCGTTTACTATAGGACTTGGAGGTCTTATATTGATTGGTGTGAGTCTAGGGCCTTCCCTTGTTGGGAATTCTCTATTTCTAGAGTTCTGGAGTTCCTCCAACACGGCTTGGATCTGGGGCTCCAACTCAGTACGTTGAAGGGGCAGGTTTCTGCCCTGGCGGTGTTTTTCCAGTTAAGACTTTTTTCCTAGGGGTTACGCATGTGCGGCCTCCTAGGAAGCCTATAATTCCGGTTTGAGATTTGAATTTGTTTTTTTCCGCTCTTCAGGGTCCTCCCTTTGAGCCCTTGCATGATATTGCTTTGTCTTCCCTTACACAGAAGGTGGCCTTTTTTGGTAGCCATCACTTCAGTTCGGCGCGTCTCTGAGTTGGCGGCCCTGTCTATTCAAGCTCTGTATTTTGAAAGACATCAGGACAAGGTGGTTTCTGCTTTTCACCTAAATCAGGATATTGTTCTGCCCTCTCTGTGTTCTAATCCCAACAACAACTAGGAGAAGGTCCTGCATTCCTTGAATGTGGTTCGTGCTGTGAAGTACTATTTGGTAGTAACTTCTTCTCTTCGCAAGACTGATGCCTTCTTTGTGGTTCCCTCCGGGCCCAAGAAAGGTTTGGCACCCGCCAAGTCTTCCATCAGTAAGTAAATGGATTCGTCAGGCTATTGTTGGGGCCTGTTCTGCTAAGGGGAGGAGTCCCCCTTTTTCGTGTTACTGCTCATTCTACTTGTGCGGTTGGGGCTTCCTGGGCTTTCCAGCACCAGGCCTCTGTTAAGCAAGTTTGTAAGACTGCTACTTGGTCTTCTGTTCACACTTTTTCAAAGTTTTACAAGGTTGATGTTAGGGCCTCAGCGGATGCTGTTTTTGGCCGCAAAGCTCTACAGGCTACATTGTTTTTAGTTTTGAGTTATGCCTTGTTTTGGATCCCCGCCCTTTATGGACACTGCTATTTGATGTCCCACAGGTTATGAATATCTTGAAGCGGGGTGTGTGACATACTACCATTTTGTGAATACTCACCTTGTAAAATGGGTATTATAAGTATGTCACACACCCCGCTTCACCCGGCCCTTTTGTATTCTGGATCATTCATATTGTGATCTTTGCGTTGTTGTGACTTATATTTGGCTCTTCCTGGTCCCTTTCCTTACTGCTTTCTTGATACTGGGTAATGAGTGGGAGGTCCCAGGTATTTATGGACTGGGAGGGGCTTCTTTTTTCCTATCATCTCTGCAGTTCGCCCTCTACAGATCATATTACCCACAGGTTATGAATATCTTGAAGCGGGGTGTGTGACATACTTATAATACCCATTTTACAAGGTGAGTATTCACAAAATGGTATTATCCGAGACTGTGAAGAAATCTTGAGGGCGGCCTGACTGCCAGCTCTATTTTGTAACAGGAGGACACCACCTCCGGAATCCACCGATCCAAGACGCGCTGTCTCCAGATATGAGCAAATAGCAGAAGCCCCCCCCCCCCCACCCGGATAGGTCAGGGCGCCCCCTCATGCCTGAGAGGGCTTGGCAGGGGGCTTGGACTTGGCTCCCCAAGCGGGATTGGGTCGGCGGTGGGAACTACCTCTAACCCAGGTATCTCTGCGGCCACCTGAAAATCAAGAGCCTCTTCCTCCTCGAAAGGAGCGGTAGGCAGCTGAGGCCCGAAAGGGCCGGGCAGCCCTCTGTCTCTGAGGGAGTCTACCATCATTGACCAGGAGGTCCAGACGCTCCCCAAACAACCTGTGCCCCACAAAGGGGATACACGTAAGCAACTTCTTGGCCGCGGCATCAGCCGACCATTGCCACAACCAGAGCGAGCAACGGAGGGCAACAAGCAGGGCCGAAATCCTGGCACCAAGCCGGACACCATCGTCCATGGCAGAGGCAACAAAACCAATGAATTCCATGCAGGCCTTGAGTTCTTCATACTCCTCCGCCCCCGAGCCTTAGCTCTATCCACAAGATGTCTCACCTTCTTTCTGATGGCCAGAGAGACAATCGCCGCAGCACACACAGGGCGAAACAAGGCACCGGCAAAGGAGAATGCATGGCAGATCAGTTGATCCATGCGCTTGTCAGCCGGGTCACGTAAGGAAGCGCTATCAGGTGAGGGCATAACAGTAGTGTTGGACAACCCCGACACAGGGGAATCCACCTTGGGAGGCCGAGACCATAGCCGAACCAGCTCCTCAGGGAAGGGATACCGCCTATCCAGGCCCTTAGGAGCCGACGGTAGCTTGTTAGGCCTTTCCCATTCCTTGAAAATCATATTAGAAAAATGGGCCTGCTCCGGAAAGACTCGCCTCTGTCTTTCAGGCCTAAACAAATCACCCTGCTTCCTATTAGCCGCTCTGGGAGGAACAATGTGAAGTGTCTCAAACACTGAGGTAAGCAACTTCTCCGTATCATCAGGGAGCCACGCATCCTCATCCGAGGAAGAACCAGACATACTGTCATTGCCAGCGGAAGAATCCGCAGCGGAACGGGAATCATCTGGCAACTCACCGTCCTCCACGGAGCCCAGAACAGCAAAAATACCGTTTTGTGAGTACTCACCTTTAAAACAGGTATTGAGTGTGCCATACACTCCACTTCGGTCTTCATGACATGTGGGCAATCTCCAGTAGAGGGCGAACTTCTGCAGAGATGAATATGCAAAAAAAGAAAGCCCCTCCCGGTCCATATATACCTGGGACCTCCCACCAATTGCCCAGTGTAAAAAAGCAGTAATAGGACCAGGAAGAACCAATTATAACCTTAACAATCAAAACCAATAGTTTACCATATAAAAGCCCCAGAATACCTGAAAAAAAGGGGTGGGGCGAAGTGGAGTGTATGCATAATACCCGTTTTAAAGGTGAGTACTCACAAAACGGTATTATTCTAAGTGTGCCATACACTCCACTTCGGTCTTCATGACATCTGGGACATCCAATAGCAGTGTCCGTCATGGATGGGAACCAGAAACAGTAAAGAATGTACCAACTCAAACCACTGCAGCTTGCAGAACCTTGCGGCCAAAACAGCATCCGCTGAAGCCCGCACATCAACCTTGTAAAACTTGGAAAAAGTATGAACGGAAGACCAAGTAGCAGCGTTACAAACCTGCTCAACAGAAGCCTGGTGCTGAAAAGCCCAGGACGCACCAACAGCACGAGTAGAGTGCGCCGTGACCCTAAAAGGGGGAGTCCTCCCCTTAGCAGAATAGGCCCCAACAATGGCCTGACAAATCCATTTGCTAATCGTAGACTTAGCAGGCGCCAAACCTTTCCTGGGCCCGCAGGGCACCACGAAAAAAGCGTCCGTCCTGCGGAAGGAAGTAGTCACTAAATAGTACTTCACACAGCGAACAACATCCAAATTGTGCAAAACCCTCTCCTTGTCATTGTTAGGCTTAGGACACAAGGAAGGGAGAACAATATCCTGATTGAGGTGGAAAGCAGAAACCACCTTAGGAAGGAAATCCGGCTTAAAACGAAAAACCACCTTATCCTGGTGTCTCTCAAAGTAAGGGGCCTGAATCGACAGAGCCGCCAACTCAGAGACACGCCGAATAGAGGTAATAGCCACCAAGAAAGCAACCTTCCTGTTCTGAGTGAGAACCGAAAGAGCAATATCCTGTAGCGGCTCAAAAGGAGGACCCTGCAGAGCCGAAAGAACCAAATTCAAATCCCAAACAGGAACCACAGCCTTCCGAGGGGGCCGCACATGCGCCACCCCTTGGAAAAAGGTCTTAACCAGCGGGTGTAAAGCAAAAGACCTCTGGAAGAAAACTGACAGAGCCAAAACCTGTCCTTTCAAGGTACTAAGCTGGAACCCAAGATCCAGATTATGCTGAAGAAACTCCAAAATCCTGGGTATAGAAAAAACCCTGCAAGGCAAGGCCCTAGCCTCACACCAAACAATGTAGGACCTCCAAGTCCTATAGTAAATGCCAGAAGAGGACCGTTTCCTAGCTCTAATCAAGGTCTGAACAGCCGCCACAGACAAACCTTCCTCCTTCAAAATGAAGGTTTCAGCAGCCAAGCCGTCAAAGCCAGCGTTTGTAAATTGGGGTAAAGAAATTGACCCTGAGATAACAGATCCGGCAACAAGGGAAGCCGGTACTGGTCTACGGCCATCCTTACGGCGTCTGCGTACCAAACTCTTCTTGGCCACCTTGGAGCCACCAGAATCGCTGGTGCCCCTTCTAGAACTAGTTTGCGAACTACCTTGCCCAGCATGGAGACGGGCGGAAACAGGTACAGAAAACCCAGATCCTTCCAAGCAAGGGACAAGGCATCCAGTGCCAGAGATAGAGGATCCTGAGAAAGAGACACAAAGGCCGGAAGTTTGTGATCGTGCCGTGAGGCAAAGAGATCCACCTCCGGAGTCCCCTACTTGCGGCAAAGATCCAGAAAAACCTCGGTTGAGAGACCACTCTCCTTGGCGAGAGGATCCCCTGCTCAGAGAATCCGCCTCCATGTTCTCCACTCCCGGAATGTAGACCGCTGAAATGCAAGGAACATTGCTCTCCGCCCAGTGCAGGATCAGAGAGATTTCCCTGAGGGCACGCCTGCTGCGAGTCCCTCCTTGGTGATTGATGTAAGCTACCGCCGTTCGGTTGTCTGAACGCACCTGAACCGGTAGACCCTGTAAATGTGAGGTCAGCCGAGCCAGAACCAGTCGGATGGCTCTGAGCTCCAAGACATTGATGGGGGTGTGAGCCTCCTGAGGACCCCACACCCCTCTGAACTGATGACTCTTCCAATAACCTCCCCAGCCCGACAGGCTGACATCCATGGTAACCATCTCCCAACAAGGGACCAGAAAGGATCTACCCTTCAACAGATTGCTCGATTCCAGCCACCACCGAAGGGACTGCCGAACCCTGGGAGACATCCTGAAAGGTTGATCCAATGACTGCGGACAAGTTGAAGAGATCTCATGTGAAACTGTGCAAACGGTACCGCCTCGAAGGAGGATACCATCAACCCCACCAGTTTCATCCCCTGTCGGATAGAGGGACAAGGACTGTCCAGAAGAAGATGGATCAGGCCCTGAATCCCCTGCACCTTGGTCTGGGGCAGAAACACTCTGGCCTGAATGGTATCCAGATTCATGCCCAGAAATGAAATCACTTGTGACGGAGAGAGAGAAGACTTGGTGCGGTTGATCACCCACTCGAACCTCTCCAGGGTCGACACCACCTGATGTGTGTCCAGCTCCGCCTGACGGAGGGAAGAAGCTGAGATCAACAGGTCGTCCAGATAAGGCACAATGCGAATGCCCGGAGATCTGAGCAGAGCCATTATTCCCGCCAAGACCTTGGTGAAGACCCTCTGCGCCGAGGTCAGTCCGAAGGGAAGGGCTACAAACTGGAAATGTTGATCCTCCACCGCAAACCGGAGGAATTTCTGATGTGCCTGAAAAAATACCATTTTGTGAATACTCACCTGTAAAATGGGTATTATAAGTATGTCACACACCCCACTTCAGACTTAATAATTACACTAGGGGTTAACGCACCTCTAGGTGGCAGCATTGCAGAGAACTTCTCCAAAAAACTTCAACAGGCCCCTCCCGGTCTATACATACCTGGTACCTCCCAAGAACCTCCCAGTATTAGAACAGCAGTAAGACAAGGTACCAGAACCAAACAATGTAACCCTCAACGTAAAGAACCAAACTTCACCAAATAGAGAGCCAGGATACCGAAAAGGGCGGGTGAAGCGGGGTGTGTGACATACTTATAATACCCATTTTACAGGTGAGTATTCACAAAATGGTATTATTCTAAGTATGTCACACACCCCACTTCAGACTTAATAATTACACTAGGGACATCCAACAGCAGTGTCCAGAAAAGGGTGGGTATCCGAACAGGCAATAACGCAGAAAAAATTCAAACCACTGCAGCCTGCAAAACCTTGCGGCCAAAAACAGCATCCGCTGAAGCCCGCACATCAACCTTATAGAATTTAGAAAAGGTGTGAACAGAAGACCAAGTTGCAGCCTTACACACTTGTTCAACCGAAGCCTGGTGCTGAAAAGCCCAGGACGCACCAACCGCACGAGTAGAATGAGCAGTAACTCGGAAAGGGGGATCCTTCCCCTTGGCCGAATAAGCACCAACAATGGCCTGACGAATCCATTTACTAATGGAGGACTTGGCCGGAGCCAAACCCTTCCTAGGCCCACATGGCACAACGAAAAAGGCATCAGTCTTACGAAAAGAAGACGTCGCACGTAGATAGTACCTGACACAACGTACCACATCCAAGCAGTGCAAAGCACTCTCCTTGACATTCTTAGGCTTAGGACACAAAGAAGGAAGAACAATGTCCTGGTTAAGATGAAAAGCAGAGACCACTTTAGGGAGAAAATCTGACTTGTAACGAAAAACCACTTTGTCCTGATGATCCTCAAAATAAGGAGCCTGAATAGACAAAGCAGCCAGCTCTGAAACACGCCTAACCGAAGTAATGGCCACCAGAAAGGCAACCTTCTGAGTAAGAATGGACAAAGCAACATCCCGCAAAGGCTCAAAAGGAGGAGCCTTAAGAGCAGAAAGAACCAAATTCAAATCCCACACTGGGAGCAAAGGCTTCCTAGGAGGCCGCACATGCGAAACCCCCTCGAAAAAAATCTTGACCAAGGAATGACTAGCAAAAGATTTCTGGAAAAAAATTGACAAAGCAGAAACCTGCCCCTTCAAGGTACTCAACTGAAGACCAGAGTCCAGACCCACCTGAAGGAACTCCAAAATCCTAGACACAGAAAAGACCCGGCAGGGCAAAGACCTAGCCTCACACCAATCAATATAAGATCTCCAATACCTGTAATAGATGGAAGAAGAAGATCTCTTCCTAGCACTAATAAGAGTCTGAATGACCGCATCCGAAAGACCCTCCTCCTTTAAGATGGAGGTTTCAGCAGCCAAGCCGTCAAAGCCCGCGTTTGTAAACTGGGGTAACAGAGTCGACCCTGAGTGAGAAGATCTGGCCGAAGAGGCAGATCGAACTGATCTACGGCCAGACGGACTATGTCCGCGAACCACACCCGCCTTGGCCACCTTGGAGCCACGAGAATGGCGGGAACTCCTTCCAGAACCAACTTTCGCAGAACCCTGCCTAGCATGGGAATCGGAGGAAATAGATAAAGAAACCCCAGGTCCCTCCAGCTCAGGGACATGGCATCCACCGCCAGAGCCAGAGGGTCCCGGGACAGGGACACAAAGGACGGAAGCTTGAGATTGTGACGAGAGGCAAACAGATCCACCTCCGGCGTCCCCCACCGGAGACAAAGCGACCGAAACACCTGGGGATGGAGAGACCACTCCCCCCGACGGGACGCACACCGGCTCAGAAAATCCGCCTCCGTGTTTTCCACTCCCGGAATGTAAACTGCCGAGATGCAAGGGACATGAGTCTCCGCCCAAACCAAAATCAGAGACACTTTCCTGTGGGCACCCAGACTGCGAGTCCCTCCTTGATGATTGATGTAAGCAACCGCCGTCTGATTGTCTGAGCGAACCTGAACCGGCAGACCCTGTAAATGATGTGTCAAGTGAGACAGAACCAACCTGATGGCTCGCAGTTCCAGAACATTGATGGGCAAGTGGGCCTCCTGAGGGTCCCACTGCCCCTGAAACCGAAGATCCTTCCAATAACCTCCCCAGCCTGACAAACTGGCATCCGTGGTGACAGTCTCCCAAAGTGGAGTCAGAAACGACCTGCCCTTCAGAAGGTTGTCCGAAGCCAACCACCACAGAAGGGACTGCCGAACCCGAGGGGACAACCGGAAGGACCGATCCAACGACCCCGGACGCCGGTTCCAAGACGCCAAAAGATGAAGTTGAAGAGTCCTCGTATGAAACTGAGCAAAGGGAACTGCCTCGAACGAGGCCACCATCAACCCCACCAGTCTCATCCCCAGACGAATGGACGGATGAGGATGGGAGAGGAGCAGCCAGGTTCCTGAATCATCAGAACCTTGGCCTGAGGAAGAAACACTCTGTGCTGGCAGGAGTCCAACGACATCCCCAGAAAGGTCACCACCCTGGCCGGAACCAGCGAGGACTTGGGGTAATTGATCACCCAGCCGAACCTCTCCAACATAGACACCACCGTGCTGGTGTCCCCCTCTGCTTGACTGAAGGAAGGAGCCATGATGAGAAGATCGTCCAGGTAAGGCACAATGCGAATCCCCTGAGCTCTGAGCAGGGCCATCACCCCCGCCAACACCTTGGTGAACACTCTCGGAGCAGAGGTGAGACCGAATGGAAGAGCCACAAACTGAAAATGCCGATCCCCCACCACGAAACGGAGGAACCGCTGATGAGCAGGAAAGATCGGCACGTGCAGGTACGCATCCTTGATGTCTATGGACGTCATAAAGTCCCCCTGCCGAAGCGAACCGTTCGCCGACCGCAGGGTTTCCATGCGAAACTTCCGAGGACGAATAAACCTGTTGAGAAACTTCAAATCCAGAATAGGACGGAAGGACCCGTCCTTTTTGGGGACCGTGAAGAGATTGGAATAAAACCCGCGCCCCACCTCTGAAGGAGGAACCGGGCAAATGACGGCCAAATCCAGAAGATTCCTTACTGCCGCCAGGAGCCCCTGCGCGGCCAAAGGATCCAAAGACACCCGAGACTTGAAGAACCTTGGAGGAGGACGGGACTCGAACTCCAACTTGTAACCGGCCGAAACCACCTCCCGGATCCATCTGTCCGGGACCTCCTGGTCCCATACCCGGGAGAAAAGTTGCAACCGTCCCCCCACCCGAACGGGTGAGGGCGCCCCCTCATTGCTGGATGGGCTTGGCAGCCGGCTTGGGCTTGGCACCCCAGACGCGAGTGGGGCGGCCACGGCCTCTGCCCCTATTCCAACTGCCGCCCCTGGGGGCCGAGGAGCCCGCACCTCTACCGGCGCCAACTCCCCGAAAGGACGGATTGAACGAGACCATCCCCCGAAAGGAACGGCGAAATTTCTTGCGCTGAGGTAACTTACCTCCCTTGGCAACAGAGTCCAGCCTCTCACCAAAAAGCCTCAAACCCAGAAAGGGCAGAGCCGTGAGCGATCTTTTAGAATTAAAATCGTCCGTCCACTGTCTCAACCACACACAGCGCCGGATAGCCACCAGCAAGGCAGTAGCCCTGCCACACATCAACATGGCATCCTCCTGAGCGGCCAGGATAAAGGACAAAAAAGCATCACAACGCTTAAGCCCAAGGGACTCATCACTGGTGGGCTCGAGATCCACCCCCAAGTCCCTGACAATAGACCTGACAGCAAAAGTCAAAAGAGCCGAAGCACAGACAGGCCTTAACACCGAACCCGCACATACAAAACCATGACGGGCAAGCTGATCAACCCGGCGATCCTCGCCGTCCCTGAGCGAAGTCGTGTCAGGGGAATGCACGACCGCCGTGTTGGACAGTCCCAAGACCGGAGTATCTACCTCAGGGGGAACAGACCAACGCTTCATCAATTCCGCCGGAAAAGGATACTTCCTATCCCAGCTAGACGGCACACCAACAAGACGTGTAGGTTGCTCCCATTGCTTGAAGACAATTTCTTCAAAATGCTGTTGGCTGGGAAATTCCAGACGCTGCTTGGACACCCCAAAAAGCTGACCCTTGGGCCTGGGAGCAACCACCGGAGGCTCCAAATCCAAAACCTCAAACATCTGGCTCAAAATGGTAGAGGAATCGAGAGGGAGGCCATCATCCTGATCCCCCTCAGAACCCAGCAACTGCTGAACATCAGAATCTTCATCCTCAATGAGCTCACCTTCTTCACGGGGACGATCCGACCAATCCAGATCTCCCACAACTTCCTCATCTGAATCCGGCGGAGGCGGAGACAGATGCTTCCGCTTAGCTGAAGCCTTCTGAGCGGCTATAGCAGAAAACCGCTTCTCAAGGCTGGTCAAACGGGCACATACCTCAGCCTGCGAATCCCCGCCCAGGACAACGTCACACGTGGTCCGGAATAAGCGAGGGGGAGAGGGAGATGGCGCGGCTGACGAAGTGCTAGGCACCGGAGTACTGGACTGCCGTGCAATGTTCTGCTGTGCACAAGGGATACACAAAATGACATCATCTCCCTAGAGCGGAGTCCCACAACCCCCGCACACCTTGGATTGTCCCGAAGAACCATTCCCGGTATCTGTGGCAACCTCCATGTGGTGAAATTATGGTATTTGCAGAACCCAGGGATTTATGCGGTACGCGACCCGGGATGCCCCTTAATAACCTAACACTTGTCTAAGGACAGTCACAAGATCCTGACCCAGGGGAATAGCATTATAAAAATACAAATAAGTGTATATATATATATAAATATATTGCAAAGACAAAACACCCCCCACGAGCCAGGTATATATGACCGGGAGAGCCCTGCCAGACGGGATCCCAGGATCTGAAAAACACAAAGGGAGAGAGACAGGCGTCAATCAGCACCATGCCAAAACACCACATAATATACAAACCCCCCCCCCTTATTAACCAGAGCAACGGAAATGGTTAATGCCAACCAGCACTATCAAGATGCGCCGGGGCGAGGAGGGAGGCAAGGGAGGAGGGAAGGATCCGAGGGGTCACTGACATACCAGCCTAAGCACACCTACCTGGAGAGGAGAGGAACCGCGCGGCCAGCAGAAGATGGCGGCCAGCACACCGAGGACGGAGGAAGAGAGAAGCTCCGGGAGCGCGGGAGCCGAGAAGGCCCCGCCCCTCCGGCCGCCCAATCCGTGCGCTGCCCCGCCCCCAGTCAGCGTCTGCCTGCGGGGACCGCAATCAGACCTCGATCACGGGGCCGGCGGCGCCACCCGCCGGCTCCCGGAGTACAGCGCCGGAGTAAACACAGACCCACACACTGATAAAATGTCCCCCCCTGAGCAGCCGGGCAAGCAGGCTGCTAGCGCCGGATACGGCGCCCAGCCACCAGTGGGACCGCGGCGCAGCACGCCGCGAGGCCCCGCCCCCCCCGGCTCCTGAGGGGAGACACACAGCCATGGGAGAAAAGAAAAAAGGAGAACAGACAGTGAAATCGGACCAAGTAAAATCACAAAGGGAATCACAAGGAAGAGCGCAGCAGCACACTCACACAGCATGTACATATTAAAAGCATGACACTGTCCCCAGCGCGTCCCACCCCGGAAGAGACACCATAACCCAGGGCAAGACATAACCTGACCACTAACTCCTATAAAATGGGGCATCCCACATCCGGATCACCACTCCGGGAATCCCGCTATGCCCCGCAATGAAGGGTCGAGCGGAGGAGCTAATCTCCTAGGCACCAATGGTGCCGGCTACCTTATTGCCCGGCCTACAGCCGAAGCTGGGAGGCTGCCATTACATAGAACACATTCAAACAAAAGCCGGGCAGAAACAGACCATGGGGGGGGGGGGGGGCCGGGGGGAGATACCCCGGCTACCTGCAAGCAGGAGACTTCTTTCTTCTGTCTTGTCGCCACCTTGCAGAGAACAACACTGGGAGGTTCTTGGGAGGTACCAGGTATGTATAGACCGGGAGGGGCCTGTTGAAGTTTTTTGGAGAAGTTCTCTGCAATGCTGCCACCTAGAGGTGCGTTAACCCCTAGTGTAATTATTAAGTCTGAAGTGGGGTGTGTGACATACTTAGAATATCGGAACATGCAGATACGCATCCTTGATGTCTATGGATGTCATAAAATCCCCTTGGCGCAGCGAATTGATAGCCGAACGCAGAGTCTCCATGCAGAACTTTTTGACTTCTGTTGAGAACCTTGAGATCTAGAATGGGTCTCACCGAACCCTCCTTTTTGGGAACCGTGAAAAGGTTGGAGTAGTAACCCCTGCCTCTCTCCGACAGAGGCACCGGGCATATAACCCCCATATCCAGAAGGTTTCCACTGCCAACAGGAGCCCCTGTGCAGCCTGAGGGCACCCGAGACCTTAAGAATCTTGGAGGCGGCCAGTACTCGAACTCCAGTTTGTACCCGGAGGAGACCACTTCCAAGATCCAATTGTCTGTGACCTCCCGGGCCCAGACCTGGAAGAAGAGCTGCAGCCGTCCCCCCACCCTTGCGGGTGAGGGCGCCCCTTCATTGCTGAGCCGGTTTAACGGCAGGCTTGGGCTTAGAACCCCAGGCAGCCGCGGGATGTGCCCGACCTCTGCCCCTATTCCAGGATGAGCCCCTGACACCCGAGAAGGCCAAACCTCTAGCCGCTCTGGCCCCTCGAAAGGAAGGAGGGAACGAGCCAGCCCCCCGAAAGGGACGGCACTGTTTCTTCCGCTGAGGTAACTTACCTCCTTTAGCAACAGCATCCAATTTATCTCCAAACAAGGGAAGAGCTGTGAGCGACTTCTTGGCCCCAAAGTCCGCTGTCCACTGGCGGAGCCAGACCAGTCTGCGCATAGCCACCAGCAAGGCTGACGTCCTACTACACACGACAGAGTCTTCCATCGCAGCCAAGACAAAATCCATGAACAATTCGCATTTCTTAAGGATAGCGAACTCAGCGCCAGCTGGATCGAACTGAGCGTCATTCAGCCAGTCCCTGATAAGAGACCTGGTAGCAAGCGACACCAGGGCAGATGCACAAACAGGCCGCAGGGCCGAGCCCACGCTGGCAAATGCGTGGCACGCCATCTGATCAAGGCGCTTTTTCTCGCCATTCTTAAGGGAAGTGGCGTCAGGGGTGTTCAGCACAGAAGAGTTGGTCAAACCTAAAACAGGCGCGTCGACCTCGGGAGGAGAAGACCATCGCTTAACCGCCTCCACCGGAAAAGGATATTTCTTATCCCATCCCTGAGGAACACCAGGAAGCCGACTGGGCCTCTCCCATTCTCTAAGGATCAGCACATCAAAATGACCCTGGGTAGGGAACTCCAGACAGGGCTTGCGGGCCCTAAAAAATTCCCCCTTCTTAAGAGGGGGCGCCGCAGGCGGTTCAATATCCAACACCTCCAATAGATGTGACAAAACAGTGGCCGTATCAACGGCATCCCCCAGCGCCTGTCCGACATCGGCATCACCAGACTGTACATAGTCAGCCTCTGTTTCCTGATACAATTCCCCCTTCTCTAAAGGAGAATAATCTAACAAATCAGCGGACTTGTCGTCAACATCCCACAATGGCTGGGCCGACGACAAATGTCTCTTTTTAGCCTGGGCCTTCTTGCCCACCGTGCTAGCAATAATTTTCTCAATGCTGGCCAACCTAGCACAAACATCAGAGTGCGACTCCCCGCTGGCACCAATGACACTTGGGATACGGATCAGGTGGGGAGGGGAAGGCGATGAAGCAGGAGGAGCCGACCCAGAGAGCTGGGTACCAGACTGCCGCGTTATGGCCTTTTGTGCGCATGGTATACAGATCAGCACATTCTCCCCCGTAAGGGATACCCCACACACAGCCCGGATTGTCCCAGAGGGAGCCTGGGCCCAGTATCCTGCGGAGCCTCCATATGGTGATTTTTGTGGTCAGCCGCAAGACCGCAGGGAATTACGCATAAGCAACCTGGGATGCCCCTTAAAAGTCCCGGTGGGAGGATTTGAGGTCAACAAATTAACACCAGGGACCCCAGGACCAGGAGGAACCCCTTAATATGCACAAATACAATGCAATCTGTAACACACAAACAGGCAACATAAGTGCAATCCCCTATATATATAAGGCAATAACACATACATAATTGTATATATAAATATATATATATATATCCCAGCTCCAGACATACGATAACTAAAAGCAAATAGACACACACACATGCCCGCAAATCAGTGGGGGCCCCCCACATAAGCTAAGGAAGTGGCCATCCGGCCCTTACCACCAGGAGCGCAGCTCAGCAACAGCATCCAAAATGGCCCCCGAGAAGTGCCTCATGCAGAAAGACAGGAAGAGAAGGGGGTGGGCGGGCCAGTGCAGAACGCGCGCTCACCAGGCCACGCCCCCCCTCCCAGCAACGCGGATCCCAAGGGTTGAGCCACAGAATCGTGCCAAAGAAGGGGGCGGGGCTACTGCGCTGAGAGCTCGGCTCCGCCCCCTCCCTGAACACAGCCTGAGGGGGAGAAGCTCCCCAGGCTAAATCAAAGGCACCAGATAGGCAACAATGAAAACTATGGCCCTCAGAAGTGAAAACATCCTGTCAGTCACACACACACGCACACAGTGAAAATCACAAACCCACACACAGGGGCATAGGAGAACTAAACCGAAAATAACGGCCAGGCAACCCCCCCCCCCCGGAGGGGAGTAAGGGACCCAGAAGGGGGGGAACCCTGCCAGAATCCGGCCATAAGCCTAGAGGGACGGGGCATCCCACACCAGGATCACCAAAACCTGGGTAACCGCCAACCCCATAGTGAGGTCTCACGGTGGAGCAGTACTCCTTCCGCACCCATAGGGTGCTCCTACCTTCACCAGGACCCGCAGCTGGGAGGCTCAAATAGGGGCAATTTAGAAAGGGTCCTGGCAGCAATAGGGACAATAAACGGCCGGGCGCGGGCCCGGCTTACCTGTAAGTAAAGAAGTCTTCATCTTCTGTCTTGTCGCCTTCCCTGCAGAGAAGGAACTGGGAAATTGGTGGGAGGTCCCAGGTATTTATGGACCGGGAGGGGCTTTCTTTATTCTCAGTGTGTCACACACCCCACTTCCCCTTTAACTCTTACGATCGGGTTACTCCACCAGCAGGTGGCGGCGTTGCAGAGAGAAGTCTTGAAAACGAGCCCCTTCCGGCCTATATATACCTGGGACCTCCCACTTAACACCAGTGTTTTCTCTCTGCATGAAGCGACAAGACAGAAGAATGAAGTCTCCTGCTTGCAGGTAGCCGGGGTAAAACCCGGCATCCCCTTTTGGTCTATTTCTGCCCAGTCTATTGTGTTTTTTATGCCTAGATAATGGAAGCCTCCCAGCCCAGGCTGCTGGCTGGGCAAAGGTAGATGGCACTTTAGGTGCCTAGGAGCTTATCTCCTCCGCTCGACCCCACGCGTGGGGCAATGCGGCTATCCGGCATGGTGATCCGGATTTGGGATGCCCCTGTCCCGAGGTTCCCCTTGGCCTCCTTCTCCCGCTCGGTCCCTTCTCCCTTCGGCTTGGGGGGGGGGGGGTGCTTGTTTGCATGGGGTGCTTTTTACACTTGTTATTGTGTATATGTGTGTGTGAGGAAAGAGCTAGCAGACGCAGGGTCAGCGCCGTGTGGCCTGAGCTGCTGGGGCTCTTTCACTTTACTTTTATTTTTCAAATTTCCCCCCATGTCTGCATGCGGCGCCGCCATTGGGTGAGCCGCATCACTGGAGTCTTGGGGGCGGGGCCGCGCTCTCTGCGGCCTCGCTCTCTGCGGCCTCGCTCGGTGACTCAGTGGCAGGGGGCGTGGCGGGGGCGCGCTGTGTCCGGGCCCGCCTCACTTCCTCTGTCTCATTACTGAGACAGGTGTGCTGGAGCTGGCTGGAGGAAAAGGTGCGCGTCCAGGAGTGCGGCTGCAGCGGTAACGGTCCCCACTTCGCGCACGTGGGGCCGTCTTTTGTGCTGTCTGTTATTTGTGTTTAATGGCCTGGCATTTTTTAGCATTATTCCTGGGGGCACTTATCTTTTTGAGGGATATATATACAGGTCCTTCTCAAAAAATTAGCATATAGTGCTAAAGTTCATTATTTTCCATAATGAAATGATAAAAATTATACTTTCATATATTTGAGATTCATTGCACACCAACTGAAATTTTTCAGGTCTTTTTTTGATTTAATACTGATGATTTTGCCATACAGCTCATGAAAACCCCAAAATCCTATCTCAAAAAATTAGCATATCATGAAAAGGTTCTGTAAACGAGCTATTAACCTAATCATCTGAATCAACTAATTTACTCTAAACACCTGCAAAAGATTCCTGAGGCTTTTAAAAAAGCCCAGCCTGGTTCATTACTCCAAACCGCCATCATGGGTAAGACTGCCGACCTGACTGCTGTCCAGAAGGCCATCATTGACACCCTCAAGCAAGAGGGTAAGACCCAGAAAGAAATTTCTGAACAAATAGGCTGCTCCCAGAGTGCTGTATCAAGGCACCTCAATGGGACGTCTGTGGGAAGGAAAAAATGTGGCAGAAAACGCTGCACAACGAGAAGAGGTGACCGGACCCTGAGGAAGATTGTGGAGAAGGACCGATTCCAGACCTTGGGGGACCTGCGGAAGCAGTGGACTGAGTCTGGAGTAGAAACATCCAGAGCCGCCGTGCACAGGCGTGTGCAGGAAATGGGCTACAGGTGCCGCATTCCTCAGGTCAAGCCACTTTTGAACCAGAAACAGCGGCAGAAGCGCCTGACCTGGGCTACAGAGAAGCAGCACTGGACTGTTGCTCAGTGGTCCCAAGTACTTTTTTCTGATGAAAGCAAATTTTGCATGTCATTCGGAAATCAAGGTGCCAGAGTCTGAAGGAAGACTGGAGAGAAGGAAATGCCAAAATGCCTGAAGTCCAGTGTCAAGTACCCACAGTCAGTGATGGTCTGGGGTGCCATGTCAGCTGCTGGTGTTTTATAAAGGGCAGGGTCAATGCAGCTAGCTATCAGGAGATTTTGGAGCACTTCATGCTTCCATCGGCTGAAAAGCTTTATGGAGATGAAGATTTCATTTTTCAGCACGACCTGGCACCTGCTCACAGCGCCAAAACCACTGGTAAATGGTTTACTGACCATGGTATCACTGTGCTCAATTGGCCAGCCAACTCTCCTGACCTGAACCCCATAGAGAATCTGTGGAATATTGTGAAGAGAAAGTTGAGAGACGCAAGACCCAACACTCTGGATGAGCTTAAGGCCGCTATCGAAGCATCATGGGCCTCCATAACACCTCAGCAGTGCCACAGGCTGATTGCCTCCATGCCACGCCGCATTGAAGCAGTCATTTCTGCAAAAGGATTCCCCACCAAGTATTGAGTGCAGAACTGAACATCATTATTTGAAGGTTGGCTTTTTTTTTTTATTAAAAACACTTTTCTTTTATTGGTCGGATGAAATATGCTAATTTTTTGAGATAGGATTTTGGGGTTTTCATGAGCTGTAGGGCAAAATCATCAGTATTAAATCAAAAATAGACCTGAACAATTTCAGTTGGTGTGCAATGAGTCTCAAATATATGAAATGAAATATGATTATTTTTTTCATTTCATTATAGAAAATAATGAATTTTAGCACTATATGCTAATTTTTGGAGAAGGACATGTATATGTATATATATATATATTATATTACCTCTCTGGCTTCCGTTGGCCCTAAGCAGCATGTGTCATGTATAATTGTAATCATGATGTATATACTGTTCATGTATGGTTTACCATGATGGTTTTATATATGAGTGTGGTGCATACTGGTTAATTTCTCTGGGGGACTGACTGTGGTCTCTTTTCCCCCACAGATCCTGGGATCCCCTCACTGCAGTGGCTCTCCCGGTCTGTTATACCTGGCTAGTCTTAGTCTCTAAATTGGGATTTTCCTAGGCTTAAAAAATCCTCCCACTTCTGGGACTTTAATTATAAAGGGGCATCCCGGGTTGCTTAATGCGTAAAACCCAGGGTTGTTGCGAATACCATCATTTCACCATATGGAGGCTTCCGACGTTACCGGAAATGGCTCTTCGGGGCTATCCAGGCTGTGTGGGGGTTGTGGGGCTCCGCTCCCAGGCGATGATGTCATATTATGCTTTCCATGTGCAAAGCAGAATATTGCGCGCCAGTCCGTCGCTCCGGCTTCTGGCTCCTCGCAACTTCCGTCATCTCCTACCCCCCCTCCCTTATTCCGGACCCCGTGTGACTTTGCACGCATTCCGAGGTGCGTGCGCGATTGGCCAACCTCGAGAAGATAATTTCCGCCACAGTAGCTCAGAAGGCTACGGCAAAGCGGAAGCACCTTTCTCCGGCAGCACCTGCTTCGGAGGATGAGGTACTTGAAGTTTTGGATTGGTCCGATTGTCCCCCTGATGAGGAGGGGGAACTCCTTGAGGAGTCGGATGAGCCTGCAGGCCAGCTATTGGTTGACACTGCTGGTGATCAGGCTGTGGGGGTATCCCTTGACACTCCTTCCATTTTGGCTCAAATGTTTGAAATTTTGGCTTTGGATCCGCCCGTGGTGGTCCCCCCGCCAAAGGGTGAGTTGTTTGACGTACCCCAGCCGCGTTTGGTGTTTCCCAGGCAACAACACTTTGTGAGGGTTGTCCTTAAGGAATGGGAACAACCCACGCACCTGGCTGGAATTCCTCCTAGTTGGGATAAACGTTATCCCTTTCCGGAGGATTTGGTGAAGCTTTGGTCTGTTCCCCCTGACGTCGATGCCCCTGTGTTGGGGCTGTCTAACACGGCTGTGTTGCACTCCCCTGACACTACTACCATTAAAGATGGTGAGGATCGTCGGATTGATCAATTGGCTCGCCATGGTTTTATCAGTGCCGGGTCGACACTGTGGCCGGTTTGTGCTTCGGCGCTTCTTCTGATGGCTGTTAGGTCCATTATTAGGGATCTGTGCGCAGATCTTGTTCTCGCTTGTGATGTGTTTAGTTCTCTCAAGCAGTGTGAGTCGTTTATTTCCTTTGTCATGTCCGCCCAGGCCGATGCTCTTGCGATGAGTAGCAGGACAGCAGCACTGCTGGTGGCTATTCGTCGGTCAGTGTGGCTGCGCCAGTGGACGGCGGGCTTTAACTCTAAGAGGGCGCTTACAGCGCTACCTTTTTTAGGTTTGCGCCTGTTTGGCGAAAAATAGGATGCAGTTACCAAGGGTGGTAAATTGCCTCAACGCAAGAGGCCTCGTCGCTCCTTTCGGGGTGCGAGTTCCTTTAGTTCCTCCTTTCGGGGAGCCAGAGCGGGCAGAGGGGCTTCCTTTCCTGCTACCGGGGGTGTAGGTTGGACCCGGGGGAGGGGCCGCGGCCGTGGCCGTTCCGGTCAGTCCTGGGGCCCCAAGCCTACTGGTAAGCCCGCTCAGCAATGAGGGGCTGCCCTCACCCGTGTGGGTGGGGGGACGATTGCGACACTTCTCCCTGGTTTGGGACCAGGAGGTTCCGGACAGATGGTTCCGGGAGGTGGTGTCGTCCGGTTTCAAGCTGGAGTTCGAGTCTCGCCCTCCTTCACGGTTTTTCCGGTCTCGGGTGCTCACCGGTCCTTTTGCTGCACAGGTGCTCCTGGCGTCAGTAAGGAATCTTCTGGTAATGGCGGTCATCCAGCCGGTGCCGCGCTTAGAGGTGGGCCTCGGTTTTTACGCCAATCTTTTCACAGTCCCCAAGAAGGACGGGTCGGTTCGCCCCGTCCTGGATCTGAAGTTCCTCAACAGGTTCATCATGGCTCCTTCCCTCAATCAATCGGAGACAGACACCAGGACGGTGGTCTCCACGCTGGAAAGCTTCGGTTGAGTGTTCAACCTTCCCAAGTCCTCCCTCGCTCCGGCCAGGGTGGTGTCCTTTCTGGGAATGCGGTTGGATTCCGGTCAACACAGGGTGTTTCTCCCTCAGTCCAAAATTTGTCTGATTCAGGAGTTGGCTCGGGTCCTCCTTTCCAATCCTCTGGGGGCCCTCAGAGAGGTGTCCCTGATCCTGACCTGGGCGGAGGCCCATGTTCCTTGTCTCTCAGGAGCGCCACGGTTTGCAGGCAGTTGCAGGCTCCCGAACTTCGTGTCGCTCTCCCAGGATCCTCTGGCTCTGGCGGTGGACGCCATGTCCCTGAGCTGGGGGGATCTGGGGTTTCTGGACCTGTTTCCTCCGATACCCATGCTAGGCAGGGTGGTACGGAAGCTGGTTCTGGAAAGGGTGTCCGCCGTTCTCGTGGCTCCAAGGTGGCCAAGGTGAGTGTGGTTCGCAGACATCGTTCGGCTGGCAGTGGATCAGTTCGTTCTGCCTCTTCGGCCCGATCTGCTCACTCAGGGTCGGTTGTGTTACCCCAATTTACCAGCGCTGGGTTTGACGGCCTGGCCGCTGAGACCTCCATCTTGAAGGAGGAGGGTCTTTCTGACTCGGTTGTTAAGACTCTGATCAGTGCTCGGAAGAGGTCTTCTTCCATCACCTACTATAGGACTTGGAAAGCCTATATCGCTTGGTGTGAGATTAGATCTTTGCCTTGTAGGGTCTTTTCGGTCTCCAGGGTGCTGGAGTTTTTGCAATCAGGGCTGGACTCTGGTCTTCAGCTGAGTACTTTGAAAGGGCAAGTTTCTGCCTTATCTATCTTTTTTCAGAAGCGTTTTGCGCTTCATCCTTTAGTTAAAACCTTTTTCCAGGGGGTTACGCATGTGCGGCCTCCCAGGAAACCTTTACTCCCTGTTTGGGACTTGAACTTGGTTCTCTCTGCTCTTCAGGCTCCTCCCTTTGAGCCCTTGCAGGATATTGCTTTGTCTACCCTGACTCAGAAGATTGTCTTCTTGGTAGCTATCACTTCGGTCCGCCGTGTCTCGGAGTTGGCGGCCTTGTCTATCCAGGCGCCTTACTTTGAGAGGCATCAGGATAAAGTGGTCTTTCGGTTCAAACCGGACTTTCTTCCTAAGGTTGTTTCTGCTTTTCATTTGAATCAGGATATTGTTCTTCCCTCCTTGTGTCCTAATCCTAAGAATGACAAGGAGAGGGTTTTGCATTGTTTGGATGTAGTACGCTGTGTTAAGTACTATTTGATTACTACTTCTCCTTTTCGTAAAACTGATGCCTTTTTTGTTGTGCCCTGTGGGCCTAGGAAGGGTTTGGCGCCGGCCAAATCTTCCATTAGCAAATGGATACGTCAGGCCGTTATTGCGGCCTATTCTGCTAAGGGGAAAGTTCCCCCTTTTCGTATCACTGCTCATTCTACTCGTGCGGTTGGAGCGTTTTGGGCTTTCCAGCACCAGGCTTCTGTTGAACAAGTTTGTAAGGCCGCCACCTGGTCTTCTGTTCACACTTTTTCCAAGTTTTACAAGGTTGATGTTAGGGCCTCAGCGGATGCTGTGTTTGGCCGCAAGGTTCTGCAGGCTGCAGTCATTTAAGTTATGCTTCACCTTGCCTTCGGATACCCATCCCTTGTGGACACTGCTTTTGGATGTCCCGATCGTAAGAATTAAAGGGGAAGCGGGGTGTGTGACACACTGAGAATAATACCATTTTGTGAATACTCACCTGAAAAATGGATATTGTCAGTGTGTCACACACCCCGCTTCACCCGCCCTTTTCGGTATCCTGGATCCTTTATATGGTGAAGCTTTTCTTTGTTTATTTTGAGGCTACCATTGGATTTCCTGGTACCTTGTCTTTCTGCTTTTGAATTCATTGGGTGTTAAGTGGGAGGTCCCAGGTATATGTAGGCCGGAAAAGGCTCATTTTCAAGACTTCTCTCTGCAACGTCGCCACCTGCTGGTGGAGTAACCCGATCGTAAGAATTAAAGGGGAAGCGGGGTGTGTGACACACTGACAATATCCATTTTACAGGCGAGTACTCACAAAATGGTATTTTTGCATATTCATCTCTGCAGAAGTTCGCCCTCTACTGGAGAATAACCCAGATGTTCTGAAGATCGAAGTGGAGTGTATGGCACACTTAGAATAAGATCATCATTATCCGAGTAAATGGGCTCAATGTGCCGTCTCTTACTCGTGGCCTTAGGAGCCGTCCGCGAGATCTGTCTCTTGAGATTGGCCAGCCTATGTGCCAAGTCTGCATGAGACCCCCCTGCTGGCTCCCCCCTCACTGGGGGCTGAGTGCAGCCACGGAGGGTCCGGAGAGGCCGCAGGCAATGAAGGGCTAGGGGCAGGGACGCCCGCCTGGTCATGGTCCAAAATGACGCTCCTAGCGCAAGTTGAATCCGCCCAGAGAATTCCTACTGCACAAGGGGCAGAGCTTTACCTGCCCAGATGGGGCCCCCAGCTCACTATCCCCAGATGCCTTCATTATGGTGATTAATAATTGTCTATTGAAAGGTTACAAGGCACTAACGGCCCAAACCCATATGATCCCTTTTAATAAAAAAGGGGGGAGGGGGCTGGGAGGAACCACAACCCTCAATCACTAAGCCCACAACCTATGCAAAGACACAAAAGTAGAGTAAAAACCCATCAGACTCCTAAACAAGCGAGATGCATGATAATAAGCATGATCGTTCAAAGGAGGGACTCACGACACCGACAGCAGCCTCAGGCAGCAGCGGAGCAAAGGTAGTGCAGCGCCACGAGCAGACCAGTGACTTCCAGTGCGTTCCTCGAGGGGAGGACCGTGCCGCTATGACGTGGAACGCATCAGCGTATGGCTCCGCCCCCTCCAGCGACGCGCCCTCCCACCTTCATCCCTGGCGCAAATGGTACACAAAACGCGGCCATTAAAACATGGCTGCCACCACCAGGACACAGTGCGGCTCCTGCAGCGGAAGCTGTGGCCGCATTATAGCTCCGGACAGTGCGCGTATCCCGCGCACCGGCTGTACGCCCAGAAGCGCCGCGCGAGTGGCGCCCCCGTCACAGCGTATGTGACAGAGTCAAGATGGAGGGAGGAGAGTCCACCAGGCCCAAGAAGAACCGCGAGGGAGGTAAGCATGAGAAGGCTCCAGAGCCAGCCAGGAGCAAGTGCAGTAAAACACAGGCTCACATGTAATAAAGCTTGTGGGCAGGGAGGGGCACACAGGTAATCCTATAGCCCTAGCTAGTGGTTGCCCCCCCCCAGTAGGCTCATCATAAGCCTATGGCCGGCTACCCGTTCACCCTACCATCACGATCCTGAAGCAGCCGCGGCTGGGAGGCAGTAGTGGGTCAGACGGAATCAGTGGAAAATAGGGCCCGCAGCGGCTGACGGGCTAGGAGGCCCCGCTCAGCTGCCAATATCCGAGAGAGAGTATCCAACGATCTTCAGCAGCCAGACTGCAAGATGAAAACTGGAGAATCATAGAGGGACACCTGACTATAGGGGGCCGGGAGGAGTGGCGTCTTTTGATCTTGCAGTCGAGCGCCCCCTGGGGGCGGAATACCCACATGTCATCACTGGGACGACCTGGACTGGATATAGTGAAAAAACACAATTCTGTGAAACTCACCTGTAGACTTGTTTTTTCTGGGGATCCATTCCAGACTCTCCTTACACACGGGATTACTTCCTGCCCGAAGGGTGTGACTGCAAGACAAAAAGGTGTGGCCCCTCCCGGCCCCCTATAAGTAGCAGCTGCCTCCTAATCAAAACCAGTACTTAAAAAACAGTAAATCATAAAACCAGAGGCAGGTCAGGAGGCTCCCTTATAGGAGACAATGTTACCTCACACCAAACTCCGCTTGAATTCTCTCAAAATATACTTTTTCTTTTTTTTAATGCCCATGAAATAATAAATGGACTAAACACCATAAAAAGGCATCAAAAGATAGATCATGACCCAAAAAGGGTGGGCCGGAGGGTCTGGAATGGATGGCATTCATCAGGTGAGTTTCACAGAATTGTGTTTTTTCTTCCTATCCACTCCAGACCCTCCTTACATTTGGGACATCCAGAAGCAGTGCCAAATATGGGCGGGATCCCCAGCGCGGAACAGCAGGCAGTTTATTTCACTACCGCCTGAAGAACCTTTCGACCAACTACAGCATCAGCTGAGGTCCTGACATCTACCCTGTAAAATTGGTAAATGTATGAACCGAAAACCAAGTGACAGCTTTACAAACCTGTTCCATCGAGGCCTGATGCTGAAAAGCCCAGGAAGCACCAATGGCTCTAGTGGAAAGAGCTGTGACCCAAAACAAGGGGCTCCTTCCCCTTGGCAGAATAGACTCTTACCACTGTCTGTCTAATCCATCGACTGATGGCAGACTTAGCTGGTGGAAGACCTTTCCGTGGACCCTCAGGTATGACATAAGAAGTCCAAACTATGGAAAGATTGTGTAGTAGTGAGATAATACCTTAGTGCCCTCACTACATCCAACAGTGAAGAAAACCCCTTCCTTATTAGACACTGGAGCAGGACATAAGGAAGGCAAAACCATCATCTAAATGAAAAGATACCTTTAGGAAGAAAATCCTAAAACACTCAAATAACGAGGCTTAGTGATAAGCTGCTAATTCAGAAACCCGCCTGCCGAGGTTATTGCCACTAAGAGATAACCATAAGCGACCTTAGACTTAATGACGCATCAACCATGGTTCAAAAAGGAGGACCCCGAAAAGCAAGTTCAAGTCCCAAACCGGCAGAAGTGGATTATGAGGAGGCCGCACATGAGCGACTCCTTGTAAAACAAGTTCTGATAAAATCATTCTCAGCTATGGGTTTCTGAAAGAAGATAGATATTTGTCCTCAATTGAAGACCTTCATCAAGCCTTCTGCAAAAAATCAATATATTCTACAGGCGAACCCCTGGATTCGCACCAAGCGATAAATGCTTGCCAGACTCTATAGTAGATCTCTTGATAAAGATTTCTTCCTGGCCTGAATCATAATCTGGATGACTGGCAGAAAACCCCTTTCTTCCAAGATAAAGGATTCAATAGCCAGGCCTTCCAAGCCAGAACCTGTGATTTGGGATGCCTCAGAGGCCCCTGTGTGAGAAGATCTGGATCGTCGCCTCCACAAGTTGCCCTGTGACATCCTTACTATGTCTGAGAACCAGCTTCTTCTTGTCACAGAGAAGCCACCAGAATGGTTGGGACTCCCTAAACCTTTTTTAGTACTCGACCCAGGAGTGAAATCGGAGGGAAATGCATAAAGAAGCTTGAATGCTGACCACTGAAGGGTCTTGACATCTGTTGCTATTGTTAGAGGATCCCTGGGCTGAGACAAACTTCGAACCTTCTGACTGTGCCCTGATGCAAGAACTACGTCTGGGATCCCCCAGCACATGCATAGGGATTAAAGAACCCTCTGGCTAAGAGACCATTCCCTCTGATGCAGGACCGTTCTGCTGAGATGATCGGCCTACAAGTTGTCCACTCCAGGTATGTGTACCACCAGAAGACATGGAACCGGTTTCTCGGCCCAAAGTAAAAACCCTGCTCACTTCCATGAGGGCTTTACTGCTTCTGGTGCCCTCATGGTGGTTGATATATATGACCGCCATCCAATTGTCTGTCTGAATTCGGACGGGATGCCCCATCAGATGGGATGTCCAATGTCTGAATACAATAGAATACCTCTCAGATTCAGGATCTTTATGGAGATTCTGCTCTCCTTCGGACTCCACTGTCCCTGGATCGTTTGTGACTCCATGACACTCCCCCAACCAGATAGACTGGCCTCCATGGTGATGATCTTCCACTGTACTGGAAGAAAGGATTTGCGGATCTGAAGAGGCTGAGGACCAGGCTAGGGACGGCCTTGCTGACGGTGTCATGTAAAAAGAGTGATCCAGAGTGTGTGGGTCTCGATCCCAGATTGTGAGCAATTCCATCTGCAGGGGTCTTGTGTGAAACAGTGCAAAATGTACTGACTCAGAGCAAGAAACCATCAGGCCCAACAGACATATTCCCTGATGAATCGTCGAGTGAGGACAAGACAAGAGACCCTGTACTCTGGCCTGAAGTGAGAATCACTTCTGTGTCGGAAAGGCACCTTTGCCCGAGACGTGTCATGACATTCCCAGAAAAGAAGCTATGAAAATATATCCTTCTGGGCCCCCTGACATGATGGGTCCCATATCAACCGATAGACTCAGTAAGGGATTACATGTATCCCTGACTTCTTAGAGAAAAACATGAGACCTGCCAACACCTTAGTAAACACCCCTGGTGCTGATGATAGACCGAAGGGTAGCGGCACAAACTGAGGAAGTAGGCCACCTACTATAATGTAGGTATGTATCCTTATATATACACTGTGGTTATAAAAACTCCAATCTCTAAAAAGGTGAGATACGGCAGATCTCAATGCTTCTGCTTTCTGCTGAATTCGGGATACCCCTGATCAGAGATCTCTGATGGGGTCTGGTTCCTAATTTGATTTTGTAACCTGAGGATACAACTTCCTGTATCCAAATATCTGTTACATGAAGCCTGCAAATATGAGCCAAATGCAGAAGCGGTCCCCCCACATCTCAAGGGCGGGGGCATCCCTTCATGCCTGAGCCGACTGCGAAGGGGGTCTGGCTTTATTTGCCAGACACCTGTTGCCTTAGTTTGGAACTTTGTCTTATTCCCCAAAAAATTCTCTTCGGTATGCCGAAGAGGCTGAACCTCAAGCCAGGACCCTGGAGTATTAGAGGCCCTGCGGAAGCAGTATTAGACTACGGCTTCTGTGGCAAATTAAATGACTTACCACTAGTAGCATGCTTTACCAAGACAACCAAGCACTCCCCATCCCCAAACATCTTAAAAGGGGAGTCCCGTCATATTCCTTTTTAGAGGCTATGTCAGCTGGCCATTGCTTAAGCCATAAAGCACGCCTTAAGGTGACCACCAGAGCTAGGCCTCTGGCCCACAACCAGATCAAACCTCCATGGCCTGGATCACATACCTGTTAGAGCCAACTGGCTTTGATCAACTGGGAGCATGGCTTCTGTGAACGAGCCATACAAGTCTTAGAGTCCAGTTGTTTTAACAACTTCCTGCTCACAAAAAATGCTATGGATGTAGCCCAGGCCGGCCGCAAGGTCGACCCCATAAAAGCAGGACATGCCATCTGATCCACGCGCTTATCCGCTGGATCCTTCTGAGAAGCACTATCAGAGGGCGGCATAACCAAAATCTTAAAAGGACCTGGCACCAGAGCGTCCACCACAGGAGGGTGAGACCATAATTTAATCTGATCTGGAGGAAAGGGATACATAGTATCTAGTACTTTAGGAATGGGAGGAAGACAACCTGACTTCTGCCATTCCCTATTGATAAGATTATAATCATGTGTGAATTATAATCAGAATGGAGGAAATCAACCATCCATCCATCTTCTCCATAACCGGACACCCCCTTGTCTATGAATGGATGAATTCTCCCAACGGATAACTTCCTGAGAGACTATGGCTTTTTTTATTACCTTGTTAGTAATCAATACACCATGATTACTCTATAGGTTTAGAACCATTTGAGGGCTGCCGACAGAGTTTGAAGACTCAGAAGGAGACTATGGCAGCCGCAATATCCTTTTCAATACACTCATAGAATTTTTTTTTTTTTTATAAATCTTCTTAGTAGCCTCACTAAAGGTTTAGGTCTGCCTGAAGGCTGCAAAGGGGGTTTTTAAGTCTCAGAAAGCACTGGTGACAGGGTCAGAGCCCCCCCAGGGAGGAGACAACTGTCTCCCTAACCACTACAACCGTAGCATAATCCCTGCGCACCGTGCTATCCTTGTCCAGTGCCACTGCATGCAACTGGACATGGGGTAAGACCAGATCTGCTACCCCAGATGCCTCCGCCATGGTGAATTTAATAATACTAGTCTATGACCCTGGGGTTCTGAGACCAAGTATAGATAGGTTCTCGACAGTCACAAGACTACTGCGAGACCTCTGGGGGGTACCACCATATATATAAATGATATAGTAATATTATATTTGCTCTTTCTCAATCCATAATAGTATAGATTTAAAAATAAAACAATAAAAAACAGTATTAAAAAAGTGGTGGCTCAGAGCAGCCCCCTTTTTGGTCCCCCCGAGCAGGCTCACCAGACACAAACCTGCGGCTGACTTGCTTGTTAATGAAGCCTGCAGCTCTGAGGGTTTAACACTCAGCAAGCGCCCCGGACCCCGGAGCTTCACCTTACCTTCACCGACCCCAATTTAAACAGCAACAAAGCTGGGGAGGCGTAGAGTTGGGTCAGAGGAATCCGTGGAAATAAGGTCGTGCAGGAGGTCGACAGGGTGCAATCCCCCGCTTGCTGCCAATCATTAAGAGAGAATCTTCAACAACCTTCACAGTCACTTCAACTGCAAGAATGATTAGGAGGCAGCTGCTACTTATAGGGGGCCGGGAGGGGCCACACCTTTTTTGTCTTGCAGTCACACCCTTCGGGCAAGGAAGTAATCCCAAGTGTAAGGAGGGTCTGGAATGGATCGGAAGAAAAAGTACAATTCTGTGAAATACTCACCTGTAGAATTGGTATTATACGTATACAGTACGTCCTGCTCCATCTATAATACTTACACGTGGGTTATCCTCCGCCAGATGGCGCTGTTCACTGCAGACATGCAAAAACAGGCTCCTCCCGGCCCCTCATATACCCAGGGACCTCCCACAAATCCCCAGCATTGAAAAGCAGTGAGAAAAGAAGCCGGGAGAATTTAACCACCAAAAACAACTGGTAATGATAACAATGATAACAATCACCATACAGGGGATCCATAATAATGCAAAAACCAGGGTGGGGTGGAGCAGGACGTACTGTATACGTATAATACCAATTCTACAGGTGAGTAATCACAGAATTGTATTATTCAGCAGTACGTCCTGCTCCAGATATAGTACTTACACTTGGGACATCCAATAGCAGTGTCCATAAAGTAGGGTGGGATCCCCAACAAAAAAAGGCAACAGCAGACAGTAAAGGCGCTGCCACCTGCAAACCTTGCTACCAAGAGCGACATGAGCAAAGGCTCTAACGTCAACATCATCAAAAAAATCTGGGTATTTGAGGGGCCGGGAGGAGCCTGTTTTGCATGTCTCTGCAGTGCAGCGCCATCTGGCGGAGGATAACCCAAGTGTAAGTATTATATCTGCAGCAGGACGTACTGTATACTAAGAATATAGTAATGATATAACTACTATAAATAATACCATTTTGTGAATACTCACCTGTAAAATGGGTATTATAAGTATGTCACACACCCCACTTCAAACATTAATAATTACACTAGGGTTAACGCACCGCTAGGTGGCAGCATTGCAGAGAACTCTCCAAAAACTTCAACAGGCCCCTCCCGGTCTATACATACCTGGTACCTCCCAAGAACCTCCCAGTGTTAGAACAGCAGTAAGACAAGGTACCAGAACCAAACAATGTAACCCTCAACGTAAAGAACTAAACTTCACCAAATAAAGAGCCAGGATACAGAAAAGGGCGGGTGAAGTGGGGTGTGTGACATACTTATAATACCCATTTTACAGGTGAGTATTCACAAAATGGTATTATTCTAAGTATGTCACACACCCCACTTCAAACATTAATAATTACACTAGGGACATCCAACAGCAGTGTCCAGAAAAAGGGTGGGTATCCAAACAGGCAATAACGCAGAAAAAACTCAAACCACTGCAGCCTGCAGAACCTTGCGGCCAAAAACAGCATCCGCTGAAGCCCGCACATCAACCTTATAGAACTTGAACAGAGGACCAAGTTGCAGCCTTACACACTTGTTCAACCGAAGCCTGGTGCTGAAAAGCCCAGGACGCACCAACCGCACGAGTAGAATGAGCAGTAACTCGGAAAGGAGGATCCTTCCCTTTAGCCGAATAAGCACCAACAATGGCCTGACGAATCCATTTGCTAATGGAGGACTTGGCCGGAGCCAAACCCTTCCTAGGCCCACAGGGCACAACGAAAAAGGCATCAGTCTTACGAAAAGAAGACGTAGCACGAAGATAGTACCTGACACAACGTACAACATCCAAGCAGTGCAAAGCACTCTCCTTGGCATTCTTAGGCTTAGGACACAAAGAAGAAAGAACAATGTCCTGATTAAGATGAAACGCAGAGACCACTTTAGGGAGAAAATCTGACTTGTAACGAAAAACCACTTTGTCCTGATGATCCTCAAAATAAGGAGCCTGAATAGACAAAGCTGCCAGCTCTGAAACACGCCGAACCGAAGTGATGGCCACCAGGAAGGCAACCTACTTAGTAAGAACGGACAAAGCGACATCCCGCAAAGGCTCAAAAGGAGGAGCCTTAAGAGCGGAAAGAACCAAATTCAAATCCCACACTGGGAGCAAAGGCTTCCTGGGAGGCCGCACATGCGAAACCCCCTGGAAAAAAGTCTTGACCAAGGAATGACTAGCAAAAGATTTCTGGAAAAAAATAGACAAAGCAGAAACCTGCCCCTTCAAGGTACTCAGCTGAAGACCGGAGTCCAGCCCCGCCTGAAGAAACTCCAAAATCCTAGACACAGAAAAGACCCGGCAAGGCAAAGACCTAGCCTCACACCAATCAATATAAGATCTCCAATACCTGTAATAGATGGAAGAAGAAGATCTCTTCCTGGCACTAATAAGAGTCTGAATGACCGCATCCGAAAGACCCTCCTCCTTTAAGATGGAGGTTTCAGCAGCCAAGCCGTCAAAGCCAGCGTTTGTAAACTGGGGTAACAGAGTTGACCGAGTGAGAAGATCTGGCCGAAGAGGCAGATCGAACTGATCCACTGCCAGACGAACGATGTCTGCGAACCACACCCGCCTTGGCCACCTTGGAGCCACGAGAATGGCGGGAACTCCTTCCAGAACCAACTTTCGCAGAACCCTGCCTAGCATGGGAATCGGAGGAAACAGATAAAGAAACCCCAGGTCCCTCCAGCTCAGGGCCATGGCATCCACCGCCAGAGCCAGAGGGTCCCGGGACAGGGACACAAAGGACGGAAGCTTGTGATTGTGACGAGAGGCAAACAGATCCACCTCCGGCGTCCCCCACCGGAGACAAAGTGACCGAAACACCTGGGGATGGAGAGACCACTCCCCCCGACGGGACGCACACCGGCTCAGAAAATCCGCCTCTGTGTTTTCCACTCCCGGAATGTAAACTGCCGAGATGCAAGGGACATGAGTCTCCGCCCAGACCAAAATCAGAGACACTTCCCTGTGGGCACCCAGACTGCGAGTCCCTCCTTGGTGATTGATGTAAGCAACCGCCGTCTGATTGTCTGAACGAACCTGAACCGGCAGACCTTGTAAATGATGCTTCAAGTGAGACAGAACCAACCTGATGGCCCGCAATTCCAGAACATTGATGGGCAAGTGGGCCTCCTGAGGGTCCCACTGCCCCTGAAACCGAAGATCCTTCCAATAACCTCCCCAGCCTGACAAACTGGCATCCGTGGTGACAGTTTCCCAAAGTGGAGTCAGAAACGACCTGCCCTTCAGAAGGTTGTCCGAGACCAACCACCACAGAAGGGACTGCCGAACCCGAGGGGACAACCGGAAGGACCGATCCAACGACCCCGGACACCGGTTCCAAGACGCCAAAAGATGAAGTTGAAGAGTCCTCGTATGAAACTGAGCAAAGGGAACTGCCTCGAACGAGGCCACCATCAACCCCACCAGTCTCATCCCCAGACGAATGGACGGATGAGGATGGGAGAGGAGCAGCTGGACCAATTCCTGAATCATCAGAACCTTGGCCTGAGGGAGAAACACTCTGTGCTGGCAGGAGTCCAACGACATCCCCAGAAAAGTCACCACCCTGGCCGGAACCAGCGAGGACTTGGGGTAATTGATCACCCAGCCGAACCTCTCCAACATAGACACCACCGTGCTGGTGTCCCCCTCTGCTTGACTGAAGGAAGGAGCCATGATGAGAAGATCGTCCAGGTAAGGCACAATGCGAATCCCCTGAGCTCTGAGCAGGGCCATCACCCCCGCCAACACCTTGGTGAACACTCTCGGAGCAGAGGTGAGACCGAATGGAAGAGCCACAAACTGAAAATGCTGATCCCCCACCACGAAACGGAGGAACCGCTGATGAGCAGGAAAGATCGGCACGTGCAGGTACGCATCCTTGATGTCTATGGACGTCATAAAGTCCCCCTGCCGAAGCGAACCGATCGCAGACCGCAGGGTTTCCATGCGAAACTTCCGAGGACGAATAAACCTGTTGAGAAACTTCAAATCCAGAATAGGACGGAAGGACCCGTCCTTTTTGGGGACCGTAAAGAGATTGGAGTAAAACCCGCGCCCCACCTCTGAAGGAGGAACCGGGCAAACGACAGCTAAATCTAGAAGATTCCTTACTGCCGCCAGGAGCCCCTGCGCGGCCAAAGGATCCAAAGACACCCGAGACCTGAAGAACCTTGGAGGAGGACGGGACTCGAACTCCAACTTGTAACCGGCCGAAACCACCTCCCGGATCCATCTGTCCGGGACCTCCTGGTCCCACACCCGGGAGAAAAGTTGCAACCGTCCCCCCACCCGAACGGGTGAGGGCGCCCCCTCATTGCTGGGTGGGCTTGGCAGCCGACTTGGGGTTGGCACCCCAGACGCGAGTGGGGCGGCCACGGCCTCTGCCCCTATTCCAACTGCCGCCCCTGGGGGCCGAGGAGCCCGCACCTCTACCGGCGCCGACTCCCCGAAAGGACGGATTGAAGGAGACCGTCCCCCGAAAGGAACGGCGAAATTTCTTGCGCTGAGGTAATTTACCTCCCTTGGCAACAGAATCCAGCCTCTCACCAAAAAGCCTCAAACCCAAAAAGGGCAGAGCCGTGAGCGATCTTTTAGAATTAAAATCGGCCGTCCACTGTCTCAACCACACACAGCGCCGGATAGCCACCAGCAAGGTAGTAGCCCTGCCACACATCAACATGGCATCCTCTTGAGCGGCCAGGATAAAGGACAAGAAAGAATCGCAGCGCTTAAGCCCAAGGGACTCATCACTGGTGGGCTCGAGATCCACCCCCAAGTCCCTGACAATAGACCTGACCGCCAAAGTCAAAAGAGCCGAAGCACAGACAGGCCTTAACACCGAACCCGCACATACAAAACCATGACGGGCAAGCTGATCAACCCGGCGATCCTCACCGTCCCTGAGCGAAGTCGTGTCAGGGGAATGCACGACCGCCGTGTTGGACAGTCCCAAGACCGGAGTATCTACCTCAGGGGGGACAGACCAACGCTTCAACAATTCTGCCGGAAAGGGATACTTCCTATCCCAGCTAGACGGCACACCAACAAGACGAGTAGGTTGCTCCCATTGCTTGAAAACAATTTCTTCAAAATGCTGTTGGCTGGGAAACTCCAGACGCTGCTTGGAAACCCCAAAAAGCTGACCCTTGGGCCTAGGAGCAACCACCGGAGGCTCCAAATCCAAAACCTCAAACATCTGGCTCAGAATGGTAGAGGAATCGAGAGGGAGGCCGTCAGCCTGATCCCCCTCAGAACCCAGCAACTGCTGAACATCAGAATCTTCATCCTCAATGAGCTCACCTTCTTCACGGGGACGATCCGACCAATCCAGATCTCCCACCACTTCCTCATCTGAATCCGGCGGAGGCGGAGACAGATGCTTCCGCTTAGCTGAAACCTTCTGAGCGGCTATAGCAGAAAACCGCTTCTCAAGGCTGGTCAAACGGGCACATACATCAGACTGCGAATCCCCGCCCAGGACAACGTCACACGTGGTCCGGAATAAGCGAGGGGGAGAGGGAGATGGCGCGGCTGACGAAGTGCTAGGCACCGGAGTACTGGACTGCCGTGCAATGTTCTGCTGTGCACAAGGGATACACAAAATGACATCATCTCCCTGGAGCGGAGCCCCACAACCCCCGCACACCTTGGATTGTCCCGAAGAACCATTCCCGGTATCTGTGGCAACCTCCATGTGGTGAAATTATGGTATTTGCAGAACCCAGGGATTTATGCGGTACGCGACCCGGGATGCCCCTTAATAACCTAACAATTGTCTAAGGACAGACACAAGATCCTGACCCAGGGGAATAGCATAAGACCCTTATAAAAAAATATATAAAGATATAAATATATTGCAAAGAAAAAACACCTCCCACGAGCCAGGTATATATGACCGGGAGAGCCCTGCCAGACGGGATCCCAGGATCTGAAAAACACAAAGGGAGAGGGACAGGCGTCAATCAGCACCATGCCAAAACACCACATAATATACAAACCCCCCTTACACCACCCCCTCATTAACCAGAGCACAGGAAATGGTTAATACCAACCAGCACCATAAAGATGCGCCGGAGCGAGTAGGAAGGAGAAGGAGGAGGAGAGGACAATCCGAGGGGCCATCGCAAGAAAAACCAAAAAACGCCTACCTGAGAGGGAGAGAGAAAACCGCGCAGCCAGGCAACGCAGAAGATGGCGGCCCGCACACAGCGCAGTGAGGGAGGAAGAGACAAGCTCCGGGAGCGCGGGAGCCGAGAAGGCCCCACCCCTCCGGGACATCCAATCCGTGCGCGGCCCCGCCCCCAGGCAGCGTCAGCGTCTGCCGACGGGGACCGCGCTCAGACCTCAAGGACGGGACCGGTGGAGCCACCCGCCGGTTCCCAGTGCGCACCATACACAGACCCACACACTGATAACCAGTTCCCCCCTGAGCAGCCGGACAAGCAGGCTGCAAGCGCCGAGCACGGCGCTCAGCCACCGGCGGGACCGCGGCGCAGCGCGCCGCGAGGCCCCGCCCCCCCGGCTCCTGAGGGGAGAGAAAAGGCACACAGACAGGGGGACAGAGGCAGGCAAAACTTACAGTGAAGTTAGTCAATGTAAAAATCACAAAGGGACTCACAATGTAGCAGCGCAGCAGCCACACTCACACAGCATGTCACCGTCCCAAAGCGCGCCCCACACCCCGGAATGTGAAATAACCATATCCCAGGGCTAGGCACATCCTGACCGCTAACCTCCTATTAAATGGGGCATCCCACATCCGGATCACCACTCCGGGAATCCCGCTATGCCCCGCAATAAGGGGTCGAGCGGAGGAGCTAATCTCCTAGGCACCAATGGTGCCGGCTACCTATATTGCCCGGCCTACAGCCAAAGCTGGGAGGCTGCCATTACATAGAACACATTCAAACAGAGCCGGGCAGAAATAGACCACGGGGGGGGGGGGGGGGGGGGGGGATACCCCGGCTACCTGCAAGCAGGAGACTTCTTTCTTCTGTCTTGTCGCCACCTTGCAGAGAATAACACTGGGAGGTTCTTGGGAGGTACCAGGTATGTATAGACCGGGAGGGGCCTGTTGAAGTTTTTTTGGAGAAGTTCTCTGCAATGCTGCCACCTAGCGGTGCGTTAACCCTAGTGTAATTATTAATGTTTGAAGTGGGGTGTGTGACATACTTAGAATATAAATATATATGATTATTATTGGTGTAGATCTATTTATAGTTCCAAGTAGCGATGATAGGTATTGGGGGGGGGGGGCATCCTCCGGGCAGAAGTAAGTGGACGCCACATGATCCAGCACCTTCCATTGTAGATTATATATATAGGAATCGGGGGGGATTCCCCCCGGCCAGAAGTAATCGGACGCCTGGTTCCGTAAAACAATTTAATCTGTACAACGTGCAAAACTAGAAACACAACAAACACAAAAGCAATCGACCGCCCCCCCCCCCCCCCCCCAACAATGGCTGCAACTCGCACAGGACGGGGTCGCACCCCATGAGTCCCTCAGCTGCAGTGGTTACATTTGTTCCAGGATAATGGGGGGGGGGGGGGGGGGGGGGGAGTTGATGATCAGACCTCAACATGACCAATCAGCTCTGTATCCGATCGTTGCCACAACCAATCAGGAGGCTCTGTATTCAATCGTTGCCACAACCAATCAGGAGGCTCTGTATCCGATTGTTGCGACCAATCAGGAGGCTCTGTATCCGATTGTTGCGACCAATCAGGAGGCTCTGTATTCAATCATTACCACAACCAATCAGGAGGCTCTGTATCCGATTGTTGCGACCAATCAGGAGGCTCTGTATCCGATTGTTGCGACCAATCAGGAGGCTCTGTATCCGATTGTTGCGACCAATCAGGAGGCTCTGTATCCGATTGTTGCGACCAATCAGGAGGCTCTGTATCCGATTGTTGCGACCAATCAGGAGGCTCTGTATCCGATTGTTGCGACCAATCAGGAGGCTCTGTATCCGATTGTTGCGACCAATCAGGAGGCTTTGTATCCAATCATTGCCACAACCAATCAGGAGGCTCTGTATTCAATCGTTGCCACAACCAATCAGGAGGCTCTGTATCCGATTGTTGCGACCAATCAGGAGGCTTTGTATCCGATTGTTGCGACCAATCAGGAGGCTCTGTATCCGATTGTTGCGACCAATCAGGAGGCTCTGTATCCGATCGTTGCCCCTCTGGATGATCGGCCATGTAATAAAAACTATTAAAAACCATAGAAAAAAACAAGCGTTGGGGGTGGAGTCTAAAAACTTTTTTTTGTATAAAATGGGAGTGGCCTGCGTCCATCCGATAAAATCGGGGAGATAAAAACGTCCATTGGGGTGGGCGGGGTCACTATGATGTCACAGCGCCATAGGCGGGCGCGAGAGGTGAGGTCAGAGGAGGCGGGGCTGGGCGGCCAGGGCCTGCAGGTTGCACACGTGTCCGATGCCCTTGGTGACGCCCTCGCGGAACAGCAGCTTTGTGCCGGGCTTCAGATATTCCGGGTGTTTGATGAAGCGGAAGCGAACCACGGCCTTCTCTCCTGTGCGCAGCTCCTCCTACAAGAGGGATAAAAGGTGAGTCAGGAGGAGGCGGGGCCTGTGTATAGGGGAGGGGCGGGGCCTGTGTTTAGAGAGGAGGAGTCAGGTGAACACACCAGTGGCCTCTCATGCGCCCCCCTGATGAAGTTTTCATTTATACCCGTTGGAGACTTCAGTGAGGAGCAGCATGTCTGGGGGTGGGGCTTACCTTGCCATGGATGTGCTCCAGCACGGCAGTCTGGCGGACGTTGCCCACATGCACAGTGAGCTGCACCCCGCGCCTGCAGGACGTTGCATGGAAGAGCAGAACGATCTCGGCCTCAAACACCCAACAGATGGTCGGCATCATCTCCGGACTCACCAGCACCATCCCCTGCGGGCGACAGGAAACGGGGCGCTAGATGGGGGACGGGAGACGAGGGACAGGAGATGGGAGGCAAGGGACAAAAGATGGGAGACTGGAGACGAGTGACGGGAGGCGAGGGACGAGACATGGGGCATGGGAGACGGGGGACGAGAGGCGGGGGACGAGAGACTCGGGACGAGAGACTGGGGACGAGAGACTGGAGACTGGGGACGAGAGACTGGGGACGAGAGACTGGAGACTGGGGACGAGAGACTGGGGACGAGAGACTGGGGACTGGGGACGAGAGACTGGGGACTGGGGACGAGAGACTGGGGACTGGGGACGAGAGACGGGGGACTGGGGACGAGAGACGGGGGACTGGGGACGAGAGACTGGAGACTCGGGACGAGAGACTGGGGACGAGAGACTGGGGACTGGGGACGAGAGACTGGGGACTGGGGACGAGAGACGGGGGACTGGGGACGAGAGACGGGGGACTGGGGACGAGAGACGGGGGACGAGAGACGGGGGACTCGGGACGAGAGACGGGGGACTCGGGACGAGAGACGGGGGACTCGGGACGAGAGACGGGGGACGAGAGACTGGAGACTCGGGACGAGAGACTGGGGACGAGAGACTGGGGACTGGGGACGAGAGACTGGGGACTGGGGACGAGAGACTGGGGACTGGGGACGAGAGACTGGGGACTGGGGACGAGAGACTGGGGACTGGGGACGAGAGACGGGGGACTGGGGACGAGAGACGGGGGACTGGGGACGAGAGACGGGGGACTGGGGACGAGAGACGGGGGACTGGGGACGAGAGACGGGGGACTGGGGACGAGAGACGGGGGACTGGGGACGAGAGACGGGGGACTCGGGACGAGAGACGGGGGACTCGGGACGAGAGACTGGGGACTCGGGACGAGAGACTGGGGACTCGGGACGAGAGACTGGGGACTCGGGACGGGGGACTCGGGACGAGAGACGGGGGACGAGAGACGGGGGACTCGGGACGAGAGACTGGGGACTCGGGACGAGAGACTGGGGACTCGGGACGAGAGACTGGGGACTCCCGGGGGACTCGGGACGAGAGACGGGGGACTCGGGACGAGAGACGGGGGACTCGGGACGAGAGACGGGGGACTCGGGACGAGAGACGGGGGACTCGGGACGAGAGACTGGGGACTCGGGACGAGAGACTGGGGACTCGGGACGAGAGACTGGGGACTCGGGACGAGAGACTGGGGACTCGGGACGAGAGACTGGGGACTCGGGACGAGAGACTGGGGACTCGGGACGAGAGACTGGGGACTCGGGACGAGAGACTGGGGACTCGGGACGAGAGACGGGGGACTCGGGACGAGAGACGGGGGACTCGGGACGAGAGACGGGGGACTCGGGACGAGAGACGGGGGACTCGGGACGAGAGACGGGGGACTCGGGACGAGAGACTGGGGACTCGGGACGAGAGACTGGGGACTCGGGACGAGAGACTGGGGACTCGGGACGAGAGACTGGGGACTCGGGACGAGAGACTGGGGACTCGGGACGAGAGACTGGGGACTCGGGACGGGGGACTCGGGACGAGAGACGGGGGACGAGAGACGGGGGACTCGGGACGAGAGACGGGGGACGAGAGACGGGGGACTCGGGACGAGAGACTGGGGACTCGGGACGAGAGACTGGGGACTCGGGACGGGGGACTGGGGACGAGAGACGGGGGACTGGGGACGAGAGACGGGGGACTGGGGACGAGAGACGGGGGACGAGAGACGGGGGACTGGGGACGAGAGACTGGGGACTCGGGACGAGAGACTGGGGACTCGGGACGAGAGACTGGGGACTCGGGACGAGAGACTGGGGACTCGGGACGAGAGACTGGGGACTCGGGACGGGGGACTGGGGACGAGAGACTGGGGACGAGAGACGGGGGACTCGGGACGAGAGACGGGGGACTCGGGACGAGAGACGGGGGACTCGGGACGAGAGACGGGGGACTCGGGACGAGAGACTGGGGACTCGGGACGAGAGACTGGGGACTCGGGACGAGAGACTGGGGACTCGGGACGAGAGACTCGGGACGAGAGACTGGGGACTCCCGGGGGACTCGGGACGAGAGACGGGGGACTGGGGACGAGAGACGGGGGACTCGGGACGAGAGACTGGGGACTCGGGACGAGAGACTGGGGACTCGGGACGAGAGACTGGGGACTCGGGACGAGAGACTGGGGACTCCCGGGGGACTCGGGACGAGAGACGGGGGACTCGGGACGAGAGACGGGGGACTCGGGACGAGAGACTGGGGACTCGGGACGAGAGACTGGGGACTCGGGACGAGAGACTGGGGACTCGGGACGAGAGACTGGGGACTCGGGACGAGAGACTGGGGACTCGAGACGGGGGACTGGGGACTCGAGACGGGGGACTGGGGACTCGAGACGGGGGACTGGGGACTCGAGACGGGGGACTGGGGACTCGAGACGGGGGACTCGGGACTCGAGACGGGGGACTCGGGACTCGAGACGGGGGACTCGGGACTCGAGACGGGGGACTCGGGACTCGAGACGGGGGACTCGGGACTCGAGACGGGGGACTCGGGACTCGAGACGGGGGACTCGGGACTCGAGACGGGGGACTCGGGACGAGAGACTGGGGACTCGGGACGAGAGACTGGGGACTCGGGACGAGAGACTGGGGACTCGGGACGAGAGACTGGGGACTCGGGACGAGAGACTGGGGACTCGGGACGAGAGACTGGGGACTCGGGACGAGAGACTGGGGACTCGGGACGGGGGACGAGAGACGGGGGACGAGAGACTGGGGACGAGAGACGGGGGACGAGAGACTGGGGACGAGAGACTGGGGACTCGGGACGAGAGACTGGGGACTCGGGACGAGAGACTGGGGACTCGGGACGAGAGACTGGGGACTCGGGACGAGAGACTGGGGACTCGGGACGAGAGACTGGGGACTCGGGACGGGGGACTGGGGACGAGAGACGGGGGACTGGGGACGAGAGACTGGGGACTCGGGACGAGAGACTGGGGACTCGGGACGAGAGACTGGGGACTCGGGACGAGAGACTGGGGACTCGGGACGAGAGACTGGGGACTCGGGACGAGAGACTGGGGACGAGAGACGGGGGACTGGGGACGAGAGACGGGGGACTGGGGACGAGAGACGGGGGACTGGGGACGAGAGACTGGGGACTGGGGACGAGAGACTGGGGACTGGGGACGAGAGACTGGGGACTCGGGACGAGAGACTGGGGACTCGGGACGAGAGACTGGGGACTCGGGACGAGAGACTGGGGACTCGGGACGAGAGACGGGGGACTCGGGACGAGAGACGGGGGACTCGGGACGAGAGACTGGGGACTCGAGACGGGGGACTCGGGACTCGAGACGGGGGACTCGGGACTCGAGACGGGGGACTCGGGACTCGAGACGGGGGACTCGGGACTCGAGACGGGGGACTCGGGACGAGAGACGGGGGACTCGGGACGAGAGACGGGGGACTCGGGACGAGAGACGGGGGACTCGGGACGAGAGACGGGGGACTCGGGACGAGAGACGGGGGACTCGGGACGAGAGACGGGGGACTCGGGACGAGAGACGGGGGACTCGGGACGAGAGACGGGGGACTCGGGACGAGAGACGGGGGACTCGGGACGAGAGACGGGGGACTCGGGACGAGAGACGGGGGACTCGGGACGAGAGACTGGGGACTCGGGACGAGAGACTGGGGACTCGGGACGAGAGACGGGGGGCAGGGGACGAGAGACTCGGGACGAGAGACGGGGGACTCGGGACGAGAGACGGGGGACTCGGGACGAGAGACGGGGGACTCGGGACGAGAGACGGGGGACTCGGGACGAGAGACGGGGGACTCGGGACGAGAGACGGGGGACTCGGGACGAGAGACTGGGGACTCGGGACGAGAGACTGGGGACTCGGGACGAGAGACTGGGGACTCGGGACGAGAGACTGGGGACGAGAGACGGGGGACTCGGGACGAGAGACGGGGGGCAGGGGACGAGAGACTGGGGACTCGGGACGAGAGACTGGGGACTCGGGACGAGAGACTGGGGACTCGGGACGAGAGACTGGGGACTCGGGACGAGAGACTGGGGACTCGGGACGAGAGACTGGGGACTCGGGACGAGAGACTGGGGACTCGGGACGAGAGACTGGGGACTCGGGACGAGAGACTGGGGACTCGGGACGAGAGACTGGGGGCAGGGGACGAGAGACTCGGGACGAGAGACTGGGGACTCGGGACGAGAGACTGGGGACTCGGGACGAGAGACGGGGGACTCGGGACGAGAGACGGGGGACTCGGGACGAGAGACGGGGGACTCGGGACGAGAGACGGGGGACTCGGGACGAGAGACGGGGGACTCGGGACGAGAGACGGGGGACTCGGGACGAGAGACGGGGGACTCGGGACGAGAGACTGGGGACTCGGGACGAGAGACTGGGGACTCGGGACGAGAGACGCACGGGGACGAGAGACCGGAGACGAGAGACGGGGGACTCGGGACGAGAGACGGGGGGCAGGGGACGGGGGACTCGGGACGAGAGACGGGGGACTCGGGACGAGAGACGGGGGACTCGGGACGAGAGACGGGGGACTCGGGACGAGAGACTGGGGACTCGGGACGAGAGACTGGGGACTCGGGACGAGAGACTGGGGACTCGGGACGAGAGACTGGGGACTCGGGACGAGAGACTGGGGACTCGGGACGAGAGACTGGGGACTCGGGACGAGAGACTGGGGACTCGGGACGAGAGACTGGGGACTCGGGACGAGAGACTGGGGACTCGGGACGAGAGACTGGGGACTCGGGACGAGAGACTGGGGACTCGGGACGAGAGACTGGGGACTCGGGACGAGAGACTGGGGACTCGGGACGAGAGACTGGGGACTCGGGACGAGAGACTGGGGACTCGGGACGAGAGACTGGGGACTCGGGACGAGAGACTGGGGACTCGGGACGAGAGACTGGGGACTCGGGACGAGAGACTGGGGACTCGGGACGAGAGACGCACGGGGACGAGAGACGGGGGACTCGGGACGAGAGACGGGGGGCAGGGGACGAGAGACTCGGGACGAGAGACGGGGGGCAGGGGACGAGAGACTCGGGACGAGAGACGGGGGGCAGGGGACGAGAGACTCGGGACGAGAGACGGGGGGCAGGGGACGAGAGACTCGGGACGAGAGACGGGGGGCAGGGGACGAGAGACTCGGGACGAGAGACGGGGGACTCGGGACGAGAGACGGGGGACTCGGGACGAGAGACGGGGGACTCGGGACGAGAGACGGGGGACTCGGGACGAGAGACGGGGGACTCGGGACGAGAGACGGGGGACTCGGGACGAGAGACGGGGGACTCGGGACGAGAGACGGGGGACTCGGGACGAGAGACGGGGGACTCGGGACGAGAGACGGGGGACTCGGGACGAGAGACTGGGGACTCGGGACGAGAGACGGGGGACTCGGGACGAGAGACGGGGGACTCGGGACGAGAGACGGGGGACTCGGGACGAGAGACGGGGGACTCGGGACGAGAGACGGGGGACTCGGGACGAGAGACGGGGGACTCGGGACGAGAGACGGGGGACTCGGGACGAGAGACGGGGGACTCGGGACGAGAGACGGGGGACTCGGGACGAGAGACGGGGGACTCGGGACGAGAGACGGGGGACTCGGGACGAGAGACGGGGGACTCGGGACGAGAGACGGGGGACTCGGGACGAGAGACGGGGGACTCGGGACGAGAGACTGGGGACTCGGGGCGAGAGACTGGGGACTCGGGGCGAGAGACTGGGGACTCGGGACGAGAGACGCACGGGGATGAGAGACGAGAGACGCACGGGGACGAGAGACGGGGGACGAGAGACGGACGAGGACGAGAGGAGGGGGACGAGAGACGGGGGACGAGAGACGGGGGACTCGGGACGAGAGACGGGGGACGAGAGGAGGGGGACGAGAGACGGGGGACTCGGGACGAGAGACTCGGGACGAGAGACTCGGGACAAGAGACTCAGGACGAGGGACGGGGGACGAGAGACAGGGAACAAAGGGCGGGTGCAGGGTGTGAGATGGGGGACAGGGAACAAAGGGCGGGTGCAGGGTGAGCAAAGATGGGGGACAGGAAACAGGGGCGGGGTGCAGGCTGTACTCACCTTCCTCAGCAGCGAGCGGTTGAAGGGCCCCAGGGCCAGGGTAGCGGCTTGCCCCGCCCTCAGGACACGACAGGCCGAGCGGTTCCTCTGGATACTTTGGACTCTCAGGGGCAGGAAGGTTCCGGAATCTGTGGGGCCGACCATTAGCCGTTCACCCTCCTTACACACCCCACTGCAAAGGGTTAAAGAGGAGGAGTCACACACAGAAAACCCCGCCTCCAAGCCCCGCCCACCTCCATCACGTGACTCACCTGTACAGAGTCCCTCCAACCACTGTCCCCACCTCCGGCACCGAGTAGATCTCATCCACCTGTGAGGAAAGGAGGAGTCACATCACCATCCAGGCCACACCCCTAATGACATCACCTAGCCCCGCCCACCTGCCTCTAGGGGGCCAAATAGTGAGGTACCCCGCCCCCTCCTGTTAGCCCCTTCCCGGAACTCGGGCAGCTGCTGCATTAGCTCCTCCTGCTCGCGGCTGTTGGTCAGAGGCCCCGCCCCCTCCTTTTAGCCCTTCCCCCTCACCTGGAACTCAGGCAGCTGCTGCATTAGCTCCTCCTGCTCGCAGCTATTGGTCAGAGGCCCTGCCCCCTCTTGTTAGCCCCTCCCCTGGAACTCAGGCAGCTGCTGCATTAGCTCCTCCAGCTCGCGGCTGTTGGTCAGAGGCCCCGCCCCCTCCTGTTAGCCCCTCCCCCTCACCTGGAACTCGGGCAGCTGCTGCATTAGCTCCTCCTGCTTGTGGCTGTTGGTCAGAGGCCCCGCCCCCTCCTGTTAGCCCCTCACCTGGAACTCAGGCAGCTGCTGCATTAGCTCCTCCTGCTCGTGGCTGTTGGTCAGAGGCCCCGCCCCCTCACCTGGAACTTGGGCAGCTGCTGCAATAGCTCCTCCTGCTCGCGGCTGTTGGTCAGAGGCCCCGCCCCCTCCTGTTAGCCCCTCCCCCTCACCTGGAACTCGGGCAGCTGCTGCATTAGCTCCTCCTGCTCGCGGCTGTTGGTCAGAGGCCCCGCCCCCTCCTGTTAGCCCCTCCCCCTCACCTGGAACTCGGGCAGCTGCTGCATTAGCTCCTCCTGCTCACGGCTGTTGGTCAGAGGCCCCGCCCCCTCCTGTTAGCCCCTCCCCTGGAACTCGGGCAGCTGCTGCATTAGCTCCTCCTGCTCGCGGCTGTTGGTCAGAGGCCCCGCCCCCTCCTGTTAGCCCCTCCCCCTCACCTGGAACTCGGGCAGCTGCTGCATTAGCTCCTCCTGCTCGCGGCTGTTGGTCAGAGGCCCCGCCCTCTCCAGTTAGCCCCTCCCCCTCACATGGAACTCGGGCAGCTGCTGCATTAGCTCCTCCTGCTCGCGGCTGTTGGTCAGAGGCCCCGCCCCCTCCTGTTAGCCCCTCCCCCTCACCTGGAACTCGGGCAGCTGCTGCATTAGCTCCTCCTGCTCGCGGCTGTTGGTCAGAGGCCCCGCCCTCTCCAGTTAGCCCCTCCCCCTCACCTGGAACTCGGGCAGCTGCTGCATTAGCTCCTCCTGCTTGCGGCTGTTGGTCAGAGGCCCCGCCCCCTCCTGTTAGCCCCTCCCCCTCACCTGGAACTCGGGCAGCTGCTGCATTAGCTCCTCCTGCTCGCGGCTGTTGGTCAGAGGCCCCGCCCCCTCCTGTTAGCCCCTCCCCCTCACCTGGAACTCGGGCAGCTGCTGCATTAGCTCCTCCTGCTCGCGGCTGTTGGTCAGAGGCCCCGCCCCCTCCTGTTAGCCCCTCCCCCTCACCTGGAACTCGGGCAGCTGCTGCATTAGCTCCTCCTGCTCACGGCTGTTGGTCAGAGGCCCCGCCCCCTCCTGTTAGCCCCTCCCCCTCACCTGGAACTCGGGAGCTGCTGCATTAGCTCCTCCTGCTCGCGGCTGTTGGTCAGAGGCCCCGCCCCCTCCTGTTAGCCCCTCCCCCTCACCTGGAACTCGGGCAGCTGCTGCATTAGCTCCTCCTGCTCACGGCAGTTGGTCAGAGGCCCCGCCCCCTCCTGTTAGCCCCTCCCCCTCACCTGGAACTCGGGCAGCTGCTGCATTAGCTCCTCCTGCTCGCGGCTGTTGGTCAGAGGCCCCGCCCCCTCCTGTTAGCCCCTCCCCTGGAACTCGGGCAGCTGCTGCATTAGCTCCTCCTGCTCACGGCTGTTGGTCAGAGGCCCCGCCCCCTCCTGTTAGCCCCTCCCCCTCACCTGGAACTCGGGCAGCTGCTGCATTAGCTCCTCCTGCTCGCGGCTGTTGGTCAGAGGCCCCGCCCCTCCCCCTCACCTGGAACTCGGGCAGCTGCTGCATTAGCTCCTCCTGCTCGCGGCTGTTGGTCAGAGGCCCCGCCCTCTCCAGTTAGCCCCTCCCCCTCACATGGAACTCGGGCAGCTGCTGCATTAGCTCCTCCTGCTCGCGGCTGTTGGTCAGAGGCCCCGCCCCTCCCCCTCACCTGGAACTCGGGCTGCTGCTGCATTAGCTCCTCCTGCTCACGGCTGTTGGTCAGAGGCCCCGCCCCCTCCTGTTAGCCCCTCCCCCTCACCTGGAACTCGGGCAGCTGCTGCATTAGCTCCTCCTGCTCGCGGCTGTTGGTCAGAGGCCCCGCCCCCTCCTGTTAGCCCCTCCCCCTCACCTGGAACTCGGGAGCTGCTGCATTAGCTCCTCCTGCTCGCGGCTGTTGGTCAGAGGCCCCGCCCCCTCCTGTTAGCCCCTCCCCCTCACCTGGAACTCGGGCAGCTGCTGCATTAGCTCCTCCTGCTCACGGCAGTTGGTCAGAGGCCCCGCCCCCTCCTGTTAGCCCCTCCCCCTCACCTGGAACTCGGGCAGCTGCTGCATTAGCTCCTCCTGCTCGCGGCTGTTGGTCAGAGGCCCCGCCCCCTCCTGTTAGCCCCTCCCCTGGAACTCGGGCAGCTGCTGCATTAGCTCCTCCTGCTCACGGCTGTTGGTCAGAGGCCCCGCCCCCTCCTGTTAGCCCCTCCCCCTCACCTGGAACTCGGGCAGCTGCTGCATTAGCTCCTCCTGCTCGCGGCTGTTGGTCAGAGGCCCCGCCCCCTCCTGTTAGCCCCTCCCCCTCACCTGGAACTCGGGCAGCTGCTGCATTAGCTCCTCCTGCTCGCGGCTGTTGGTCAGAGGCCCCGCCCTCTCCAGTTAGCCCCTCCCCCTCACATGGAACTCGGGCAGCTGCTGCATTAGCTCCTCCTGCTCGCGGCTGTTGGTCAGAGGCCCCGCCCCCTCCTGTTAGCCCCTCCCCCTCACCTGGAACTCGGGCAGCTGCTGCATTAGCTCCTCCTGCTCGCGGCTGTTGGTCAGAGGCCCCGCCCCCTCCTGTTAGCCCCTCCCCTGGAACTCGGGCAGCTGCTGCATTAGCTCCTCCTGCTCGCGGCTGTTGGTCAGAGGCCCCGCCCCCTCCTGTTAGCCCCTCCCCCTCACCTGGAACTCGGGCAGCTGCTGCATTAGCTCCTCCTGCTCGCGGCTGTTGGTCAGAGGCCCCGCCCCCTCCTGTTAGCCCCTCCCCTGGAACTCGGGCAGCTGCTGCATTAGCTCCTCCTGCTCGCGGCTGTTGGTCAGAGGCTCCGCCCCCTCCTGTTAGCCCCTCCCCCTCTCCTGGAACTCGGGCAGCTGCTGCATTAGCTCCTCCTGCTCGCGGCTGTTGGTCAGAGGCCCCGCCCCCTCCTGTTAGCCCCTCCCCTGGAACTCGGGCAGCTGCTGCATTAGCTCCTCCTGCTCGCGGCTGTTGGTCAGAGGCTCCGCCCCCTCCTGTTAGCCCCTCCCCCTCACCTGGAACTCGGGCAGCTGCTGCATTAGCTCCTCCTGCTCGCGGCTGTTGGTCAGAGGCCCCGCCCTCTCCAGTTAGCCCCTCCCCCTCACCTGGAACTCGGGCAGCTGCTGCATTAGCTCCTCCTGCTCGCGGCTGTTGGTCAGAGGCCCCGCCCCCTCCTGTTAGCCCCTCCCCCTCACCTGGAACTCAGGCAGCTGCTGCATTAGCTCCTCCTGCTCGCGGCTGTTGGTCAGAGGCCCCGCCCCCTCCTGTTAGCCCCTCCCCCTCACCTGGAACTCGGGCAGCTGCTGCATTAGCTCCTCCTGCTCGCGGCTGTTGGTCAGAGGCCCCGCCCCCTCCTGTTAGCCCCTCCCCCTCACCTGGAACTCGGGCAGCTGCTGCATTAGCTCCTCCTGCTCACGGCTGTTGGTCAGAGGCGCCGCCCCCTCCTGTTAGCCCCTCCCCCTCACCTGGAACTCGGGAGCTGCTGCATTAGCTCCTCCTGCTCGTGGCTGTTGGTCAGAGGCCCCGCCCCCTCCTGTTAGCCCCTCCCCTGGAACTCGGGCAGCTGCTGCATTAGCTCCTCCTGCTCGCGGCTGTTGGTCAGAGGCCCCGCCCCCTCCTGTTAGCCCCTCCCCCTCACCTGGAACTCGGGCAGCTGCTGCATTAGCTCCTCCTGCTCGCGGCTGTTGGTCAGAGGCCCCGCCCCCTCCTGTTAGCCCCTCCCCTGGAACTCGGGCAGCTGCTGCATTAGCTCCTCCTGCTCGCGGCTGTTGGTCAGAGGCCCCACCCCCTCCTGTTAGCCCCTCCCCCGGAACTCGGGCAGCTGCTGCATTAGCTCCTCCTGCTCGCGGCTGTTGGTCAGAGGCCCCGCCCCCCCCCGTTAGCCCCTCCCCCTCACCTGGAACTCGGGCAGCTGCTGCATTAGCTCCTCCTGCTCGCGGCTGTTGGTCAGAGGCCCCGCCCCTCCCCCTCACCTGGAACTCGGGCAGCTGCTGCATTAGCTCCTCCTGCTCGCGGCTGTTGGTCAGAGGCGGGAGAATGTTCAGGAAAACCTTCAGCAGGTCCAGAGATTCTCCGGTGACGCTGGACATGGCGAAGATCGGGGTGATGCTGTCCAATCAGAACAATGGAGAGGTAAGAAGCCGCTGCCCACTTTGCCCCGCCCATCCCCCATTACCACCGCCCACCCCGGGGACCAATCATAAGCGGCTATGTGTTGCTTTGTGCTGTGAGTGACTGGCGGAGGAAAGACAGAGAGAGGGGGCGGGACTAGTCTATAAAGGTGGGGCTTAGTCTCTGGGGGCAGGACTAGACTAGAAGGGTGGGGCTTAGTCTCTGGGGGCGGGGCTAGGCCATGGGAGCAATAGAGTGACTGGTGGAGGAAAGACAGAGAGAGGCCTTACGGATCCTGGGAGATGAGGGGGCGGGCCTAGTCTCTGGGGGTGGGGCTAGGCCATGGGAGCGGGCGGGCCTAGTCTCTGGGGGCGGGGCTAGGCCATGGGAGCGGGCGGGCCTAGTCTCTGGGGGCGGGGCTAGGCTATGGGAGCAATAATACAATTCTGTGATTACTCACCTGTAGAATTGGTATTATAAGTATACAGTACGTCCTGCTCCAGATAGAATACTTACATTCGGTACTACTCCGCCAGATGGCGCTGCACTGCAGAGACATCGAAAATAGGCTCCTCCCGGCCCCACAAATACCCGGGACCTACCACAATCCCCAGCATTGAAAAGCAGTGAACAAGAAGCCGGGAGAATTAAAACAGCCCAAACTAGTAACTATAACAATGATAACAATCACCATACAGGGGATCCAAGATAATGCAAAACCAAGGGTGGGGTGGAGCAGGACGTACTGTATACTCATAATACCAATTCTACAGGTGAGTAATCACAGAATTGTATTATTCTTAGTATATAGTACGTCCTGCTCCAAATATAATACTTACACTTGGGACATCCAATAGCAGTGTCCATAAGTAGGGTGGGATCCCCAACAAAAAGGCACAACAGACAGTTTAAACCACTGCCGCCTGCAGAACCTTACGGCCAAAAGCAGCATCAGCTGAAGCCCTAACATCAACCTTGTAAAACTTTGAAAAGGTATGAACAGAAGACCAAGTAGCGGCCTTGCAAACTTGTTCAACAGAAGCTTGGTGCTGAAAGACCCAAGAGGCACCAATAGCACGAGTAGAATGAGCAGTAAGGCGGAAGGGAGGATTCTTCCCCTTAGCAGAGTAGGCCTGAATCAAAGCCTGACAAATCCACTTGCTGATAGTAGACTTGGCAGGAGCCAGACCCTTCCTAGGACCAGAAGGGACCACAAAAAGAGCATCAGTCTTCCTGAAAGGTGCAGTAGCCACCAGATAGTACTTCAGACACCTAACCACATCCAAAGAGTGCAAAACCCTCTCCTTAGCATTACTAGGATTAGGGCACAAAGAAGGAAGAACAATATCCTGATTCAAATGAAAGGCAGACACAACCTTAGGCAGAAAGTCAGGTTTGAAGCGAAACACCACCTTGTCCTGGTGTCTCTCATAATAGGGGGGCTGAATGGACAGTGCCACCAACTCAGACACACACCTGACAGAAGTGATAGCCACCAGAAACACAACCTTGAGCGTAAGAATAGCCAGGGCAGCATCCTGCACAGGTTCAAAGGGAGCACCCTGCAAGGCTGACAGAACCAAGTTCAAATACCAAACAGGCACCATAGGCTTACGTGGGGGGCGCACATGAGTGACCCCCTGGAAAAAAGTCCTGATCAGAGGGTGCTGAGCAAAGGACTTCTGGAAGAAAATAGCCAGGGCAGAAACCTGACCCTTCAAAGTACTGAGTTGGAGCCCCATCTCCAACCCATGCTGCAGGAACTCCAGAATCCTGGGAATAGAGAACACACGACAGGGAAGAGACTTAGACTCACACCAGTCAATGTAGGCACGCCAAACCCTGTAATAAATGGAAGAGGAAGACTTCTTCCTAGCCTTTATCATGGTATCAACAACCGATGTAGACAGCCCCTTCTCCATCAAGATGGAGGTTTCAGCAGCCAGGCCGTCAAAGCCAGAGTTTGTAAATTGGGATGGCGTAGTGAGCCCTGAGTGAGCAGATCTGGCACCAAGGGCAGAACGTACTGATCTACTGCCAGCTGCACCACGTCTGCGAACCACACTCTTCTTGGCCACCTGGGGGCCACCAGAATTGCTGGCACCCCTTCCAGAGCAATCTTGTGCAGAACCCTGCCCAGCAGGGGAATTGGGGGGAAGACATACAGGAACTGAAAGTCCTGCCATGACATTGCTAGAGCATCCGTGGCCAAGGCCAGAGGATCCTGGGACAGGGAGACAAAAGCTGGGAGCTTGTGATTGTGGCGGGACGCAAACAGATCCACATCTGGTTGACCCCAACGGTGACACAGAGATTGGAACACCCTGCTGCATAGGGACCATTCTCCCTGGCGAGAGGTCCCCCTGCTCAGAGAGTCCGCCAGGTGATTTTCCACCCCCGGGATGTACACAGCTGATATGCACATTGGTCTCCGCCCAGGTCAGGATCAGAGGCACTTCCTGGACGGCCCCCTTGCTCCGGGTCCCTCCCTGATGATTGATGTAGGCAACTGCCGTCTGGTTGTCCGAGCGCACCTGAACAGGCAGGCCCCGAAGGTGAGGAGTCAACTGAGCCAGAACTAACCTGATCGCTCACAGCTCCAAGACATTGATAAGTGTGTGGGCCTCCTGAGGGCCCCACCTCCCCTGGAACCGCAGGGACTTCCAGAAACCCCCCCAACCTGACAGACTGGCATCCGTGGTGACCATCTCCCAGGAGGGGGTCAGAAAGGATCTGCCCCCCAGCAGGTTCCTGGAGTCCAGCCACCACGAGAGGGACCTCATGACCAGGGGCGAGAGCACACAGACCCTGTCCAGGGACGCTGGGTCCTTGTCCCATACTGACAAGAGGTGGAGATGCAGAGGCCTCAAGTGGAACTGGGCATAAGGGACCGCCTTGAAGCACGCCACCATCAGGCCCACCAGCTGCATTCCCTGCCTGATGGAGGGATGAGGACAAGATAGCAGGAACTGGACCTGTGCAATCAGACTGTCCACCTTCTGCTGAGGAAGAAAAATCCTTGCCTGAACTGTATCCAGATTAATTCCCAGGAAGGGTGTGACCAAGGAGGGAGACAGAGAGGACTTGGGATGGTTGATCACCCAGCCAAATGACTCCAGGGTGGACACCACCAGCTCTGCCTGATGTAGAGACTGGGAAGTGATGAGAATGTCGTCCAGATAGGGAAGCACGTGGACGCCCTGACATCTGAGCAGAGACATCACGCCAGCCAGAAACTTGGTGAACACAATGGGAGCTGAAGTGAGGCCGAAGGGCAAGGCCACAAATTGGTAATGTTGATCCTCCAGAGCGAACCTGAGGAACCTTTGATGACCTGGAAATACAGGAATATGAAGGTAAGCATCTTTGATGTCCACAGACGGCATGAAATCCCCTGGGCGCAGGGAACTGATGGCAGAGCGCAGAGTTTCCATGTGAAAGCGCCTGCTCCTGACAAATTTGTTGAGGATCTTCAAGTCCAGGATGGGCCTGACTGACCCATCTTTTTGGGCACTGTGAAGAGGTTGGAATAGAAGCCCTTGCCTTTTTCTCTTAAAGGGACCTGGCAGATGACCCCCAGCTCCAGGAGGCCTTGCACTGCCTGCACTAGATCCTGAGCTGACACAAGGTCCTGAGGAATCCGGGATCTGATGAATCTTGGGGGGGGGCAGACAGCAAACTCTATCTTGTAACCGGAGGACACTGCCTCCTGAATCCACCGGTCTGAGACATGAAGCCTCCAGACGTGAGCAAAGTGCTGCAGCCGTCACCCCACCCGGATGGGTGAGGGCGCCCCATCATGACCGGGCGCAGCGCCGTCCCCACACATGCAAAGGCATGGGACGCCAGCTGGTCAATGCGCCGGTCCTCAGCATCCCGCAGAGTAGTAGAGTCAGGGGAATGCATGACAGAGGTGTTAGATAACCCTAGGACCGGGGCATCCACTTCGGGAGGGGATGACCAACACTTCACCACATCAGCAGGAAGGGGATACTTCCTATCCCAACTCTTAGGTACACCGGGAAGTCTACTGGGACGTTCCCATTCCTTGAGCACAAGGTTATTGAAATGTGCTTGCTCAGGAAATTCCAAGCGTGACTTAGCAGTATGAAAAAGTTCCCCCCTTTGCCTGGGAGCCGCAACAGGGGGAGAAATGGACAGAACCTCAAAAATCTGGGCCAGCAATCTGTCAGTGTCATCCGGGACCCAGGGATCAGAGCCAGAATCATCATGACCCCTGGGCCTCTCATCAGATGACCCTGAGTCGGAGAATAGCTCCAATTCCTCCGAAGGGTTATACAAATTACCAGATGGGTTGGCACTCCAAAAAATATGCAAAAAATCTGAAATTAGAATTAGCAGCTCTAGTGGGGTGCTACTTCCTTTGGGACCAATTCCCCTATGGTCCCTATGTACATTCATAGACCAATTCCAAATATAAGGAAGCAAAGCACACCCAATATATTCATATGCAAAAAACGATTTTTAATTCATAAAAGAAGAATACTAGCAGAAATTATCACTACTATATACAATAACAATGATGACAACCAACTCAATCACATATAGAAAAAAAGAAATGCTCAAGATGTGTACATTTTTAAGAAAAGGATACACTATTCCAACAGAGCCATATATGTTGTCCTGGGGGGGCTGTATGTACCAGAATACTGTAATGTATAGATGTAAATGTTTATGATGACAACAGTATACACTGATGCAGATACATATTGAAATGTATTATGGTTGATTGTATATATATACACTGATGCTTTGACCTTAATTATTGAAATGCATTAGATACTTAACCCTGTATGTGACTTCACTGGGGATCCCTGTATTGGTACCGGATTAGTATATATTGAGGTAACTTTTTTACCTACCATATAGTCTTTTTGTTTACTGCTATCGCTAAGGATAATTTACATCTATACATTACAGTATTCTGGTACATACAGCCCCCCCAGGACAACATATATGGCTCTGTTGGAATAGTGTATCCTTTTCTTAAAAATGTACACATCTTGAGCATTTCTTTTTTTCTATATGTGATTGAGTTGGTTGTCATCATTGTTATTGTATATAGTAGTGATAATTTCTGCTAGTATTCTTCTTTTATGAATTAAAAATCGTTTTTTGCATATGAATATATTGGGTGTGCTTTGCTTCCTTATATTTGGAATTGGTCTCCGAAGGGTTATAGCCACATAAATGCCAAAACTCATCAGCTTCCATAGGGAAAAGAGTGACATCAGGCGTTAAGTGCCGCTTTTTAGCAGAGGCCTTACGCGCCAAGGTATTTGCAATTAACTTGTCAACACTAGCCAGTCTAGAAGACACATCAGGCTGAGAATCCCCACTTGTATGCAACTCAGTGGGAGTGAGATTTAAGCTTGGGGGGCGGGGTAGGTGAAGTGAAACGAGGCGCAGGCCCAGCCACTGGAAGGCCGGATTGCAGTTCAAACACCTGCTCAGCACAGGGTACACAGACCCGCGCCTTGTCAGCGTCAGCATGAGGCTGCCCACACACTACACACAGCCGGGCTTGTCCCGAAGGAACCCCGGTCACATTATCCTGAGATGCCTCCATATGGTGATTATAGCGGCACAATAGGGCGATAGGGATTAACGCTATACAGCAACCCGAGATGCCCCAATAGCCCGCTAGGGAAGTGGGAGTAATTACACACTAGGCCTCACAAGTTATCCAACTAATAGAGGGAGTAGGGCCGGGAGAAGCCAATGGATTCGCCCGTCTGAAAGACATAATCAAAGGGGAGCCGTCAGCAAACAATAATTAAAAAAGGTAACAAAGCCGCCCGCGAGGGCACTTACGGACCGCGGTAGGTAGAAGCCCGTCATGCAGAAGCCGAACAAGCAGACAAAATGGCGTAGGTATACCCCGAAGAGCGCAAAGCCAACACGTGACAAGCAGCCAATGATGGTGCACTGGCGCCTGAGGTAATGCTGCTGCCAAGCACGGAACACTGGGAAAAAACCCGCGCGGCGGCGGCGGCGGCATTTTCAAGTATAATAAAAGTAAAACAGGTCAGCGCGGCGGCTGACACAAGTCATAATGTAATGAAGCATAAGCCAATACACGTATATATATATATATATATATATATATATATATATATATATATATACATACTGTGGTAAGGTGCAAGGTGCCGTCACGGACGCTAGGTATGTGGCACCCTGGCCTTGGTGCAGTAAAGCTGTGTAGCTTTCTCCAGCATCAGCTGCTAATGTCAGTCTGCTGCTGAAATGTTAGTATAGCCGAAAGGCTAACCCGGGACGGCTTTCCTGGATGGAGTAGAGCAGGGTGGGATTCCATCCACTACCCAGGTCCGGGTTTTACAGGCCACATAAATCGCCTGGGGAGTCAGCTGTGCACTGGCTGTGTCTAGAGCTCACTTGTGGAGTGACTCTGTGTGCCTGGCTGGAAGCTCTTATACAGGCTGTTTCATGTGGACCCGAGGTGGATCCGGCTTGCAGGCTGGAAGCTCCTATACAGGCTGTTTCATGTGGACCCGAGGTGGATCCGGCTTGCAGCCTGGAAGCTCCTATACAGGCTGTTTCATGTGGACCCGAGGTGGATCCGGCTTGCAGGCTGGAAGCTCTTATACAGGCTGTTTCATGTGGACCCGAGGTGGATCCGGCTTGCAGGCTGGAAGCTCCTATACAGGCTGTTTCATGTGGACCCGAGGTGGATCCGGCTTGCAGGCTGGAAGCTCTTATACAGGCTGTTTCATGTAGACCCGAGGTGGATCCGGCTTGCAGGCTGGAAGCTCTTATACAGGCTCTTTCATGTGGACCCGAGGTGGATCCGGCTTGCAGGCTGGAAGCTCTTATACAGGCTGTTTCATGTGGACCCGAGGTGGATCCGGCTTGCAGGCTGGAAGCTCCTATACAGGCTGTTTCATGTGGACCCGAGGTGGATCCGGCTTGCAGGCTGGAAGCTCTTATACAGGCTGTTTCATGTAGACCCGAGGTGGATCCGGCTTGCAGGCTGGAAGCTCTTATACAGGCTCTTTCATGTGGACCCGAGGTGGATCCGGCTTGCAGGCTGGAAGCTCTTATACAGGCTGTTTCATGTGGACCCGAGGTGGATCCGGCTTGCAGGCTGGAAGCTCCTATACAGGCTGTTTCATGTGGACCCGAGGTGGATCCGGCTTGCAGGCTGGAAGCTCTTATACAGGCTGTTTCATGTAGACCCGAGGTGGATCCGGCTTGCAGGCTGGAAGCTCTTATACAGGCTCTTTCATGTGGACCCGAGGTGGATCCGGCTTGCAGGCTGGAAGCTCTTATACAGGCTGTTTCATGTGGACCCGAGGTGGATCCGGCTTGCAGGCTGGAAGCTCCTATACAGGCTGTTTCATGTGGACCCGAGGTGGATCCGGCTTGCAAGCTGGAAGCTCTTATACAGGCTGTTTCATGTGGACCCGAGGTGGATCCGGCTTGCAGGCTGGAAGCTCCTATACAGGCTGTTTCATGTGGACCCGAGGTGGATCCGGCTTGCAGGCTGGAAGCTCCTATACAGGCTGTTTCATGTGGACCCGAGGTGGATCCGGCTTGCAGGCTGGAAGCTCCTATACAGGCTGTTTCATGTGGACCCGAGGTGGATCCGGCTTGCAGGCTGGAAGCTCCTATACAGGCTGTTTCATGTAGACCCGAGGTGGATCCGGCTTGCAGGCTGGAAGCTCCTATACAGGCTGTTTCATGTAGACCCGAGGTGGATCCGGCTTGCAGGCTGGAAGCTCTTATACAGGCTGTTTCATGTGGACCCGAGGTGGATCCGGCTTGCAGGCTGGAAGCTCCTATACAGGCTATTTCATGTGGACCCGAGGTGGATCCGGCTTGCAGGCTGGAAGCTCTTATACAGGCTGTTTCATGTGGACCCGAGGTGGATCCGGCTTGCAGGCTGGAAGCTCCTATACAGGCTGTTTCATGTGGACCCGAGGTGGATCCGGCTTGCAGGCTGGAAGCTCTGATACAGGCTGTTTCATGTGGACCCGAGGTGGATCCGGCTTGCAGGCTGGAAGCTCCTATACAGGCTGTTTCATGTGGACCCGAGGTGGATCCGGCTTGCAGGCTGGAAGCTCTGATACAGGCTGTTTCATGTGGACCCGAGGTGGATCCGGCTTGCAGGCTGGAAGCTTCTATACAGGCTGTTTCATGTGGACCCGAGGTGGATCCGGCTTGCAGGCTGGAAGCTCTTATACAGGCTGTTTCATGTGGACCCGAGGTGGATCCGGCTTGCAGGCTGGAAGCTCCTATACAGGCTGTTTCATGTGGACCCGAGGTGGATCCGGCTTGCAGGCTGGAAGCTCTGATACAGGCTGTTTCATGTGGACCCGAGGTGGATCCGGCTTGCAGGCTGGAAGCTCTGATACAGGCTGTTTCATGTGGACCCGAGGTGGATCCGGCTTGCAGGCTGGAAGCTCCTATACAGGCTATTTCATGTGGACCCGAGGTGGATCCGGCTTGCAGGCTGGAAGCTCCTATACAGGCTATTTCATGTGGACCCGAGGTGGATCCGGCTTGCAGGCTGGAAGCTCTTATACAGGCTGTTTCATGTGGACCCGAGGTGGATCCGGCTTGCAGGCTGGAAGCTCCTATACAGGCTATTTCATGTGGACCCGAGGTGGATCCGGCTTGCAGGCTGGAAGCTCTTATACAGGCTGTTTCATGTGGACCCGAGGTGGATCCGGCTTGCAGGCTGGAAGATCCTATACAGGCTGTTTCATGTGGACCCGAGGTGGATCCGGCTTGCAGGCTGGAAGCTCCTATACAGGCTGTTTCATGTGGACCCGAGGTGGATCCGGCTTGCAGGCTGGAAGCTCCTATACAGGCTGTTTCATGTGGACCCGAGGTGGATCCGGCTTGCAGGCTGGAAGCTCCTATACAGGCTGTTTCATGTGGACCCGAGGTGGATCCGGCTTGCAGGCTGGAAGCTCTTATACAGGCTGTTTCATGTGGACCCGAGGTGGATCCGGCTTGCAGGCTGGAAGCTCCTATACAGGCTGTTTCATGTGGACCCGAGGTGGATCCGGCTTGCAGGCTGGAAGCTCTTATACAGGCTATTTCATGTGGACCCGAGGTGGATCCGGCTTGCAGGCTGGAAGCTCCTATACAGGCTATTTCATGTGGACCCGAGGTGGATCCGGCTTGCAGGCTGGAAGCTCCTATACAGGCTGTTTCATGTGGACCCGAGGTGGATCCGGCTTGCAGGCTGGAAGCTCCTATACAGGCTGTTTCATGTGGACCCGAGGTGGATCCGGCTTGCAGGCTGGAAGCTCCTATACAGGCTCTTTCATGTGGACCCGAGGTGGATCCGGCTACAAGTGTGCAAGCCTGGACTAACACTAAGAAAGGCCGTTGCCTGTCTGATGCAATTCTGTGGCATTTTTCCTGAAAAGGTGATGTAACCTAAAAAGGATATTTTATGTTATGGACTTTATGTGAATAAACACGGACTTAACTTTGAACTTTTCGCCTCTGAGCCTCTATACTGCTAACATCCTGCTGTCTACCAGAGCTGATCCTCACAATACACCCCCCCTATTTCCCCCCGAATGCTCCCAGGAGAATAAGGGAGGACAGCGGCTGTTTAACACAGGGCCCACCGATAGACAGGGGCAATAGGGCGGGAGGGGCATCCCATAGAGGCTTACCATCAGCCTATACCGCCTACCCTTTGGTGGGGGACTGCGGTGGAGCAGCGCTCCATAAGCACGCATGGTGCTGCCTACCATCACCCGACCAGCGCAGCCCAGGCTGGGAGGTACATCACAGGGAGGACGGGTGGGAATAGTCCAACAGGGCCGCAGGCTAATAACCCCGCTCACCTGCGAAAAGAGAGACAATTTCTCGTCCTTCGCAGTCCAGACTGCAGAGAAGATCTGGGGATTGTGAGAGGTCCCCGGGTATTTGAGGGGCCGGGAGGAGCCAATTTAGCTGTCTCTGCAGTCCAGCGCCATCTGGCGGAGTAATACCCGATAGTAAGTATTAGATCTGGAGCAGGACGTACTGTATACTAAGAATAGAGCGACTGGTGGAGGAAAGACAGAGAGAGGCCTTACGGATCCTGGGAGATGAGGGGGCAGACCTAGGCTATAAGGGTGGGGCCTAGTCTATAAGGGTGGGGCCTAGTCTCTGGGGGGCGGGACTAGGCCATGGGAGCAATAGAGTGACTGGTGGAGGAAAGACAGAGAGAGGCCTTACGGATCCTGGGAGATGAGGGGGCAGACCTAGGCTATAAGGGTGGGGCCTAGTCTATAAGGGTGGGGCCTAGTCTCTGGGGGGCGGGACTAGGCCATGGGAGCAATAGAGTGACTGGTGGAGGAAAGACAGAGAGAGGCCTTACGGATCCTGGGAGATGAGGGGGCAGACCAAGGCTATAAGGGTGGGGCCTAGTCTATGGGGGGAGGGACTAAGCCATGGGAGCAATAGAGTGACTGGTGGAGGAAGGAGAGAGAGGCCTTGCAGAGAGTACTTGGCCCTGTAGCAGATCCTAGGAGATGGGGAGGCGGAGCCTGATCTATGTGGGCGGGGCCAGCGATAGGGAAGCTCACCTTGGCGACTGTGCGAATTGCTGCGCGGTGGTAACGGCGGCGTCCTCGCTGCGCACCATCAGCGGCACCTTGTTGCACCCCAGAGCCTGATCTATGTCGGTGAAGCCTGATCTATGTAAGTGGGGCCTGATCTATGTGGGCGGGGCTCACCTTGGCGACTGTGCGAATTGCTGGGCGGCGGTGACGGCGTCGTCCTCGCTGCACACCATGAGCGGCACCTTTTTGCACCCCGGAGCCTGTACTAGGGGGGTGTAGCCTAATCTATGTGGGCAGGGCCTGATCCATGTGGGCGGGGCTCACCTTGGCGACTGTGTGAATTGCTGGGTGGCGGTAACGGCGTCGTTCTCGCTGCGCACCATGAGCGGCACCTTGTTGCACTCCGGAGCCTGATCTATGTAGGCGGGGCCTGATCTATGTGGGTGGAGCCTGATCTATGTAGGTGGGGGCCTAATCTATGTGGGCGGGGCCTGATCTATGTGGGCGGGGCTCACCTTGGCGACTGTGCGAATTGCTGGGCGGCGGTGACGGCGTCGTCCTCGCTGCGCACCATGAGCGGCACCTTGTTGCACCCCGGCTGTTTGAGGGTTCGCTCCAGTTGGCGCAGGGTTCGCTCCACGGTGGGCGGGGCACAAAGGTCCACTTTACTGACCACCAGGAAGAAGGGAACCTTCAGGGCCATGGCCAGGCCCAGGTGCTCCCGCGTGGTCCCCGCTGCAGAGAGGAGAGAGAGAGAGGGGGAGGAGTTACCCCACTTTACACCACAGGGGGGCAGATGTGCACCCAGCGGGGGGGGGGGGGGGGGCGGTACTCACCTATCCCCGTGTTGGCGCTCACCACCAGCATAGCAAAGTCGGGGCAATAGCTGGTCAGGCCGAAGATGGTCGTCTTCAGGTATTTGTGGTGCCCGGCCAAGTCTATGAAGGTGATCATCTTAGATGCGCTCTCACAGATCTGCTCGGCCGTCCGCGAGTCGCTGTAATTCACCACCTGACCACCGGGGGCAGAAGAGACACGTTATGTATAGATGCTGTAATTCACCACCTGACCACAGGGGGCAGAAGAGACATGTTATATATAGAGCTGTAATTCACCACCTGACCACCGGGGGCAGAAGAGACACGTTATGTATAGATGCTGTAATTCACCACCTGACCACAGGGGGCAGAAGAGACATGTTATATATAGAGCTGTAATTCACCACCTGACCACAGGGGGCAGGAGACACATGTTATATATAGAGCTGTAATTCACCACCTGACCACGGGGGGCAGAAGAGACTCATGTTATATATAGATGCTGTAATTCACCACCTGACCACAGGGGGCAGAAAAGACACGTTATGTATAGATGCTGTAATTCACCACCTGACCACGGGGGGCAGAAGAGACTCATGTTATATATAGAGCTGTAATTCACCACCTGACCACAGGGGGCAGAAGAGACTCATGTTATATATAGAGCTGTAATTCACCACCTGACCACAGGGGGCAGAAGAGACTCATGTTATATATAGAGCTGTAATTCACCACCTGACCACAGGGGGCAGAAGAGACTCATGTTATATATAGAGCTGTAATTCACCACCTGACCACAGGGGGCAGGAGACACATGTTATATAGATGCTGTAATTCACCACCTGACCACCGGGGGCAGGAGAGACACATGTTATATAGATGCTGTAATTCACCACCTGACCACAGGGGGCAGAAGAGACACGTTATGTATAGATGCTGTAATTCACCACCTGACCACAGGGGGCAGGAGAGACACATGTTATATATAGAGCTGTAATTCACCACCTGACCACTGGGGGCAGGAGACACATGTTATATATAGAGCTGTAATTCCCCACCTGACCACAGGGGGCAGGAGAGACTCATGTTATATATAGAGCTGTAATTCACCACCTGACCACAGGGGGCAGGAGACACATGTTATATATAGAGCTGTAATTCACCACCTGACCACCGGGGGCAGAAGAGACTCATGTTATATATAGAGCTGTAATTCACCACCTGACCACAGGGGGCAGAAGAGACACATGTTATATATAGAGCTGTAATTCACCACCTGACCACCGGGGGCAGAATTGACACATGTTATATATAGAGCTGTAATTCACCACCTGACCACAGGGGGCAGAAGAGACTCATGTTATATATAGAGCTGTAATTCACCACCTGACCACAGGGGGCAGAAGAGACTCATGTTATATATAGAGCTGTAATTCACCACCTGACCACAGGGGGCAGAAGAGACACATGTTATATATAGAGCTGTAATTCACCACCTGACCACCGGGGGCAGAAGAGACTCATGTTATATATAGAGCTGTAATTCACCACCTGACCACAGGGGGCAGAAGAGACACATGTTATATATAGAGCTGTAATTCACCACCTGACCACCGGGGGCAGAATTGACACATGTTATATATAGAGCTGTAATTCACCACCTGACCACAGGGGGCAGAAGAGACTCATGTTATATATAGAGCTGTAATTCACCACCTGACCACAGGGGGCAGAAGAGACTCATGTTATATATAGAGCTGTAATTCACCACCTGACCACAGGGGGCAGAAGAGACTCATGTTATATATAGAGCTGTAATTCACCACCTGACCACAGGGGGAACGAGAGACTCATGTTATATATAGAGCTGTAATTCACCACCTGACCACAGGGGGCAGGAGAGACTCATGTTATATATAGAGCTGTAATTCACCACCTGACCACAGGGGGCAGGAGAGACTCATGTTATATATAGAGCTGTAATTCACCACCTGACCACAGGGGGCAGGAGAGACTCATGTTATATATAGAGCTGTAATTCACCACCTGACCACAGAGGGCAGGAGACACGTTATATAGAGCTGTAATTCACAGGGGGCAGAAGAGTCACGTTATATAGATGCTGTAATTTGGGTATTTATATATACATGTGTGTATATATATGTGTGTGTGTATATATATATATATATATATATATATACTTTAATGATATAAATATATAATTTACACATTGGGGATGTGATAGTTACTTATCCAAAAATAGTGCAGGATCCATTTCTTATCCTATACTGCCCTCCGGTGGTTAGCACAGGAATGACTAGGTAATAAGATGCACTTCCCCAGTGACGTCATGTTTGTTATGGGAGGATAACGAAGATAAGAAATGGGTTAAAACACGTGTCCAGAAATCACCCATCGAGCATCACATCGGGAGATCAATAGATCATCAGCACCTCAGATCATCTGTTCCATCGCATATTAATTTGTGTTATATATAGGTGTGCCTCCTCCCGGCCCCCTATAAATAGCAGCTGCCTCTTAACCAGCCCAGTAATTAAACAGCAGTAACTCAATAGTAAGAGGCAAGGCCGGGAGTCCCCGAACATAGGAGACCATGTTACTTCACATAGCCTCCGCTTGTATTCTCTCGAAAAACTTATAATTTTAATTTTTATAACCAGAGTCCTGTGAACAATAATGATTCAATCACCATAAAAAATGCCCCAGGACAATAATAAACCTCAAAGAGGGCGGGTTGGACGGCCTGGAACGGATCGGAAGCAAAACCAATTCTACAGGTGAGTCTCACTTGCGTTTTTTCTTCCAATCCATTCCAGGCCGTCGTTTGTTCTTTACATCTGGGACATCCAAAAGCAGTGTCCATATGGGCGGGATCCCCAATGTGGCACAGCATGGAGTTCATTTCACTAACGCCTGAAGCACCTTTCAGCCAAAAACAGCGTCAGCTGAGGCCCTGACATCAACCTTGTAAAACTTGGTAAATGTATGAACTGAAGACCAAGTGTCAGCTTTACAAACCTGTTCCACTGAGGCCTGGTGCTGAAAGGCCCAGGAAGCACCAATGGCTCTAGTAGAATGAGCTGTGATCCGAAAAGGGGGTTCCTTCCCCTTGGCAGAATAAGCTCTTACCACCGCCTGTCTAATCCACTTACTGAGTGTGGACTTGGCTGGTGGAAATCCCTTCCTAGAACCCGCTGTTAAGACAAACAGCAAATCCAATTTCCGAGTCAGTAGCAGCCAGGTAATATCTTATGGCTCTAACCACATCTAAAGCATGGAGAGTCCTTTCTTTAGGATTAGCCGGTGCTGGACACAAGGAAGGTAAGACAACCTCCTCATTAAGGTGAAAAGGAGAAATGGCCTTAGGCAAAAAATCCAGCTAACAATGAAAAACCACCTCATCTCTGTGCATCTCAAAATAAGGTGGTTTCATACATAACGCGGCCAATTCCGAGACTCGACGCACAGAGGTGATCGCTACCAAATAAATCACCTTGAGCGTCAGCATAGTCAATGTAGCGTCATACGAAGGCTCGAAGGGGGCACCCTGGAGAGCAGATAACACCAGATTTAGGTCCCACACCGGTAAAACTGGTTTAGCGGTGGGCGGACATGAGTGACCCCCTGAAAAAAGGTTCTGATCAATCTATGATTGGCAATAGACTTCTGGAAAAAAATGGATAAGGCCGAGACCTGACCCTTGAGTGTGCTCAGCTGGAGGCCCAAGTCTAGACCATATTGCAGAAACTCTAGAATTCTAGAAACAGAATATTTCCAACAAGGAAAATTCCTGGCCTCACACCAAGCAATATAGGCCCGCCACTCTGTAGTATATCATGGAAGAAGTCTTCTTCCGTGCCTGAATCATTGTGTGAATAACCGTGGCCGATAACCCTTTCTCCGTCAGGATGGAGGTTTCAATAGCCAGGCCGTCAAAGCCAGCCTCTGTAAATTCGGATGCCGAAGCGACCCCTGTGTGAGAAGCTCCGGATCGTCGGACATGAGGCAGTGATCTGTTGACACCCTTACTATGTCCGCAAACCAACTCCTCCTTGGCCAACGAGGAGCCACCAGGATGGTTAGTACCCCTCCTGGACTATTTTGCATAGTACTCGGTCCAGGAGCGGAAACGGAGGAAAAGCATACAGAAAATTGAACCCTGTCCAGGGGATTGCCAGGGCGTCTGTTGCTAAGGCCAGAGGGTCTCGAGAGAGATACAAACCTTGGAAGTTTGTGATTGTGTCTGGACGCAAAAAGATCCACGTCCAGTCGACCCCAGTGAAGGCACAGTGCTTGAAAGGCCTTCCAGCTGAGAGACCATTCCCCCAGGCGCAAGGACAACCTGCTCAGGGAGTCTGCCTCCTAGTTCTCCACCCCCGGGATGTAAACCGCCGAGATGCAGGGAACGTTCTCCTCTGCCCAACTCAGAATCCGGGTTACTTCCTTGAGGGATCTCCTGCTCCGAGTACCCCCCTGGTGGTTGATGTAGGCTACAGCCATCCGATTGTCCGAGCGGACCTGAACCGCATGGCCCCTTAAATTGGGGGTCAGATGTAGGAGAACAAGCCAAATTGCCCTCAGCTCCAAGAGATTGATGGGCAGCCGGTTCTCTCTCTGCCCCCACTGACCCTGGATCTTCTGGGTCTGCCAGAGGCCTCCCCAACCTGTCAGACTGGCATCCGTGGTAACTATCTCCCAATGAGGAGTCCAAAAGGACTTGCCCACCAGCAGATGTCGAGGATCCAACCACCACAAGAGGGATTGCCCGGCCGGGGGGACAGCACAAACCCTTGGGTCCAGGGATTCCGGCAACCAATCCCAGCTGGATAGCAGGTTCAGCTGAAGAGACCTTATGTGGAATTGGGCAAAGGGCTCTGCAAGCAAGCCACCATTAGGCCCACCAAGCTCATCCCTAGGCACACCGATGGCTGTTGACAAGCCAGCAAGGCCTGTACTTGCGTCTGGAGACACAAGACTTTCTGCTGTGGCAGAAAGACCTTGACTTGAACGGTGTCTAGGGTCATCCCCAGGAAGGATCTCACCGATGACGGAGTGATTTGTGACTTGGGGTAGTTGATCACCCAACCGAAAGCTTCCAGAGTTGACAGCACGGTCCGGGTGTCGCTCTCGGCCTCCTGAAGGGACGGGGCCGAGATCAGAAGGCAGAAGACAGCAAGACAGAAGACAGCAACTTCTCCATGTCGTCAGGGAGTCACATATCCTCATCCGAGGAGGAACCAGGCTCGCTGTCATAGCCGACCGACCGATCCCCTGAGGAAGCAGAGTCCTTCAACTCTCCCTCCTCTGTGAAGTGCCCGACATCCAAAAGAATCATCATCATCGTCAGCAAAATCCAAGTAACCCGGCTCGATGTGCCGCTTCTTACTTGTGGCCTTTCCAGTAGCCGTGCAAGATAACTGTCTCTCCAGGCTGGCCACCTGGTAAGCCAAATCGGCTTGGGACCCCCTGCTGGCTTCCCCTTCGCCGAGGGCTGAATACAGCAGCGGGGGGGTTGGCGAGGCCTCAGGTAAAAGAGGGCTAGGGGTAGGGACGCCCGCCCCATAATGCTCCAACAATACGCTCCTGGCGCAAGTGACACAAACTGTGCTGAGTCCGCCCTGAGGGCTGGTACCGCACATGGGGCAGAGCTTCACCCGCCCAGAGGGGGCCCCTAGCTCATTATCCCCAGAAGCCTCCATTATGGTGATTATGGTGATAAAATACAGGTTACACGGCACTAACAGCCCAAACCTAAGTGACCCCCAATTTTGTCCCTCTTTTTAGTAATCCCTCTTTAAGGGGAGAGGGTGCGGAGAGAGAGGGGGGGTGTAGGAGACCGGGAGGAACCACAACCCTCAGCTGGCAATGGGAGGGGCCACCTAGAAGACACAAGCGGAAGGATTCATGAGCATCCCACAGCACATGCACATAAAATGTACACAGATGAAAGAGGGACTCACGGACCTGACCGGCGAGGTATCAGGGAGTCCGGAAGGCAGGCACCAGAAAAATACAATTCTGTGATTACTCACCTGTAGAATTGATTTTATGGTAAAACAGCAAACAGAGAATCCGACTTCCGAAAAGACTCTGTGGCGACCAAATAACACTTGAGCGCCCTGACCTCTCCTTGGAATTAGCAGGGGCAGGACACAAGGAAGGCAAGACAATGTCCTCATTGAGATGAAAGGCAGATACAACCTTGGGCAAAAATTCAGGTTTAAGACGGAACACCACCTTATCCTGATGCCGTTCAAAATAAGAAGGCTTAATAGAAAGCGCAGCCAGCTCTGAGACGCGACGCACTTAAGTGATAGCAACCAGAAGGGCCACCTTAAGAGCCAGAGTGGAAAGAGAGGCATCGCACAAGGGTTCAAATGGTGGACCCTGGAGAGCAGAAATCACCAAATTCAAATCCCACACCGGTGCAGGGGCTTACACGGTGGACGTACATGAGTAACTCCTTGGAAAAAGGTCTTGATAAGCCTATGATTGGCGAAGGATCTTTGGAAAAAAAAATCGCCAAGGGCGAAACCTGTCCTTTGAGGGTACTCAGTTGTAGACTCAACTCCAGACCATGTTGAAGAAACTCCAGAACCCTGGAAATGGAGAAAGCGCGACACGAAAAAGACTTAGACTCACACCAGGCAATGTAAGTATGCCAGACCCTGTAATAATCATGGAAGAGGATTTCTTCCGAGCCTGAATCATAGTACTGACGACAGAAGCCGGTAATCCCTTATCCATCAAGATGGAGGTTTCAGCAGCCAAGCCGTCAAGCCAGTGTTTGTAAATTGGGATGGCGCAGTGAGGAGCTCTGGATCGTCGGGCAGGACGTACTGATCCACCGCCATCTGGAAGACGTCAGCGAACCATACCCTCCTCGGCCAACGGGGGGCCACCAGGATGGTCGGTACCCCGTCCTGGGCTATCCCGCGCAGCACGCGACCCAGCAGAGAAAAGGGAGGACACGCATTGAGGAGTCGAAACTCCGTCCGAGGAATTTCTAGCATGTCCGTGGCGAAGGCTAGAGGGTCTCTTGACAGGGAGACGAATTTGGGAAGCCTGTGATTGTGACGGGACGTAAACAGGTCCACGTCCAGCTGACCCCAGTAGTGACACAGGGCGAGAAAGATCTTGTTGCTGAGAGACCATTCCCCCAGACGAGACGTCCCCCTGCTCAGGGAGTCCGCCTCCTGGTTCTCCACCCCTGGAATGTAAACCGCTGAGATGCAGGGAACATTCTCCTCTGCCCAAGACAATATCAGGGACACCTCCTTGAGGGCTCGTTTGCTCCGAGTCCCGCCCTGGTGATTGATGTAAGCGACAGCCGTCTGATCGACCGAGCGGAACTGGACCGCACGACCCCGCAGGTGGGGAGTCAACTGGAGGAGAACCAACCTGATCGCTCTCAACTCCAGGTTGATAGGCGCGTGGGTCCCCTGAGGGCCCACTGGCCCTGGAACTTCAGCGATTGCCAAATCCCTCCCCAACCGGTCAGACTGGCATCCGTGGTGAATCTCCCAGCACAGAGGGAGAAAGGACCTGCCCACCAGAAGGTTTCTCGAGACCAACCACCACGAGAGGGATTGTCTGGCCAGAGGGGACAGAGAGAACTCTTGCTCCAAGGACTCCCGACTCCAATCCCAGATGGTCAAGAGGTGCAACTGAAGAGGCGCATGTGGAACTGAGCGAAAGGCACAGCCTCGAAGCAAGACGCCATGAGGCCCACCAACTGCATCCCCATACGGATAGAGGGAGGAGGGCACGATAACAAGGCCCGCGTCTGCATCTGAAGGCCCTCCACCTTCTGCTGAGGAAGAAAAACCTTGACCTAAGAAGTATCCAGCGTCATGCCCAGGAAAGACCTCACCAATGACGGAGAGAGCGAAGACTTGGGATAATTGGTCACCCAACCGAAGGACTCGAGGGTGGACACTACCGCCTGAGTATCCCTCTCGGCCTGATGAAAAGATGGAGCAGCAATCAGCAGGTCGTCCAGGTAAGGAAAAATGCGAATGCCCTGGCTCCTCAGTAGGGCCATGACACCCGCCAGCACCTTGGTGAACACCAGAGGGGCCGAGGCAAGACCGAACGGCAAGGCCACAAACTGGTAGTGTCGATCCCCCAGAGCGAACCTGAGGAACCTCTGATGTCCCAGGAAGAAAGGAACGTGCAGGTAGGCATCCTTGATGTCCACCGTGGTCATAAAGTCGCCGGGCCGAAGGGAGCTCACCGGCGACCGTAAGATCTCCATGCGGCAATGTTTGAACCTGACAAATCTGTTGAGACCCTTCAGATCCAGGATGGGTCACAGGGAGCCGTCCTTCTTGGGCACTGTGAACAGATTGGAGTAGAACCCCCGACCCTGTTCCTGAAGCGGCACAGGGCGAACCACTCCGGATGACAGAAGATGTTGGACGGCCAACCACAGGCCCTGCGCCGTCACTGGATTTTGGGAGATCTGGGATCTAAGGAATCTTGGGGGCGGCCAAGCTGCCAGATCTTCTAGCCAGAGGACACCATCTCCTGATTCCACCGGTCCGAGACGCGTTGTCTCCAGACGTGAGCAAAGAGCCGAAGCCGCCACCCCCCCCACCCGGAAGGGTGAGTGCGCCCTCTCAAGCCTGAGGGGCCTTGGTGGGGGGTTTGGGCTTGGATCCCTAGGAGAGACCAGGACGACCACAGTATCTACCTCGTCCCCAAGAGTCTCTACAGCTACCTGGGAAGGAGGAGCCGTGTCCCCCACGGGAAGATCGAAAAGAAAAGGACCCCGGGAGGGGCCGAGAAGGCTTCCAACGCTGAGGGAGCTGCCCGACCTTGGCCAAGGCATCCAGACGCTCCCCAAAAAGGCGAAGCCCCGTGAAGGGAAGTCCGGTGAGGGACTTCTTAGCCGCAGCCAGACAGACAGACGCATGGCAACCAACAGGGCCGAGGCCCTACCACCAAGCCGGACGGCATCATCCATGGCAGATAACACAAAGGCAATAAAGTCAGAGCAAAGCAAAAGTTCCTTGTACTCATCTGCCCGCTTGCGAGACCTGGCTGCTTCAGAAAGGCGCCTAATCTTCTTATTGAGGGCAATGGCAACAATGGCCGCGGCACAGACTGAGCGCATTCCAGCCCCCACAAAGGTGAAGGCATAGCAAGCTAGCTGATCCATGCGACAGGCAGCGTTGTCGCGTAAGGTAGTGTTGTCGGGAGACGGCATAACAGGTCCCAGGATGGGAGCGTCCACCTCCGGGGGACGCATCTTGGAAAAGTGTCCCTGTTCCGGGAATTCTAAACATTGCCCGTCAGGGCGGAAGAGCTCCCTCTGTTTCCTCTTTGCCACCTTAGGGGGCACAATGTGTAAGGTATCAAACACCGCCAACAACAGTCTATCAGTGTCATCAGGGAGCCAAGTGTCCTCGTCTGAAGAGGACCCGGGGTCACTATCAAAATCACCATGGCGATCCCCAGTGGAGTCAGAATCATGGAACAATTCCCCCCCCCCCCCCCAATGAGTCCCGGCCGCCAAAGGCATCAAAGGTGTCATCCTTGTCAGCAAAGAGGGACAAGTCCGTATCCAGGTGCCTCTTTTTACTAGAGGCCTTTCTGGCGGCCGGACGGTCCAGCTGCCACTCAAGGCTGGCCACACGCAGCGCCAGGTCCGAATGAGACCTCCTGCTGACTTCCCCCTCGCTGGGGGCTAAATGCAGGCGGGGGGGGGGGGGGGTAGGCGATGCTGCAGGCAGGATGGGACTGGGAGAGAAGTGCTCGCCCCATCCTGTTCTGCAATGACACCTTGGGCGCACGGGACACAAGCCGCGCTGCGACCACTCAAAGGGGATGCCCCGCACATGAGACACAGCTGAGCCCGCCCCGAAGGGCCCCCAAGCTCGCTATCCCCAGAAGCCTCCATATGGTGATTACTAAAAAGGGCACAATAGGCCAACACGGGAGAAAGGGGCTAACAGACCCCACCCGGGATGCCCCCAAGGGATCCCCTAACAAAAAATGGGGGGAGGAGGGGGGTACTAGACCGGAAGAAACCACAAGCACAGTAAGCCCGTCTGAAAGGCATAAGAAAAATGAGCATCCCACAGCACATGCACAATCACTAAAAGAGCACACAGGTAAGGAAACAAGGTGGTTTCTCCCTTCCCCCATCCAGGCTCACCATTACCCTCTGGGTCCAGGGTCTGCGGCTTGGAGCAAAGCTCTCTGAACACCCGACCCCCCCCCCTACCTCCACCTGATCCGTCAGCCGGGGCTGGGAGGCAGAAGGGTCCGGAAAAAGGTGGGAATAGGCCTGCAGGGCCGACAGGCTTGGGACGCCCCGCTCACCTGCAGATAACCGGAGAGAGAAACACTGGGGATCTCTGGGTAATTCCTGCCCTTTATATGGGGCCGGGAGGAGCCACAAGTCTTTCTGCAGTCACTGCGCCACCTTGTGGCTGATTATGAAATGTGAGGAATTACAGATGAAGCAAGCCGTGCTGGATTCCAGGAAATAAGAGGCAGCGAGCGCTGAGACTGACGCCCGTCAGCCCGTGGGCAGGGCCCGCAATTGCCAAAAAAAACAGCGCAGAAAATGGCGCCCGAGCGCAGCAAAGACTAAATTCAAGGGGTGGGCCACGCAGCAATGACGTAAAACGCGTCTCTGCGTGGCCCCGCCCCCCCCTGCTGCGGGCACAAACAGGGGCGCCATGCAGCGCCTAAAAAGGTGCCGAGAGCGTAGGAAGGGGGGGGGGGGGCACAGAGGAGCCCCCCCGGATGCAGAGCCCTGCACCACATGCCGAGGCCTCGCCTCAAACGCCGCTCCCGCCCCCCGCCCCCCCCCCCCCCTCACAGCCTCAAGATGGAGGGGAAGAGGAAGAGGTGAGGGCACGGGGGAAGGTGAGTATGCACAGCTGCCAGCAAAGTCTGAGGTAAAAAAAGAAGTAAAACTGAGGTAAAGCCTGTGGGCACAGATAAGGGATAACCCCGGGCCATTAGGTGGTGCCTCCCCCCCCAATAGGCTCACCTATGGCCGCCCCCCCCCCCAATAGGTTCACCTATGGCCGCCCCCCCCCCCCAATAGGCTCACCTATGGCCGGCTACCCTTTATGGAGCCTATCTCTGAACTCCCGACCCCGGCGTTCTCCCTGCCTTCACCTGTCCCGTCAGCCGAGGCTGGGAGGCGGGTCCACGGGAACAGAGGTAATAACAGGCTTACAAACGCTCCGCTCAGCCGCCATGATCCAGAGACAGTGTCCAGACGATCCTCACAGCAGCTACTGCAAGATGAATCTGGGGATTTCCATGGAAACGGCTCTATTTATAGGGGGCCGGGAGGAGTTACAGCTCTGGATCTTGCAGCGACTGCGCCACCTGGTGGCGGATAACCCACCTGTCATCACTTCTGGGACGACCTGGACTGGATATAGTGAACATTTCCCATTGCAAATAGTGTGTGACTGTTTATTAGGCCGCCCCCTAGTGTCAGCTTCTCAGAAGGTTATTTGTATGGCACAAGTGAGCCACCTAGTGGCCAGATGTAAGAAGTGCTGATATATCATTCTCATTTCATTAGTGTTGATTATTGTATTTATATCTAATCATTATTAGTCACTATTAATTATAAATCCTTGTTATTTATATCTAATCATTATTAGTGACTATTAATTATACATCCTTGATATTAATATCTAATCATTATTAGTGACTATTAATTATAAATCCTTATTTATATCTAATCATTATTAGTGACTATTAATTATAAATCCTTGATATTTATATCTAATCATTATTAGTGACTATTAATTATAAATCCTTGATATTTATATCTAATCATTATTAGTGACTATTAATTATAAATCCTTGATATTTATATCTAATCATTATTAGTGACTATTAATTATAAATCCTTGATATTTATATCTAATCATTATTAGTGACTATTAATTATAAATCCTTGATATTTATATCTAATCATTATTAGTGACTATTAATTATAAATCCTTGATATTTATATCTAATCATTATTAGTGACTATTAATTATAAATCCTTGATATTTATATCTAATCATTATTAGTGACTATTAATTATAAATCCTTGATATTTATATCTAATCATTATTAGTGACTATTAATTATAAATCCTTGATATTTATATCTAATCATTATTAGTGACTATTAATTATAAATCCTTGATATTTATATCTAATCATTATCAGTGACTATTAATTATAAATCCTTGATATTTATATCTAATCATTATTAGTGACTATTAATTATACAGATTGTCATATATATATATATAGAGGTGTTTATGTTCATCCTGAGCCGTCATTTTCATTTTATATAAAGCTTTGCTCTATATACCCGACACCCTGCTGAGCCTCTCCCAGAGAGCTGCGCTCCTATTGGCTCTCCAGCCTGGCCCCGCCCCTCCTCACCTCTCCTTTGCTATTGAAGCCGAGGATCTCGAAGCTGATGCTGGACGTGCGTCCTGATTGGATCTCGTGGAGGTGACGGAAGAGGTTGAGGCGGGCGCGGCCCCGCCCATTGTCCAGCTCTCCCTGCGTCAGAACCCCGAGCAGCGTGGACTTCCCCGAATCCACATTCCCCAGAACAGCCACCCGCAGGTCCAGGAACTGAGGAGAGAGGCACAGGGTCAGCCAGGGAGGGGGCGGGGACATGGGGGCGGGGCTACAGGGAGGAGTCAGACAGGTAGGGGGCGGGGACACAGGGGATGAGAGGGTCAGTCAGGGAGGGGGCGGGGACACGGGGGATGGGAGGGTCAGCCAGGGAGGGGGCAGGGACACAGGGGATGGGAGGGTCAGTCGGGGAGGGGGCGGGGACACAGGGGATTGGAGGGTCAGTCAGGGAGGGGGCGGGGACACAGGGGATGAGAGGGTCAGTCAGGGAGGGGGCGGGGACACAGGGGATGGGAGGGTCAGTCGGGGAGGGGGAGGGGACACGGGGGATGGGAGCGTCAGTCAGGGAGGGGGCGGGGACACAGGGGATGGGAGGGGGTGGGGACACAGAGGATGGGAGGGTCAGCCAGGGAGGGGGCGGGGACACAGGGGATGGGAGGGTCAGTCAGGGAGGGGGCGGGGACACAGGGGATGGGAGGGTCAGTCAGGGAGGGGGCGGGGACACAGAGGATGGGAGGGTCAGCCAGGGAGGGGGCGGGGACACAGGGGATGGGAGGGTCAGTCAGGGAGGGGGCGGGGATACAGAGGATGGGAGGGGGCGGGGACATAGGGGATGGGAGGGGGCGGGGACACAAGGGATGGGAGGGGGCGGGGACACAGGGGATGGGAGGGGGCGGGGACACAGGGGATGGGAGGGGGCGGGGACACAGGGGATGGGAGGGGGCGGGGACACAGGGGCACTTACCTGCTGGTTGTCGGGGACTTTCCGGATCAGGACCTCTGTGATCTTTCTGGGAGAGTCGCTGTCATCGTCCACCTCGCGCTCCCGCAGCACCGTGATGTCAGCGCCCACCCTGCATAGAGCCGCCATTAGTGACATCATAGTCCCCACACCCCGCAGCTGCCCCTCCCCCTGAGGGTTAGGTAAGTACTTGTCGGCCATGCGGTGCAGGGTGAGTAGTGAGGCCCTCATTTCCTCGGGGGGCAGCCCCACCAGCACCCCGTTATCCTCCACCCCGATCTGATAGACGGCCTCGCCGCGTCCCTCCTGCAGCCGCCACTTCATCTGCGTCACCAGGTGCTCGAAGCGATACTGCGAAGGGTTAACCAGCTTCAGCTGTGAAGAAAGCAGCAGTCACATGACACCAGGGAACCAATCACACAGCGGGCATGCAAAACAGATAGGAGGGGCCACGCACTCACCTTGTACTCAATGTTCCCCTCCTCTGCCTGCAACAAAAGAGGACAAGAGGGGGTTAATGCTGGAGGATGAGGACAGGAGAGGGTTAATGCTGGAGGATGAGGACAGGAGAGGGTTAATGCTGGATGAGGACAGGAGGGGGTTAATGCTGGATGAGGACAGGAGGGGGTTAATGCTGGAGGATGAGGACAGGAGAGGGTTAATGCTGGATGAGGACAGGAGGGGGTTAATGCTGGAGGATGAGGACAGGAGGGGGTTAATGCTGGATGAGGACAGGAGGGGGTTAATGCTGGAGGATGAGGACAGGAGGGGGTTAATGCTGGAGGATGAGGACAGGAGGGGGTTAATGCTGGAGGATGAGGACAGGAGGGGGTTAATGCTGGAGGATGAGGACAGGAGGGGGTTAATGCTGGAGGATGAGGACAGGAGGGGGTTAATGCTGGATGAGGACAGGAGGGGGTTAATGCTGGATGAGGACAGGAGGGGGTTAATGCTGGAGGATGAGGACAGGAGGGGGTTAATGCTGGAGGATGAGGACAGGAGGGGGTTAATGCTGGAGGATGAGGACAGGAGGGGGTTAATGCTGGATGAGGACAGGAGGGGGTTAATGCTGGATGAGGACAGGAGGGGGTTAATGCTGGAGGATGAGGACAGGAGGGGGTTAATGCTGGAGGATGAGGACAGGAGGGGGTTAATGCTGGAGGATGAGGACAGGAGGGGGTTAATGCTGGATGAGGACAGGAGGGGGTTAATGCTGGATGAGGACAGGAGGGGGTTAATGCTGGATGAGGACAGGAGGGGGTTAATGCTGGATGAGGACAGGAGGGGGTTAATGCTGGATGAGGACAGGAGGGGGTTAATGCTGGATGAGGACAGGAGGGGGTTAATGCTGGAGGATGAGGACAGGAGAGGGTTAATGCTGGATGAGGACAGGAGGGGGTTAATGCTGGATGAGGACAGGAGGGGGTTAATGCTGGAGGATGAGGACAGGAGGGGGTTAATGCTGGAGGATGAGGACAGGAGGGGGTTAATGCTGGATGAGGACAGGAGGGGGTTAATGCTGGATGAGGACAGGAGGGGGTTAATGCTGGATGAGGACAGGAGGGGGTTAATGCTGGAGGATGAGGACAGGAGGGGGTTAATGCTGGATGAGGACAGGAGGGGGTTAATGCTGGAGGATGAGGACAGGAGGGGGTTAATGCTGGATGAGGACAGGAGGGGGTTAATGCTGGAGGATGAGGACAGGAGAGGGTTAATGCTGGATGAGGACAGGAGGGGGTTAATGCTGGAGGATGAGGACAGGAGGGGGTTAATGCTGGAGGATGAGGACAGGAGGGGGTTAATGCTGGAGGATGAGGACAGGAGGGGGTTAATGCTGGAGGATGAGGACAGGAGAGGGTTAATGCTGGATGAGGACAGGAGGGGGTTAATGCTGGATGAGGACAGGAGGGGGTTAATGCTGGAGGATGAGGACAGGAGGGGGTTAATGCTGGATGAGGACAGGAGGGGGTTAATGCTGGAGGATGAGGACAGGAGGGGGTTAATGCTGGATGAGGACAGGAGGGGGTTAATGCTGGATGAGGACAGGAGGGGGTTAATGCTGGAGGATGAGGACAGGAGGGGGTTAATGCTGGATGAGGACAGGAGGGGGTTAATGCTGGATGAGGACAGGAGGGGGTTAATGCTGGAGGATGAGGACAGGAGGGGGTTAATGCTGGATGAGGACAGGAGGGGGTTAATGCTGGATGAGGACAGGAGGGGGTTAATGCTGGAGGATGAGGACAGGAGGGGGTTAATGCTGGAGGATGAGGACAGGAGGGGGTTAATGCTGGAGGATGAGGACAGGAGGGGGTTAATGCTGGATGAGGACAGGAGGGGGTTAATGCTGGAGGATGAGGACAGGAGGGGGTTAATGCTGGATGAGGACAGGAGGGGGTTAATGCTGGATGAGGACAGGAGGGGGTTAATGCTGGATGAGGACAGGAGGGGGTTAATGCTGGAGGATGAGGACAGGAGGGGGTTAATGCTGGAGGATGAGGACAGGAGGGGGTTAATGCTGGATGAGGACAGGAGGGGGTTAATGCTGGAGGATGAGGACAGGAGGGGGTTAATGCTGGAGGATGAGGACAGGAGGGGGTTAATGCTGGATGAGGACAGGAGAGGGTTAATGCTGGATGAGGACAGGAGGGGGTTAATGCTGGATGAGGACAGGAGGGGGTTAATGCTGGAGGATGAGGACAGGAGGGGGTTAATGCTGGAGGATGAGGACAGGAGGGGGTTAATGCTGGATGAGGACAGGAGGGGGTTAATGCTGGATGAGGACAGGAGGGGGTTAATGCTGGATGAGGACAGGAGGGGGTTAATGCTGGATGAGGACAGGAGGGGGTTAATGCTGGATGAGGACAGGAGGGGGTTAATGCTGGAGGATGAGGACAGGAGGGGGTTAATGCTGGAGGATGAGGACAGGAGGGGGTTAATGCTGGAGGATGAGGACAGGAGGGGGTTAATGCTGGAGGATGAGGACAGGAGGGGGTTAATGCTGGATGAGGACAGGAGGGGGTTAATGCTGGATGAGGACAGGAGGGGGTTAATGCTGGAGGATGAGGACAGGAGGGGGTTAATGCTGGATGAGGACAGGAGGGGGTTAATGCTGGAGGATGAGGACAGGAGGGGGTTAATGCTGGAGGATGAGGACAGGAGGGGGTTAATGCTGGAGGATGAGGACAGGAGGGGGTTAATGCTGGAGGATGAGGACAGGAGGGGGTTAATGCTGGATGAGGACAGGAGGGGGTTAATGCTGGATGAGGACAGGAGGGGGTTAATGCTGGATGAGGACAGGAGGGGGTTAATGCTGGATGAGGACAGGAGGGGGTTAATGCTGGATGAGGACAGGAGGGGGTTAATGCTGGATGAGGACAGGAGGGGGTTAATGCTGGATGAGGACAGGAGGGGGTTAATGCTGGATGAGGACAGGAGGGGGTTAATGCTGGAGGATGAGGACAGGAGAGGGTTAATGCTGGATGAGGACAGGAGGGGGTTAATGCTGGAGGATGAGGACAGGAGGGGGTTAATGCTGGATGAGGACAGGAGGGGGTTAATGCTGGAGGATGAGGACAGGAGGGGGTTAATGCTGGATGAGGACAGGAGGGGGTTAATGCTGGAGGATGAGGACAGGAGGGGGTTAATGCTGGATGAGGACAGGAGGGGGTTAATGCTGGATGAGGACAGGAGGGGGTTAATGCTGGAGGATGAGGACAGGAGGGGGTTAATGCTGGATGAGGACAGGAGGGGGTTAATGCTGGAGGATGAGGACAGGAGGGGGTTAATGCTGGAGGATGAGGACAGGAGGGGGTTAATGCTGGAGGATGAGGACAGGAGGGGGTTAATGCTGGATGAGGACAGGAGGGGGTTAATGCTGGAGGATGAGGACAGGAGGGGGTTAATGCTGGAGGATGAGGACAGGAGGGGGTTAATGCTGGATGAGGACAGGAGGGGGTTAATGCTGGAGGATGAGGACAGGAGGGGGTTAATGCTGGAGGATGAGGACAGGAGGGGGTTAATGCTGGAGGATGAGGACAGGAGGGGGTTAATGCTGGAGGATGAGGACAGGAGGGGGTTAATGCTGGAGGATGAGGACAGGAGGGGGTTAATGCTGGATGAGGACAGGAGGGGGTTAATGCTGGAGGATGAGGACAGGAGGGGGTTAATGCTGGAGTATGAGGACAGGAGGGGGTTAATGCTGGATGAGGACAGGAGGGGGTTAATGCTGGAGGATGAGGACAGGAGGGGGTTAATGCTGGAGGATGAGGACAGGAGGGGGTTAATGCTGGATGAGGACAGGAGGGGGTTAATGCTGGAGGATGAGGACAGGAGGGGGTTAATGCTGGAGGATGAGGACAGGAGGGGGTTAATGCTGGAGGATGAGGACAGGAGGGGGTTAATGCTGGATGAGGACAGGAGGGGGTTAATGCTGGAGGATGAGGACAGGAGGGGGTTAATGCTGGATGAGGACAGGAGGGGGTTAATGCTGGATGAGGACAGGAGGGGGTTAATGCTGGAGGATGAGGACAGGAGGGGGTTAATGCTGGAGGATGAGGACAGGAGGGGGTTAATGCTGGAGGATGAGGACAGGAGGGGGTTAATGCTGGAGGATGAGGACAGGAGGGGGTTAATGCTGGAGGATGAGGACAGGAGGGGGTTAATGCTGGAGGATGAGGACAGGAGGGGGTTAATGCTGGATGAGGACAGGAGGGGGTTAATGCTGGATGAGGACAGGAGGGGGTTAATGCTGGAGGATGAGGACAGGAGGGGGTTAATGCTGGAGGATGAGGACAGGAGGGGGTTAATGCTGGAGGATGAGGACAGGAGGGGGTTAATGCTGGAGGATGAGGACAGGAGGGGGTTAATGCTGGAGGATGAGGACAGGAGGGGGTTAATGCTGGATGAGGACAGGAGAGGGTTAATGCTGGATGAGGACAGGAGGGGGTTAATGCTGGATGAGGACAGGAGGGGGTTAATGCTGGATGAGGACAGGAGAGGGTTAATGCTGGAGGATGAGGACAGGAGGGGGTTAATGCTGGATGAGGACAGGAGGGGGTTAATGCTGGAGGATGAGGACAGGAGGGGGTTAATGCTGGAGGATGAGGACAGGAGGGGGTTAATGCTGGATGAGGACAGGAGGGGGTTAATGCTGGAGGATGAGGACAGGAGGGGGTTAATGCTGGAGGATGAGGACAGGAGGGGGTTAATGCTGGATGAGGACAGGAGGGGGTTAATGCTGGAGGATGAGGACAGGAGGGGGTTAATGCTGGAGGATGAGGACAGGAGGGGGTTAATGCTGGATGAGGACAGGAGGGGGTTAATGCTGGAGGATGAGGACAGGAGGGGGTTAATGCTGGAGGATGAGGACAGGAGGGGGTTAATGCTGGATGAGGACAGGAGGGGGTTAATGCTGGATGAGGACAGGAGAGGGTTAATGCTGGAGGATGAGGACAGGAGGGGGTTAATGCTGGATGAGGACAGGAGGGGGTTAATGCTGGATGAGGACAGGAGGGGGTTAATGCTGGATGAGGACAGGAGAGGGTTAATGCTGGAGGATGAGGACAGGAGGGGGTTAATGCTGGATGAGGACAGGAGGGGGTTAATGCTGGAGGATGAGGACAGGAGGGGGTTAATGCTGGAGGATGAGGACAGGAGGGGGTTAATGCTGGATGAGGACAGGAGGGGGTTAATGCTGGATGAGGACAGGAGAGGGTTAATGCTGGAGGATGAGGACAGGAGGGGGTTAATGCTGGATGAGGACAGGAGAGGGTTAATGCTGGAGGATGAGGACAGGAGAGGGTTAATGCTGGAGGATGAGGACAGGAGGGGGTTAATGCTGGAGGATGAGGACAGGAGGGGGTTAATGCTGGAGGATGAGGACAGGAGAGGGTTAATGCTGGAGGATGAGGACAGGAGGGGGTTAATGCTGGAGGATGAGGACAGGAGGGGGTTAATGCTGGAGGATGAGGACAGGAGAGGGTTAATGCTGGAGGATGAGGACAGGAGGGGGTTAATGCTGGAGGATGAGGACAGGAGGGGGTTAATGCTGGAGGATGAGGACAGGAGGGGGTTAATGCTGGAGGATGAGGACAGGAGGGGGTTAATGCTGGAGGATGAGGACAGGAGGGGGTTAATGCTGGAGGATGAGGACAGGAGAGGGTTAATGCTGGAGGATGAGGACAGGAGGGGGTTAATGCTGGAGGATGAGGACAGGAGGGGGTTAATGCTGGAGGATGAGGACAGGAGGGGGTTAATGCTGGATGAGGACAGGAGGGGGTTAATGCTGGAGGATGAGGACAGGAGAGGGTTAATGCTGGAGGATGAGGACAGGAGGGGGTTAATGCTGGATGAGGACAGGAGGGGGTTAATGCTGGATGAGGACAGGAGGGGGTTAATGCTGGATGAGGACAGGAGGGGGTTAATGCTGGAGGATGAGGACAGGAGAGGGTTAATGCTGGAGGATGAGGACAGGAGGGGGTTAATGCTGGATGAGGACAGGAGGGGGTTAATGCTGGAGGATGAGGACAGGAGAGGGTTAATGCTGGATGATGAGGACAGGAGGGGGTTAATGCTGGATGAGGACAGGAGGGGGTTAATGCTGGAGGATGAGGACAGGAGAGGGTTAATGCTGGAGGATGAGGACAGGAGGGGGTTAATGCTGGAGGATGAGGACAGGAGAGGGTTAATGCTGGAGGATGAGGACAGGAGGGGGTTAATGCTGGATGAGGACAGGAGGGGGTTAATGCTGGATGAGGACAGGAGGGGGTTAATGCTGGAGGATGAGGACAGGAGGGGGTTAATGCTGGATGAGGACAGGAGGGGGTTAATGCTGGATGAGGACAGGAGGGGGTTAATGCTGGAGGATGAGGACAGGAGGGGGTTAATGCTGGATGAGGACAGGAGGGGGTTAATGCTGGAGGATGAGGACAGGAGGGGGTTAATGCTGGATGAGGACAGGAGGGGGTTAATGCTGGATGAGGACAGGAGGGGGTTAATGCTGGATGAGGACAGGAGGGGGTTAATGCTGGAGGATGAGGACAGGAGGGGGTTAATGCTGGATGAGGACAGGAGGGGGTTAATGCTGGATGAGGACAGGAGGGGGTTAATGCTGGAGGATGAGGACAGGAGGGGGTTAATGCTGGAGGATGAGGACAGGAGGGGGTTAATGCTGGATGAGGACAGGAGGGGGTTAATGCTGGATGAGGACAGGAGGGGGTTAATGCTGGATGAGGACAGGAGGGGGTTAATGCTGGAGGATGAGGACAGGAGGGGGTTAATGCTGGAGGATGAGGACAGGAGGGGGTTAATGCTGGATGAGGACAGGAGGGGGTTAATGCTGGATGAGGACAGGAGGGGGTTAATGCTGGAGGATGAGGACAGGAGGGGGTTAATGCTGGATGAGGACAGGAGGGGGTTAATGCTGGATGAGGACAGGAGGGGGTTAATGCTGGAGGATGAGGACAGGAGGGGGTTAATGCTGGATGAGGACAGGAGGGGGTTAATGCTGGATGAGGACAGGAGGGGGTTAATGCTGGAGGATGAGGACAGGAGGGGGTTAATGCTGGATGAGGACAGGAGGGGGTTAATGCTGGATGAGGACAGGAGGGGGTTAATGCTGGATGAGGACAGGAGGGGGTTAATGCTGGATGAGGACAGGAGGGGGTTAATGCTGGATGATGAGGACAGGAGGGGGTTAATGCTGGATGAGGACAGGAGGGGGTTAATGCTGGATGAGGACAGGAGGGGGTTAATGCTGGATGATGAGGACAGGAGGGGGTTAATGTTGGAGGATGAGGACAGGAGGGGGTTAATGCTGGAGGATGAGGACAGGAGGGGGTTAATGCTGGAGGATGAGGACAGGAGGGGGTTAATGCTGGATGAGGACAGGAGAGGGTTAATGCTGGATGAGGACAGGAGGGGGTTAATGCTGGAGGATGAGGACAGGAGGGGGTTAATGCTGGAGGATGAGGACAGGAGGGGGTTAATGCTGGAGGATGAGGACAGGAGAGGGTTAATGCTGGATGAGGACAGGAGGGGGTTAATGCTGGAGGATGAGGACAGGAGGGGGTTAATGCTGGATGAGGACAGGAGGGGGTTAATGCTGGATGAGGACAGGAGGGGGTTAATGCTGGATGAGGACAGGAGGGGGTTAATGCTGGATGATGAGGACAGGAGGGGGTTAATGCTGGATGAGGACAGGAGGGGGTTAATGCTGGAGGATGAGGACAGGAGGGGGTTAATGTTGGAGGATGAGGACAGGAGGGGGTTAATGCTGGAGGATGAGGACAGGAGGGGGTTAATGCTGGAGGATGAGGACAGGAGGGGGTTAATGCTGGATGAGGACAGGAGGGGGTTAATGCTGGAGGATGAGGACAGGAGGGGGTTAATGCTGGATGAGGACAGGAGGGGGTTAATGCTGGATGATGAGGACAGGAGGGGGTTAATGCTGGATGAGGACAGGAGGGGGTTAATGCTGGAGGATGAGGACAGGAGGGGGTTAATGCTGGAGGATGAGGACAGGAGGGGGTTAATGCTGGAGGATGAGGACAGGAGGGGGTTAATGCTGGATGAGGACAGGAGGGGGTTAATGCTGGAGGATGAGGACAGGAGGGGGTTAATGCTGGAGGATGAGGACAGGAGGGGGTTAATGCTGGAGGATGAGGACAGGAGGGGGTTAATGCTGGAGGATGAGGACAGGAGAGGGTTAATGCTGGAGGATGAGGACAGGAGGGGGTTAATGCTGGATGATGAGGACAGGAGGGGGTTAATGCTGGATGAGGACAGGAGGGGGTTAATGCTGGAGGATGAGGACAGGAGGGGGTTAATGCTGGATGAGGACAGGAGGGGGTTAATGCTGGAGGATGAGGACAGGAGGGGGTTAATGCTGGATGATGAGGACAGGAGGGGGTTAATGCTGGATGAGGACAGGAGGGGGTTAATGCTGGAGGATGAGGACAGGAGGGGGTTAATGCTGGAGGATGAGGACAGGAGGGGGTTAATGCTGGAGGATGAGGACAGGAGAGGGTTAATGCTGGAGGATGAGGACAGGAGGGGGTTAATGCTGGATGATGAGGACAGGAGGGGGTTAATGCTGGATGATGAGGACAGGAGGGGGTTAATGCTGGAGGATGAGGACAGGAGGGGGTTAATGCTGGATGATGAGGACAGGAGGGGGTTAATGCTGGAGGATGAGGACAGGAGAGGGTTAATGCTGGAGGATGAGGACAGGAGAGGGTTAATGCTGGAGGATGAGGACAGGAGGGGGTTAATGCTGGATGAGGACAGGAGAGGGTTAATGCTGGATGAGGACAGGAGGGGGTTAATGCTGGAGGATGAGGACAGGAGGGGGTTAATGCTGGATGAGGACAGGAGGGGGTTAATGCTGGATGAGGACAGGAGGGGGTTAATGCTGGATGAGGACAGGAGGGGGTTAATGCTGGAGGATGAGGACAGGAGGGGGTTAATGCTGGATGAGGACAGGAGGGGGTTAATGCTGGAGGATGAGGACAGGAGGGGGTTAATGCTGGAGGATGAGGACAGGAGGGGGTTAATGCTGGAGGATGAGGACAGGAGGGGGTTAATGCTGGAGGATGAGGACAGGAGGGGGTTAATGCTGGAGGATGAGGACAGGAGGGGGTTAATGCTGGAGGATGAGGACAGGAGAGGGTTAATGCTGGAGGATGAGGACAGGAGAGGGTTAATGCTGGATGAGGACAGGAGGGGGTTAATGCTGGATGAGGACAGGAGGGGGTTAATGCTGGATGAGGACAGGAGGGGGTTAATGCTGGATGATGAGGACAGGAGGGGGTTAATGCTGGATGATGAGGACAGGAGGGGGTTAATGCTGGATGATGAGGACAGGAGGGGGTTAATGCTGGAGGATGAGGACAGGAGGGGGTTAATGCTGGAGGATGAGGACAGGAGAGGGTTAATGCTGGATGATGAGGACAGGAGGGGGTTAATGCTGGATGAGGACAGGAGAGGGTTAATGCTGGAGGATGAGGACAGGAGGGGGTTAATGCTGGAGGATGAGGACAGGAGGGGGTTAATGCTGGATGAGGACAGGAGAGGGTTAATGCTGGAGGATGAGGACAGGAGGGGGTTAATGCTGGAGGATGAGGACAGGAGGGGGTTAATGCTGGAGGATGAGGACAGGAGAGGGTTAATGCTGGAGGATGAGGACAGGAGGGGGTTAATGCTGGATGATGAGGACAGGAGGGGGTTAATGCTGGATGATGAGGACAGGAGGGGGTTAATGCTGGAGGATGAGGACAGGAGGGGGTTAATGCTGGATGATGAGGACAGGAGGGGGTTAATGCTGGAGGATGAGGACAGGAGAGGGTTAATGCTGGATGAGGACAGGAGAGGGTTAATGCTGGATGAGGACAGGAGGGGGTTAATGCTGGAGGATGAGGACAGGAGGGGGTTAATGCTGGATGAGGACAGGAGGGGGTTAATGCTGGAGGATGAGGACAGGAGGGGGTTAATGCTGGATGAGGACAGGAGAGGGTTAATGCTGGATGAGGACAGGAGAGGGTTAATGCTGGATGAGGACAGGAGGGGGTTAATGCTGGAGGATGAGGACAGGAGGGGGTTAATGCTGGATGAGGACAGGAGGGGGTTAATGCTGGAGGATGAGGACAGGAGGGGGTTAATGCTGGATGAGGACAGGAGAGGGTTAATGCTGGATGAGGACAGGAGGGGGTTAATGCTGGATGAGGACAGGAGAGGGTTAATGCTGGATGAGGACAGGAGGGGGTTAATGCTGGATGAGGACAGGAGGGGGTTAATGCTGGAGGATGAGGACAGGAGGGGGTTAATGCTGGATGAGGACAGGAGGGGGTTAATGCTGGATGAGGACAGGAGGGGGTTAATGCTGGAGGATGAGGACAGGAGGGGGTTAATGCTGGAGGATGAGGACAGGAGGGGGTTAATGCTGGAGGATGAGGACAGGAGGGGGTTAATGCTGGGGGCGTGGCCAGCACGGGGTTAATGCTGGATGAGGACAGGAGGGGGTTAATGCTGGGGGCGGGGCCAGCACGGGGTTAATGCTGGGGGCGGGGCCAGCACGGGGTTAATGCTGGGGGCGGGGCCAGCACGGGGTAATGCGTTGCTATATATAGGAGACAAGTGCTGGTGACAGGGAAGGGTTAATGTCCGGCGTGTGGGCGGGGTTATGGAGTGGGCGGGGTCACGGGTCAGGCACAGTCGGGGACATATAAGGGCAGTAACACGGGTCAGATCTTGTTACCCGGGGGGGGGGGGGGGGTTGTTTATTTCTGTCAGATTGTTTACATCCAGCAGAGGTTAGCGGGGGCAAATAGGACAAATAGGAGAAGGGGCAGTTATCACCTCAGGGGGGTATTACAGGCTGAGGAGGGGCAGTTATCACCTCAGGGGGGTATTACAGGGCATTATGGAAGGGGGAGGGGCAGTTATCACCTCAGGGGGGTATTACAGGCTGAGGAGGGGAAGTTATCACCTCAGGGGGGTATTACAGGCTGAGAAGGGGCAGTTATCACCTCAGGGGGGTATTACAGGCTGAGAAGGGGCAGTTATCACCTCAGGGGGGTATTACAGGCTGAGAAGGGGCAGTTATCACCTCAGGGGGGTATTACAGGCTGAGGAGGGACAGTTATCACCTCAGGGGGGTATTACAGGGCATTATGGAAGGGGGAGGGGCAGTTATCACCTCAGGGGTGTATTACAGGCTGAGGAGGGGCAGTTATCACCTCAGGGGTGTATTACAGGCTGAGGAGGGGCAGTTATCACCTCAGGGGGGTATTACAGGCAGAGAAGGGGCAGTTATCACCTCAGGGGGGTATTACAGGCTGAGGAGGGGCAGTTATCACCTCAGGGGTGTATTACAGGCTGAGGAGGGGCAGTTATCACCTCAGGGGGGTATTACAGGCTGGTAGGGGCAGTTATCACCTCAGGGGGGTATTACAGGCTGAGGAGGGGCAGTTATCACCTCAGGGGGGTATTACAGGCTGAGAAGGGGCAGTTATCACCTCAGGGGTGTATTACAGGCTGAGGAGGGGCAGTTATCACCTCAGGGGTGTATTACAGGCTGAGGAGGGGCAGTTATCACCTCAGGGGGGTATTACAGGCAGAGAAGGGGCAGTTATCACCTCAGGGGGGTATTACAGGCTGAGGAGGGGCAGTTATCACCTCAGGGGTGTATTACAGGCTGAGGAGGGGCAGTTATCACCTCAGGGGGGTATTACAGGCTGAGAAGGGGCAGTTATCACCTCAGGGGTGTATTACAGGCTGAGGAGGGGCAGTTATCGCCTCAGGGGTGTATTACAGGCTGAAGAGGGGCAATTATCACCTCAAGGGGGTATTACAGGGCATTATGGAAGGGGGAGGGGCAGTTATCACCTCAGAGGGGGCATTATGGAAGGGGCAGTTATGGAAGGGGGTATTTATGATAGGGGGCGGGGCAGTGTCCCCCCTGAGTGAGGCAGATGGGCGGGGTTTCGGTTACCTCAGGTGGCAGGTGGGCGGGGTTGTTCTTGCTGGCTCCGCCTCCTCGGCCCCTCTTGGGCCCCTTCTTGCCCCGGGCCCCGGCCTTTGCCCGGCAGCCGCCACCGAACAGCTCCGCCAGCCGCGGCTCCATCCTGAGCTCTGAGGGAAGTCCCGCCCACAAACAACTCGTCCTGCTCGCTCCTGATTGGTGCGCCGGCTGATAGCCCCGCCCACCATGTGTTGCATCAGGCGCGCGTGCATCACGGGATCTGTTATTGGAGCCGCTACAGCGGAACCCGGAAGTGTGGGGATAAATTTGCCAGGAGTTGGGCGGGGTCAGGGTGATGTAACGCGCGATCAACAGCGGTGACTCAGAGGAAGGAGGCGGGGCGACGTGTTAACCCGTTATCTGCCGGACGACTCTGCGGCTAGACCCCCCCCACAGACTATGCAGGCGACACAGGTGTCTATCTATGTATGTATGTATGTATGTATGTATGTGTGTGTATCTGTATGTGTGTCTATGTATGTATGACGATGCTGAAGTTGGTTTCTTATTCGCCAGTTTCTTATTTGTGTTTCTGCTTATTTCCCGCCTTCCTTGAGTGGAAAATGTCCATGAATGATGCCAGTTATTCTATACAGCGTTCTGACCAATATTGCATTAAAACTGCCACAAATCCTGAACTAGCTGCCACAAAATGGGCATCTAAATGGGCAATAATGTGTTTTAAATTCGAAAATGGCTTTGGGCCACTGATGTCACAGCGCCAACTGAAAGAGGGGGACCCCCTGCATGGCATACAGTTGAGTTGTGCCTGGCCCAAAGTTGTTCTGGCCGTGAAACTGGCATTAAAGTGGGCACAGTGGCTCTTTTCAATGGAGCGAATAAGTAACAGCGGTTTTCAAGGGGTTAAATGGCTTTGGGCCACTGATGTCACGGCGCCAACTGACAGAGGGTGACCCCCTGCATGGCATACAGTTGAGTTCTGGCCATAAAACTGGCATTAAAGTGGGCACGATGGCTCTTTTCAATGGAGCGAATAAGTAACAGCTGTTTTCAAGGGGTAACTGGCTTTGCGCCACTGATGTCACGGTGAGAACTGACAGAGGGGGACCCCCTGCATGGCATACAGTTGAGTTCTGCCTGTCCCAAAGTTGTTCTGGCCGTGAAACTGGCATTAAAGTGGGCACGATGGCTCTTTTCAATGGAGCGAATAAGTAACAGCTGTTTTCAAATGGTTAAAATGCTTCGGGCCACTGATGTCCAATGCAGGGGGTCACCCTCTGTCAGTTGGCACTGTCTCATCAGTGGCCCAAAGCATTTTAACCATTTGAAAACAGCTGTTACTTATTCGCTCCATTGAAAAGAGCCATCGTGCCCACTTTAATGCCAGTTTCACGGCCAGAACAACTTTGGGACAGGCAGAACTCAACTGTATGCCATGCAGGGGGTCCCCCTCTGTCAGTTCTCACCGTGACATCAGTGGCGCAAAGCCAGTTACCCCTTGAAAACAGCTGTTACTTATTCGCTCCATTGAAAAGAGCCATCGTGCCCACTTTAATGCCAGTTTCACGGCCAGAACAACTTTGGGCCAGGCTGAAATCAACTGTATGCCATGCAGGGGGTCACCCTCTTTCAGTTGGCGCTGTGACATCAGTGGCCCAAAGCCATTTTCGAATTTAAAACACATTCTTTATTGCCCATTTAGATGCCCATTTTGTGGCAGCTAGTTCAGGATTTGTGGCAGTTTTAATGCAATATTGGTCAGAACGCTGTATAGAATAACTGGCATCATTCATGGACATTTTCCACTCAAGGAAGGCGGGAAATAAGCAGAAACACAAATAAGAAACTGGCCAATAAGAAACCAACTTCAGCATCGTGTATGTATGTATGTATGTATGTATGCGTGTGTGTCTGTGTGTCTATATGTGTGTGTGTCTGTCTATGTGTGTGTCTATGTGTGTGTCTATGTGTGTGTCTATGTGTGTGTCTATGTGTGTGTCTATGTATGTCTGTGTGTCTATATGTCTATGTGTGTGTCTGTCTATGTGTGTGTCTATGTGTGTGTCTATGTGTGTGTCTATGTGTGTCTGTGTGTCTATATGTGTGTGTGTCTGTCTATGTGTGTGTCTATATGTGTGTGTCTATGTGTGTGTCTATGTGTGTGTCTATGTGTGTGTCTATGTATGTCTGTGTGTCTATATGTGTGTGTGTCTGTCTATGTGTGTGTCTATGTGTGTGTCTATGTGTGTGTCTATGTGTGTGTCTATGTGTGTGTCTATGTGTGTGTGTGTCTATATGTGTGTGTGTCTGTCTATGTGTGTGTCTATGTGTGTGTCTATGTGTGTGTCTATGTGTGTGTCTATGTGTGTGTCTATGTGTGTGTCTATGTGTGTGTCTATGTGTGTCTGTGTGTCTATATGTGTGTGTGTCTGTCTATGTGTGTGTCTATGTGTGTGTCTATGTATGTCTGTGTGTGTGTCTGTGTGTCTATATGTGTGTGTGTCTGTCTATGTGTGTGTGTCTGTCTATGTGTGTGTCTATGTGTGTGTCTATGTGTGTGTCTATGTGTGTGTCTATGTGTGTGTCTATGTGTGTCTGTGTGTCTATATGTGTGTGTGTGTGTCTATGTGTGTGTCTATGTGTGTGTCTATGTGTGTGTCTATGTGTGTGTCTATGTGTGTGTCTATGTGTGTCTGTGTGTCTATATGTGTGTGTGTGTGTCTATGTGTGTGTCTATGTGTGTGTCTATGTGTGTGTCTATGTGTGTGTCTATGTATGTCTGTGTGTCTATATGTGTGTGTGTCTGTCTATGTGTCTGTCTATGTGTCTGTCTATGTGTCTGTCTATGTGTGTGTCTATGTGTGTGTCTATGTGTGTGTCTATGTGTGTGTCTATGTGTGTGTCTATGTGTGTGTCTATGTGTGTGTCTGTGTGTGTCTATGTGTGTGTCTATGTGTGTGTCTATGTGTGTGTCTGTGTGTGTGTCTGTGTGTCTGTCTATGTGTCTGTCTATGTGTGTGTCTATGTGTGTGTCTATGTGTGTCTGTGTGTCTATATGTGTGTGTGTGTCTATGTCTGTGTGTCTATGTGTGTGTCTATGTATGTCTGTGTGTCTATATGTGTGTGTGTCTGTCTATGTGTGTGTCTATGTGTGTGTCTATGTGTGTGTCTATGTGTGTGTCTATGTGTGTGTCTATGTGTGTGTCTATGTGTGTGTCTATGTGTGTGTCTATGTGTGTGTCTATGTGTGTGTCTATGTGTGTGTCTATGTGTGTGTCTATGTGTCTGTCTATGTGTGTGTCTATGTGTGTGTCTATATGTGTGTGTGTCTGTCTATGTGTGTGTGTGTCTGTCTGTGTGTGTCTGTCTATGTGTGTCTGTGTGTCTATATGTGTGTGTGTGTCTATGTGTGTGTCTATGTATGTCTGTGTGTCTATATGTGTGTGTGTGTCTATGTGTGTGTCTATGTGTGTGTCTATGTGTGTGTCTATGTGTGTGTCTATGTGTGTGTCTATGTGTGTGTCTATGTGTGTGTCTATGTGTCTGTCTATGTGTCTGTCTATGTGTGTGTCTATGTGTGTGTCTATGTGTGTGTCTATGTGTGTGTCTGTGTGTGTGTCTGTGTGTCTGTCTATGTGTCTGTCTATGTGTGTGTCTATGTGTGTGTCTATGTGTGTCTGTGTGTCTATATGTGTGTGTGTGTCTATGTCTGTGTGTCT